>CM038794.1:261507481-261576800 GCA_021764765.1 Vicia sativa | reverse complement strand
CGGAAAAGAGCAGATATAATATTCTTAAAAATATCAGAGATTCTGATGTCTGAAGGCTTAATTGTCCTGAAGGGAGGATAATTAGTAGTTCTGGCGCCTAGTACTCCAGGAACCTCTGAAAATTTGTATACATGCTAAAAGATTTGTACAAATTAGATGGTGAGGGAGAAGAGAGTATTTTTATAATTTCTTATTAGATAGAACTTCCAATGAGTTCGACCTACATACCAACAACGTGCAATGTTGAAATCAAAACCGATGTAGTTCGGATAAATAATATTAAAATTGGTGTGTTGGTTAATTTTAAGAAAATAGACATCATTGTCATATCCGAGTGGTAAACATACTTACTACCCACAATTATGAGAAAGGAACATTTCATCAACTCAAGCGGACAATTTGGCTGATTTTTCATCAGCAATGACCCAGATACCAAGTGGAAAATGTCTCTTTTACTATATATTATAGAAGTATATTAGCTCGTCACTACGAATTGACAAGAATCTAATCTTTTGAAAATGATTTTTAGAAGAAAAGCGCGAAGGGCTTAAAAAGTTTGAATGAGGGTTGTTTGACTTTTAGTCTTATGAAAATGTTAAAGTATTGTTAAATGGATTAAGAATTTATTAAGAAAAAGAAGTTTGAAATTGCATGGACCTAAGTCAAGTTTTTTTGTGAAAGCGGTTCGAGTTTAGAAAACAGAATCCTTTGAAAAGAGAAGTTTTGAAAATTAAAAAATATGGGAGGAGATGAAGAGGCTAACCTATGTACATTAAATTAAAAGGTTGGGGTAAAGAAAGATCAAGCTGGTGGGAAAGTTAGTACTTGACATCAAAAAGCCAATACAATATTCCTTCCTTTAGATTACCACATTAGTTGGAAAAAATACCAAGTCTCGGATGAACAATGCCTTAAATGAAATTCATGTCTTCAAAAACAAGCAGCAGCATAACAAGCTGTATTTAGGAGAAATTCACTCGTATACAGTACAAATGGAATAACTGGCATACATAAAAAGTAACCCTGCAGGACGGAAAAACAACAAGATCACCAAGTCTTCAAGCTAAGGTTGAGGTCCTAATCCTAAGTCTAAAGTCAAACTCAGAGCATAGGGATAGTGTAAATCAATGAACAAACAATTAAAATTTTTTAGTGTTTAAGTTGGATTATTAAGTGTTTCAAAGAAAAATAAAGCTCAGTGATCAAATTCAAAAATAACAAGAGTAAAGTGCTCAAGTGAGCAAAGAAAAATGACATGAAATGAAAATTCTAAAATAAAATGTATAAAGTAAAGGCATAATAAAAGGAAAAGTAAAAGAATAAAAATAAAGTCAATTGTTAGTAATTAGTAAGGTTATGAATGATCATCTTGAAGCTTGCGCATGAAGACTTGCCAAAAGCTTGATAGAATCATAAGCGACCATGACAAGTTTCAATTGCTTTTTATCAAGTATATCATCCATTTTGGAACAACGGAGATCTCAACACTTGATCAAAGATGATTGAAATTTCAAATGGACAAAGTTAGTGAAAACTTTGACTTGATTAAAATCATAGTGACTACGATAAGTTCCACAAATGTTGAACTATAATGAATACTCAACACTCTTTTGGGGCTATTGTAAACATGAAGTTTATGCCTCGATTGATCTTTTCAGTTAGTACAAAAAGAAAAATAATGGGATAAGATGAAGAAGGAGGATATGTCACAAAATAATCAATGCGTCGGATAATTCATCCGGTCTAACCGTCAAATCAATCAACCATCTTAGTGAATTTGGTCCACGAGACCTATCAACACCAAGTTCCATGGATGTTGAAGAAAATTATGACTCAAATAAATAAAAAAAAATGAAATGAATATTTAATAATAAAATAATAATTAAAATGGTTTGAAAAATGGATTATTTAATTGGATTTTATTGATGAAATACATAATGGTATCCATGCATCAAAATAAAATTCCAAAAAAAGTTGTCAAGGTAAAATAAAAGTCAACAAGTGTTCACAAAATTTTAGAATTTTTTAAAGTCAAAACTATTTAAAAATAAAGAAAAAAGTGAAATAAACCAAAATTGGAAAACAATAGTAAAATATAAATAAAAATAAAATAAAGTCACCAATATTTGTCAAATGACCATTGAATCCTTCCATAATTTTTGAATTTAAAAATGTCAAAATTATTTTAAACATTTTAATAACTTGAATAAAGAAAATTCATAAAAATAAAATCGAAAAATAAAATTATGAAAAATAAAAATCAGAAGAGAATATTTAAAAATATTTTTGTGATTTTTCATGATTCTGAGCCAAAATGAATTTTCTATAATTTTTGAAGTATAAAACAATTAAATATAAAATCAAAAATAAAATAAAAGCCCAAAAATGTGGACATGGTCATGGTGTGATAAGGACCTCCTTGATTTTCACACGGAATAAAATTTAAAATTAAAATAAAAGCAGAAATAATGTGGACCATCGAGATAATGTCCAAACATGTTAGTAATGTGCTTGATTCATCATTGGTTGAAAACGGTGAGATACATAGGTTGTCTTCAACCTCCATACTCAAAATCAAGCTTCTCAAATGGAAAAACTAATATCATGGGTGGTATCCTTGGATTCGTCTCTTGAGGCGATCTGAACACATCCTCATGAAAAATTTATTTAAAGCGTGCAAAGAGAAATTTGGGAAAAACGGAATAATAAGCGAGCACTTATTTGCCAAATTCAAGTTCAATTCTCAACAAAATGCAAATGATGAAGACCACGAGGATCGAGGGAGATGAGGAGAACAAATTAGGCGTTCATTTGGATCGATTAGGTTAAATTATACTAAAGCAGGTTCACCACTGAGAACTACGAAACTTGACTTGGATAGCACAATTCATGGCTCGATTCTTCTTACTAAAGGTGTGGTTAGGTTCAATGAAATCAAGGAAGCTTAAGGAATTTTAATTTGAAATTGAAGTGCTCTAACTATGGATTCGGCCGAGAAATGTGGAGTGGAAGAAGTTTGGTGGGGTTTTACGGCTATCAAAGCTTGAGGAAATTAGTGGAATAGGTCCCTCTATTTATAGAAAGTGAATGGTGGCCTCAAGTGTGTGAAATAATGAAGTTTTGAGGGAATTAGTGTGAACCTCATATGTGAGAAAAGTGTGACTTCAACCTTTCTCAAGCGGACAATTAAGCTCGATCCTTAGTCGTTTTGTGTTTTGGACAAATGATAGACATAATTAGAGTCCTTAAAATTTCTTAAATTGGCTTCAAAATTGTTTTAGCTCGAATAAAAAAGCTGAAACTTGTAAATATTGAATTATCCTCACTTTTGCAAACATGGTTCTACTCTATCCATATGAGGCTTTATGATCCAATATTGGCTCTTTGGAAAGTTGAAGTTACAAACTTTGAAAAGTGCTTGGAAAGATTTCATTTGGCATATTGAATCAAAAGTTATGTTCATGAAATCATCAAAACCTTGATTTTTCACACTTACAAAAATTTCTAAGTTTGACACAAAATGACTTGAAATGTTTTTTCAAAAATGCTTTTCAACTCAAATTTTCTCTTGGACAGCATGATAATAGAACTCTTAAATGATATTATTCAAAAGAACCACTCAAAAAATCCAAAAATTGAGAAAGTTATGGCATTGTGAAGTTGATGAAAAATCATGAAATGACCTATAATCTTTTGATCTCTTCAAGCAATATCCAAAATGTTTCAAGCACGAAACACAAATGGATATAAGTTAACATCTTCAATATTGTTTTAAAAGAATGACCTCAAGGTGATAAATGATTAACAAGTTATGATCTCTTGAAGTTGATGATCACAAATTGAAAATTCATCAGGACTTGTAATCTTTGACTTCCCAAGAATTTTCAAGCATTTTCTATTCTTTCCAATTAAACTAAGTTTTATTAGACATCCTTAAGTTTATTTTTGAAGAAAATAGACTCAATGAGACAAGGTATGACCAAGTTATGATCTTTTGAAGTTACACAAGAGATAAAGTATCCATCTAGAGAGTTTGCAATCTTTGATCCTCAAAACATCTTTCATCAAATAACATCTTTGAACCAAAGAAGATGCATGTTATAGATACTTTTAAGAGACCAATTAATTTGGAATCATTCACAAATCTCACACACCACCAAATATATGGTCATCAGTCAAAACCCTAATTCCAAGAGCATTGACCATGGCATGGAGAATTCTTCAACTTTGATGATCTTTCTTACGGCGTGGAATATAATCTAATGAGGAGATATTGTTGAGATGATAAGAGGAAACCATAGTGATAAAAAACACTTAAAGACATTGATAATTGATGAGGCATGCTCTTATGATCCAAAGCTCAAATTAGGTCAACCTTGAATCAACATGGCATCCTTGGGATTACTTTTGCAAAAATAGAACATGGTGAGTTCCACTAGATATTATCAATGATCGATAACTTGAGATAAACCACATGATAGAGATTGATAACTCCTTGAGAGTTGGGAGATAAGGCATAAAGAAATAAACATGAACCTATAGATTTCTTGAAGAAGAACTTTTGCATCATCCACCTACCACACAGCATCTAAAGAAAATGACATACATATTTTATAGTTGTAAGTATCAATAATCATATGCAAAATATACACAAACAAGGTGTTTGGTGATCCCTCGAGAAAACTCGGAGATAAGAGAGAGAGAGAGAGAGAGAGAGAGAGAGCAATTATCATCTGTGCAATGCAATGGATAAGATGATAGAGAATCTTAGAAATTGGGGTACAACAAGATGAATCTCATTAGTTTAACAAGCAACGATGTCGAATGCTTCTTATTAAATTTCTTCGACATGTTGTTCGGTTGTTGAATAAGTTCAACCACGACATTGAAACATTTCAATAGGACTTCTTATTGTTTTGTTCTTCTTAGCAAGTTTAAACATCCTATTGTACATTACATTATTCTTTTGCTATTATTTGTTATACAAAAATTGTCTAAAATAAAGAACTAACAGAAGTTACGTCTTTGGGTTTGACATGCAACCCCTCGACCCCTCGGGTAGCTCAAAGTCCTGGGAACCTCCTCCTCAGTGCTCTGTTCACAGGAGATAGACACCTAAGACAGAGCGACTCCTCGGTGCAAAAGTAGAACCTCTGGGAAATTCTTCCAGTCACAGACCTCGTCCCAGGAGTCTTGTTAACTTGTTGATCATCTCTTTATCTCGAGCATAGGCATTACAGGTTAGCCTTATTTGTCTCAATCAATTATAAGGGTCTTGGTTGTCAATCATCTTCTTGAAAAAATGATAATTATTAATATGTTGGTTTTAAAAAAATCAACTATGGCAAGAATTTGGATGTGCACATCTGAAAATGGTCAAGGGAGATTTCACATGTGCACGAAACCACCTGCGAACAACTATTTTCAAATAGCTTCTTCTTGCCATAAATCATCCAAAAACATTGTATTATCACCAACATTTAACTATTATAACATCAACCTGCATACTATAATTGTTTCTAACTAATCTAATATACTATTATAGCATTGTAAAGTGTATAAAATAGAAATGGAGAAAACTTACTCAAATATGGAGCTTTGGATATCAATTGGAATAAGTAGATGAGTTGGAATAGTACAAATAGGTTGGAATTTCAAGTTTGAGTAGAAATTTTGTGTGGGTGGTTTGAAATGAGTTTTGTGTGGGAGAATTCGATACATCAAACAACTAAATAATTAAATTACTTGAATGCACATTTGAAGACACACTTTCTTAACAAAATAAAATGACTTGGATATGCACATATGAACACACCTTTTCTTGACAAATACGGTGTGTTTGGATATTCATATCGATTTCAAGAATATTTTGGGTTTTTCACGAGACCAGAAAACTACTTCCGTGTAAAATAAATTCTCAAAAAAAAATACTAAAACAGAAATAGACCAAGTTAAATTTATGCTCAAATTTTCTACCCTTATGTATTTAAAATTCAAAACAAATGGATATCTATTTATTTTACTACAAAATAATATATCAAATTATCAATTATTTAATTTCCACACACAAAATAATAAATTATAAATTATAAATTTCAAAATATTCTAATTATTTATATATTGACCTTCTATTTATAAAATTTAATTTTAATAAGAACATATAAATAGAATAATAATAATAAGAGTATTCTTCTTTAATTGATAAAATATATTGATAACCTTAAATTATATAGCATATTCGGCTCAATTAACATAAATTAATTCATCATTTTATTATAATTATGTTGTTTTTATAAAGTATTACTGTTATTTTTCTTGTATTTGGTATTTAATTATACAAGGTTTGTTCGAGAAAAGTAAAAATTGAGGAGGCGTGAAGAAAAACAAAATATAAATAAAAAAAAGATAAAAGGCCTAAGTAAAGAAAAGTAAAAGCTAGGCCCTCACCAAACTTCTCATTATCATCCCATGATCTTTCCTTCCCACTTTTCCACTTCTTTCTCACTTTCTCCATTCTTACTTCCTCTCTTGATAACTACAATTTCTCACTATATAAACTAGTTAACATTCATTTAAGGATCCAGTTTGTGCAGGGCAGTTCAGTTTAGGTAAAATCATATTTGTAAAAGTGGTAGTTTCTCATCGAGAACTACCACATTGAATTACAGTTAATAATCTATGTACTCTTGGATCACATCTTGCCATCATAATAGAAGTTTATTTCAAGTTCTTCATTTCTAGCATTTCTGGGGTTCTTTATTGTATTGCTTATATTATTATTATTATTATTATTATTATTATTATTATTATTATCATTTATTGTTAATTTAATTATCATGTTGCTCTTAATTTCAATCTTCAGTTTAGTTTGTTTATGCTAAATTCTATATACAGCTAAATCGTTTAGATATCGGTATGTAAATAATCAAACTAAAGGGATCCGAAATAAACTGGCCTAATATTTTGTTAAAAATACCTTTTACGGTTTTAGTATCTAATTGAATTTATTAGAAGGTTAGGAAATCAGCAGGCGAAGTTTGAGATTTAAAAATAACTAAGGTTAGAAATCAGCAGGCGGGGAGTTTGAGGTTTAAGCCGGATAGTGGATACTAGACATTGATTTTAAAGGCAATGGAATCATTTTAAAAGCGATTAAATCTTATTTATTTTCAAAGAGTTTCTTAAGTTCGGCGGGATAAGCGAGGCATACGTTAGGATTTAAGTGCATAATCTGATTCAATAGGCGAGTTTGAGATAGGATTTTTAAATAAATATTGTTTCTTGAAAGAGTTTTATCACTTAAAAACTAGGTGTCGATAGAACTTGATTCTCGATGTTGTGATACATACCGATATCGTTTTAATTAATATTTTTATCTATATTTAAGTAATTTCTCTTTAATCATCATCCCAAAAGAATTAGTAGCGTATATATAGTAACAGGATAACGGTAGATCGATTTATAGTCGATGGATTGATATCTTTTTAAGATTCAGCGATAGAATGTACTTGCGAGTTGATTATTTAGACTACTAGTCAGCGATCAAGTTTTTGTAGTTCTTTGTCGGGGGGACTATTTAAGTTGATATTATAATTCGATTTGTTGCAAGTAGACTAGGCACTATTACTGTTTACTATGTATCACCAAATTTTTCTACACATTATCGGTATTTTGAGAATCACAAGAATCCCATAAATCCAGACCTCGAAAATCGATTGGAAGATTTCAATGCTTCACAAACTCACTCTTACCAGATTACCTCTACAACTACCAATACCAACATTTTGAGGAGTCAAGTATACCAAATCCGATCTCGAAGCGTTATTGGATGATTACAATCGACACTAACTTATCCTCAACGAATCTCCTCTCACAATCACCATGACCACTATTTTGAGGTCATACGAACCCCAAAATTCCACTCTCGACGATTAATGGAAGAAATAGTGCGACATAATCGCAGTTAGGCTAGAAACTATGAAGATGGGCGCTTTGTGGATACAAAATGCAATGTAGATTCACTTTGAGGAACCGCAAGAATCCTAAAATTCCAACCTCGAAACATCAATGCAAGATTTCAATGCGGCGTTAACTCACTCTAGGCTAGAATCTATGATAGAGCACTATATAGAGACACAAATTGTCCAAAATGAAGAGTGAAAACAAAGTCTTCAAATAATGAAATCCTTAGGAAATTGAACAATGCGGTTGAGTCCCAGTGACCCACAACGAGGCATTAGAGTCCCAATTTCCATGCTTTCACAAACACCTCTAGGACCCTCCTTGAAAATTATGTGGACATTGTAACAACTAGTAATAAAACAAATTCAAAATCCTAAGGTGAGTAATAATAAGGTTGAAGGAATGTGATGAGGTTGAGAAGAGTTAGTGAGAAAAAGAGTAGAATGAGAAAATGCAAACAACATCCAAAAGGGAGGTTGTCAAAGAATGAAGAAGGAAACATCATTGTTGTTCCTCCTCCTATAACCCACCTATTTCTTTTTGCAAATATTTGTAGGAAGCTAATGTAGGTTTCCAATCCAAAATGTATGTGGAAGCATTGAAAAATATACACCAATGCATCTTAAATGGGGTCCTACATAAAAGAAAAATTTAAGGACCATGAAACTAGAAACCATTAGCGTTAAGAAGGAAGGTTAACATTAAAGATGGTGGATGAAATAACTAAGCCCAAACTCTAAAATCTTATACTTAAGATAGATCCGAACCACCACCACAAATCCAAAAGAATGAACCACCCACAAAGAAAGAAAAGAAAGTGGGGATATGTGAAATGGTATGATAAGTGGCCATGGAAACCAAAGATTATTAAAAGTTTGATCGAGAGTCATTCTCGAGAGAACCACCAAAGTGTTTCGCTCCTAAGCCGTCTATGGCGTTAACCAAAGCGTTATGTGGAGGCAACCCACGGGTTTTAGTTTAATGTTTTCCTTTCTGTGAAGCCATGAGATAATAAAGAGATGGATTATTTGTCACGTATAAGCTACTTCAAGGCAAAAACATCTAGATGCCAATCTTGGAAATGGTCAGTTCCCACGGACATTCCTCACGAGTGTCGTGCTTGGTGGTGACACCAATGATGTCTTTCTAGAAACTAACAACATGCCGCGCGAAAGCGAGAAGTTTCAACAAATGAAGTTATCTCAAAATTTTGAAGCCGAAAATAATGGCAGGGACATGAATAACAAGAGCGGGATCATAGAGGATTTGACCAGGTAGCATTCCACAGATTCTATCCTTCCTTTTCCATCTTTTATCAAAACATTGAGGACAATGTGTGGTTTAAGTGCGGGGAGGAAGCTTTATCGCTTCTATTTTCTATTTTCTAGTAGCTTTTCCTTTATTAATTTCCATTAAATAAATATTTATTTACCATTAAGTCGTATATGCAAAATTTCGACTTCCTCCATTTCTTGAGCCATAATAAAAAATAAATTCCAGCTAGATGCATAATTCGGACTTTTCGAAGAGTATGAAGGTTTCATTTTTAAGAAAGGTTAGGAGCTTGAGTAAAATAGAAAAAAACTATTACGATCTTGACACTTTAAAACCCCAGTATGCAAGACCGAGTTGAGTACCTATTATGCGAAAACCTAAGGCTTTAGTTTTAAAGTAACCCCAGTAGTTTATTTAGCATTGGCATCGTCTTAAGCACAAACTATGTAAATCGGTGAATATAAGTGAATGATCCAAAACAATTGAAAAATTATAGCACTTTGTATAAATAGGGAATGCACTAAGTTAGGTGACCCTCACCGGTCACTTAATCTAACGTTGCGGAACTCTGACATATATGAAAAGAGACTAGTTGTCGGTTGGTTCGGAAGTTATCACGGAACTAAACTTGGTAGGTGAACTACGATTCGATCCCCACAACTTGCGATTGGGTAGATAAGAGAGTGTACCACATAATTGTTCGAACTTCGTGCTTAAATGGATCATCACTAACCGGCGACTCTACTATGTGTGAAAAAGATAATGGGCTTAATGTGATTTAAGTGAATGAAAATGGGTGAAATAGAGCAAAAGGATTAGGTTGAGCTATAATGGCATGATTGATTGGTATGCATATGGAAAGTTGTTTAGTGTCACTACTTTACTTTTTAGTGTTGAAAACGAACTCTAGCTCAAACAAAATGCCTTCAACCAAGTATGATTTGAGTGGCATCTGAGTGCATTTAACGTATTTGTTCAACTTTCAATCGATTATTTGCTTGAGGACAGCAAAGGTTCAAGTGTAGGGGTTTGATAACCTTAAACTATATCGCATATTCTCAATTAACATAAATTAATTCATCATTTTATTATAATTATGTTGCTTTATATAAGTATTACTGGTATTTTCCTTGTATTTCGGTATTTAATTATACAAGGTTTGTTCGAGAAAAAAGTAAAAATTGAGGAGACATGAAGAAAAAGGCTCAAAATATAAAAAGAAAAGATAAAAGGCCCATGTAAAGAAGCAAAGCTAGGCCCATCAGCCAAACTTCTCATTATCACCCCATGATCTTTTCAACTTCCCACTTTTCCACTTCTTTCTCCACTTTCTCCATTATCTCCACTACTTCTCTCATGATAATTTCCACAATTTCTCACTATATAAACTAGTTAACATTCATTTTAGAGGATCCAAGTTTGTGCGTGGAAGCGCTGTTCATAGTTTTAGGTAAAAATCATATTTGTAAAAGTGGTAGTTTCTCACATCGAGAACTACCACCATTAGTTACAGGCCTACAATCTATGTACTCTTGGATCACAATCTTCCATCATAATAGAAGTTTATTTCAAGTTCTTCATTTCGCATTTCTGGTTCTTTATTGTATTGCTTATACTATTATTATTATTATTATTATTATTATTATTATTATTATTATTATTATTATTATTATTATTATTATCATTTTATTGTTGTTAATTAAATTATCATGTTGCTCTTAATTTCAATCTTCATGTTTAGTTTGTTTATGCTAAATTCTATATACGGCTGTCGTTTAGATATCGGTATGTAAACTAATCAAACTAAAGGGATCCAAATAAAGCGGCCTAATATTATTTTGTTAAAAATACATTTCTCGCTTTAGTATCTAATTGAATTTATTAGAAGGTTAGGAAATCAACAGAGAGAAAGTTTGAGATTTAAAAAACCAACTAAGGTTAGAAATCAACAGAGCGAGAGTTTGAGGTTTAAAACTAGATAGTGGATACTAGACCTTGATTTTAAAGGCAGTGAAGCATTTTAAAACCGATTAAATCTTATTTATTTTCAAAGAGTGTTCTTAAGTTCGGTAAGGATAGTAGAGCACGGTGGGATTTAAGTGCATAATCGATTCGATAGGCGAGAGTTTGGGATAGGATTTTTAAATAAATATTGTTTCTTTGAAAGAGTTTTTATCACTTAAAAACCAGGCCAGTAAAACTTCGAATTCTCAAAGTTTGACGAATTACATACCGATATCCGTTTAATTAATATTTTTATCTTTATTTAAGTAATTTCTCTTTTATCATCATCCCAAAAGAGTTATTGGCCTTAGCTATATATAGTAACGTAGGATAACAATAGATCGATTTATAGTCCCTGTGGATTTGATATCTTTTAAAACTACGCGATAGATTGTACACTTGCAGTTCGGATTATTTAGACTACTAAAGTCGCGATCATATATCCATACACTTCTTTCATGTTTCAATAAAATAATAATTGTGATTTATAAATTTAAAATTTTATATAAAATATAACATTTTAACAAGAGATCAAATATACTTTCATATAATAAATTATCATTAGATTAGGATTTTTAAAATAAAAAATTTAATAGTTAACAAGAGAATAAATATTAGTGTTTGTGTTTATGAATACAAAATTGAAAAAAAAAACATGTTTTATAATATTTTTATAAACAATTATCAATAATAATATATTATTCTTTTTTGAAATAATTTAATTTGTCAAATTCTAATATTAGTTCATAATAATTTTTTTACTTTGTCAAACTCTAATATTAGTTAATAATAGTTTTATCCAAATAATTGAGTGGGTGAATTTCAATCTTTAAAAATTTATAAGAAATGGTGAATTTCTAATGTCCTTAATGAAGGTGTGAAAACACAAGAAATGGGGTTTGAATTAGATTTTTATTTTTGAAAACCTTTCCTTGAAAACAATCCCTTTACAATTTACTTACTTTTGATATAAAATAGAGAAGATTGGAAAATAGATATGAACACAAGATTTTTATACTAGTTCACTTGCTAACCTCAAGCTACTCTAGTCCATCATTCCAAGTGATTTCGCCTCTCTCCAACGAGGTCTTAATCCAATAATCAAACAAATTATTACACTTGCACACATAAGCATGTATGTGACTAACACCGCAAAATCAATCAGTATGTGACTTTCAACCTCTAAGATACAATAGTCTTAGACTTCTTAAGAATACTGACCTAACAAGTCTCTAATGGAACAATCAAACAACTGTTTGAATACAAATTTTGTTTACAAGTAAATTATTTCTGAGTTGAATATATAAACAAATTTTAGCAATATGACTTAAGAAAATATACAACTTTTACAATAGAATATGTGAGCTTTTAAGCGTAGTAAATTAGCAACATTTTCTTCAAGTCTCCAAGCCTTTATATAGTCATGCATGAGATGTGACCGTTGAAGGGTACATCTGAATTATCCATTTATGGCGGCTTGAAAGAGCGTGGGGACAAGTTTATGCAACGTCCGTCCTTTCATGGTAGTGGAATGAATGTTTTGTTTGTACCATGTACTTTTTGTACCACGTTAACGTTATCTTTAACCTACTCGATTTCGGATGCTTATGCGAGCATGAGCAAGAAAGGTATAACATAACTTCTGGTTTATCAAAACTTCAAGTCTTTGGAGTCTTCAAAACTGCGTCTTCAGATTCCTTAGCACTTGGTCTTGAAAACCTTTGTGTGGAGCCTAAGGTCAAAAGAGATTCAAGTCTTCATATTCTTTAGAGCTACGTCTTCAAAGTCTTCAGCACTTGGTCTTCAGAATCCTTTGTCTTCTGAAACTTGAGTCTTCACTATCTAGACAACACGTATCAAAGTCACTAAAACTTCAGAGCCTTCTGAAGCTTTTCTTGCTACTGTTCATCAGAACTTTTGTAACTTAGAAGTGGAATATCTTCTCTCCTAATGTGTTGGCCACGCCATTCATTGAAAGCAGAACCTGTTTGTTTAATTCTCAAAACACAACAAACATTAGAGTATCAAAATTTTTCATATAAACATACTTTTTGTTATCATCAAAATTCAGAAAAATAATTACAGAACCAAATTTTGTTCTAACACTTAACAATTACAAATTGGGTTATTTTATCGAATTTAATAATATATTATTCTAATTATTAATTTTGGATTATTTACAAATACATTATTTTTAATTTTTGAAAATTCTGCTAATATTTACGAGATTCTTAAAATATTATTAAATAAAACTAATATGTACTAAAATGAAATTGATACCCACTATCTTAAAAAATTAATAAGTTTTATATAATTTTTGTTTTAAAAAATAACAATAAAAGTTATTGTTCTATAGAAGGAAGAATGTGGGTTTGAGTAAGTTTTAGCCAATTTATTTTTTCAAAATTTGTATACCATTTATTAATTATAGTTTTCAAAATTTTCATATTTTTTATTTAAAAAAAAAAGATTGAACCTAAAATTAAAACTAACTAAAAAATATGATTAAAATAATTAATAAAATAGAAAAATAAGGATTAAAAATTTCAATACAATTTTTAAATATAAAAATTGTGAAATATATGCTAAAATTATCTGTAAAAATTTAAGTTTGAGTTATAAACTAAAATATAAAAGAATTGTTAAATTTAAAAAAGAAAACTACTATTATTTTTAGAAACATTTAAATCTATGAAACCTTTTTAAAAAAACATTTTATTTTAAAATAATAAGATTTATATTATTTTTTAATTTAAAAAATATTAAAATGTAAATCAAATGAAATGTGCAACAAAATCCGCAGAAAATTTTCTTGCTGAATTACCTGCGGATATTTTAATGTAGCTTAGTTTTTATTCAAAATAGAGTTTCCGCAACAAGATATGCAGAAAAGCTTCATGCGAATTGTCCTGCGGATTTTGTAACATAGTTTGCTTTTTTTATTCCAAGAACGTTTCTAACATTTCTAAATGTCTTCCAGAAAAAATTTGTTTTATTTATTAAAGTTGCAGGAAAATCTGCATGTATTCATACCGATAGTTTTCTGCAGGAAATTTTACATGTAAATTGTGTATTTTTAGTACTGGTTGCTTATTACGACCTCACTCATTACCTCCCAATTGAAATGCTCCTCAATAGCATCTAACTTTAATCTACAATATTTTTTCGTTAAGCCTCTCGATTGGGGATGCATAGTCCTTAAATTTAGCTTGCTTATTTCAACCCATATTGTCACATGATTTCCTTTTCTAATTCACAACACGAAGCTCACCTAGTTAAGCATAAAACCACTTGTCGGTGATTTGTGTCTCTTTATCCATTATAACGACCTCTCGGATGCCAGACCATTTCAAGATATTCTTCTTGAAGTAATAAAAGTTATTATTGTCAATTAGGAAGAGCTTCGACTTATCCACTGGAAAAATCAACCATGATAATCAGATATTTCAATGTTCCTGGTGTAATTAGGATAGATCCCAAGATGAACATGGTGAAGGGAAATAGGGAGGAAAGTGCCCTTATCTCTACATGTGGATCAATGTTTATATTGTCGTATCTTTGGCATTTGTCACACTTCTTGATACGTTCTTTGGCATCATTATTCATCACATTCATTACTACTACATCTTATGACTTTATCTACAAGAAATCTTCGCCCAAGATGATGGACGATTGCCACTTTGTGATTTCTTATAGGATGAAATTTCTATTCTCCTAAGGTAGGAATTTTAACATAAGGTTTGTGAAAGTTGTGCGATAAAAGTGTCCTTTCAAAAAGGAGTAGTAACAAGGCTTCATATTGGTTTTTTAAGCATCTTTTTTCTCTTTTGGTAGCTTTTTAGCGAGGATATACATGATTATCGGCATCATCATGGTAATTGGAAGTAAATCCTTATTCTCTTGTCAGACCTTGTGTATCGTACTTGTGATGCTATAGGATGCTAGTTACAATAAAAAGTGTTTTTTAGGGTTTAGTCGTTTGTACTTCTAAACTTCTTTAAACACGACATGCAAATGGCCTTATGAGCTTAGCCTAATAACCTTCTTTGTAGTAGGTTTCAAGGGTAAAAGGTCACATAACCTTCTTTTAGAGAAACTTGTCTTAAAGGGAAAATATCGGTAGATCATAAGACGAATGTATCATCTAATCATATCTTTATCCAAAGACTTTGAGTGATCCCATTTGATATGGGTTGGGTCTTGGCCTCACTCGAACAAAGATCATAATTGATGACGTAAAAAAATAAAATAGAAACTTAAAATGAACTACTTTTTTTAGGGATTATAACAAAAATTTATGAAGGGTTATTATCGCTTCTCCCCCTATCATATATGCCATTTTTTGTTTACTTCCTTATAAAAAAAAATTGTAAAAATAACTCTCATTTTGTAATTAATTTTAATTTCACGTAATACTTATTTTCTTTTTTATTTATTTTAATTTTATTTTATATATAATTTAAAAGATAAATAATACAAAATTTTGTCAAAAGTAGTTGAACCCATGCTCCACACCTCCTTGTTAGAGCAACCCTACCACTAAGCCATAAATATTTCACACATAAAATCTATATATTGTATTATAAATTCATTTAAATACATCTTAAATATTGTGATTTATTTATTTATGAGTTATATTTTTCTTGTGATTTTTTATCAAAAGTAATTTGCAAGCACAGTGGTTAGAAACTATTATTATTAGTTGAAATGCTGAATCATACAACTATCTGTAGAATGTGTTTAGATTTTATTGAATAAGTTACCCAAACTTATTTTTTCTCTACATGTTTATTATATATTGGGTACATAAATAAATATGAAATTTAATATTTAATTTGTAACTCATAAAATTTTAATATTAATTTATAATTTCAGTTTAATATAATATGACAAATTTTAATTTCAGTTTATTTATTCAAACATATGTTAAAATTATTTATTCAATATATAAAATATCTTAAAATATGTATAATTTAATTTATTATAATATATGAAAACAATATGTCTAAAACATTTTTTAAATGAATTTCATTTAAGAACAACTCTAGATATGAGTCCTTTCTGTGAGACCACGTGGATGGAAAAAATATTTCTAAAATTTTAATTGTATGTCCAAACTTGAATTAAAAATTAGGTCATCTCATCCAAGTGTTCTTAAGAGATTAAAAATAAACTTATATCTATATTTAATGATATAAATAATAATTATAATATAGAAAAGAAATTGTAAACATTTTGTGGTAAGGATTATGGTAGAAAATAATTGTGAAAAGATTTAAAATTGTAGTAGGAAAAAGCAAATAATAAAGACGTTGTATTAAATGGTTCTCTATAAATAGCTTCGTAGCTTTCCCACAACACCATACCATTGCTAATATTCATACTTAATTGTTTTAGCTCATATAACATAGGCAAAAAAATAATGGGTTTGTTTGGTGCTGTAGAAATTATTTTGGCCATTCTTCTTTTCACTGCAATCTATTATTGAAGCTAAACATAAACATGCCGATAGCAAAGTGGCCTGTGGTGGGAATGCTACCTGGTCTCATATACAACGTATCCAATTTCTATGATTACATAAACTCAAAACTAAAACAAAATGGAGGAACTTTCATTTTTGAAGGACCGTGGCTAACAAACATGAAAATTGTTTTCACTTGGATCCCATGAATGTGCAGCATATTACAAGCACAAAGTTTGAAAACTATGGGAAAGGAAGTGATTTCAGAGATTTTCGAAGTACTTGGAGATGGAATTTTCCGGTCGGATTCCCACGTTTGGAAGTATAACAGAACCCTACTTCATTCAATTTTCAAGCAAGAAAGCTTTCAGGTATTTATTCAAGAAACCATTGAGAAAAAAGTTTTTAACTATCTTCTTGTGTTTCTTGACCATGCTTGTAAAAATGGAGTGCAAGTAGATTTGCAAGATGTTTTTCAAAGGTTAACTTTTGATAATATATGTTCTATAGTATTAGGGTTTGATCCTTGTTGTCTTTCTATTGATCTCCCTGAAATTGCATGCGAGAGAGCCTTTACTCAGTCTGAGGACACATTATTCTCTAGACATGTAAAACCGAGATTTTTATGGAAGCTCCAGAAATGGCTTCAAGTTGGTGAAGAGAAAAAGTTTATGGAGAATCAGAAATTTGTTGAACAAATGGTGTATTCACAAATCAAATTGAAACGAGAAATTAAAGAACAACAAAAACCTGACTTGCTAAACATCATTATGAATGAAGTGGGAGATGAACAAAATATAATAGATGACAAGTTTCTGCGAGACACAGCAATTAATCTTCTTTCAGCTGGAAGAGACACTATTAGTTCTGGCCTTACTTGGTTTTTCTGGTTGGTGGCAACACACCCTTTTGTTGAAGCTAAGATTCTTGAAGAGATCAAAGAAAAACTACCATCAAAAGAAGATAATAAGAAAGATTTAGGAGTGGAAGGGCTTAGCAAGTTGGTTTATCTACATGGAGCATTATGTGAAGCCTTAAGACTTTATCCACCGGTGCCTTTTGAGCATAAATCTCCATTGAAACATGATGTGCTTCCTAGTGGACATAAGGTTAAGGAGAACACAATGATACTGTACTCTATACTCAATTGGAAGGTGGAGGAAATATGGGGAGAAGATTGTTTGGAATTTAAGCCAGAGAGGTGGATTTCTAAAAAAGGAGGGATAATTCATGTACCTTCCTACAAGTTCATTGCTTTCAATGCTGGACCAAGGAGTTGTTTGGGTAAGGATATAAGTTTCATTGAGATGAAAATGGTTGCTGCAGCAATATTGATGAATTATCATATTCAAGTGGTGGAAGGTCATCCCATAATCCCACGTGTTTCTGTTGTCCTACACATGAAACATGGTTTGAAGGTTAATGTCAAAAGAAGAACTATGTGATGATGAGAAGAGATCTTTGAAAATAAGTGAACTTTGTTCAAATGTTAATTTGTTTATTTGAATGTTTCTTTGATTTTGTAATGCTTGAGTATAAATATATTGTCAATGTTATATTTTTAATGTAATGATTATTTGAATAATATTCATTCTTGTTGTAACTTTATTTG
The DNA here is from genome assembly GCA_021764765.1 of Vicia sativa. Classification (NCBI taxonomy): domain Eukaryota; kingdom Viridiplantae; phylum Streptophyta; class Magnoliopsida; order Fabales; family Fabaceae; genus Vicia; species Vicia sativa. The sequence goes on along the minus strand of CM038794.1, from coordinate 261,558,486 downwards.
TTAGCTTATTTCGTATTTTAGTTAGTGGTTTTCTTTAGATAGGAGAGGATAATTCATTTTGTATTATGTTCTCCAATAATTTTGTCAAACATCTATTCCTCAAAAAGGGGTTGTTATAACTTGACATTTATGCAGTAAAAAAAAGCACATAATCACACTGTCACGCAGTAGAAACTGTTTGATTAGCATCAAACAATTTTGATTTAAGTTGATTATTTTCGGAGTTAAAATATTATGTTTTTTAATCATTTAATCAAAATCTAACGGCTTGTAAAATCTCGACTCCATGAGAACAGCGACTGCAGCAGATTTGAATTCTATTTTATCACAATAATGTTTCTATAGTTTGTGGTATGGTCCATTAGAGTGGTTTTTTTTGTGAAATGTGAGGTGGTGGTAATTTTGTGGTATAGGGTCTTTAAGTAATTTGAGTGACTTTTTTCTTCTTTTTTTTCGGATTGTTTTTCACCTTTTTAGATTTTTATTTCGTTGGAGAAATATATATATGATTAGAGGTGGTCTCACATACATTTGATATTCAGTAATGTGGTCTATTTAAAAACTCGAATAGTGTTATTTTTCAAGTGCACTTATAAATGCATAGGGTTTGAAAGACAATAGCATTTTTTCTTAATGGTGATCACTATGTTATAAAGGATCTACGAAAGCATTTTTTTTAAAAAAAAATACTTTCGTAGGTGGCGCTGCTATAGATTTTAGCAACGCTTTTTGTTTAGAAAAACGCTTTGTAGGCTACTTATGAAAGCTTTCACTAAAAGCGCTTTCATATAGTCTAAGGCAACGTTTTTTGGAAAGGCGTTTTCTTATTCGCTTTAGAATGCATTAAATGCATTCAGGCACCATAAAGCTTTTTTAATAAAATTGCCTTAGGCCACTGTAAAGCGGTTTTAGGTAAAAGCGTTGCCTTTACTTATGAAAGCGCTTTTACTCAAAATGTGCTCTCATATGTGGCCTAAGGCGGTTTTTACCTAAAAGCGCTTTCATAGGTTTTTATTGAAAATAAAAATTTAAATAATTTTAAACTGCATTTTTGCGAGATTATTTCATAAACACAGTAATTCATAAACCGGTAATTTACAATCTTATATACAAATACCATTATATACCATTGTTATCCAAATACCAAATTTAAATATTATATACAAATACCATTATATACCATTGTTACCCAAAATATATATACACCATTGTAATTCAATTAACATATTTTTAACATAACCAAAATCAGTTATATAACAATAAGTAAATCAGTCCTAATGTACATATATTTCAAGATCCCGATCCGCAAGATATGAACATAATAATAGGTCGATTGTATACACACAACAATGTATTCATAACTATTTTCACACAATAATGTATTCATACCTTATAGGATTCTTTGCTCAATAAAATATTGACACAATTCCTCTTTGAGTTCTTCCAATTGAAGTTTTATGTAATATGTGTTCATCAAAATACTACATAACAAAACAAAAAATATGCATAATTTAGTTAAAAGTAATAAATTATATGAAATATTTGATAAATAATAAAACAAATCGTAAGTTATAAATCCATACCGTGACTAGAATCTCTATTTCATTCATTTGAATGATTTCTTTGGTAAACTTCAAAACTAAGTATCTGCAATCTATGTCGTTTTTATTGTTGAGGACACTACATAGAAAAACAAATAAGAATATATAGATGTATTATTTTATCAAGTAGCATAAATATTATAAGAAAAATTGTGGAAATTAATATACCTGCACTTTGATCCAATTAATGTTGTTTGATTTAGACCGTGGTACCCGAGCTTCCCTTTGACATTGGAATACTTGTATTGATCTGACAAAATAAAAATATTTATTTAGAACAATGACATAGAAATAGTTAAATATATAAATACACACGAATATTTAAAATAATGTCACTTACGTATCAATCATTAACTTCATATCCGGATAATTTCTCCAATCATCGTCAATCGAATTCAGATGATAGACCACTTCTTTTATAGGATCGATAGCAAGCAACAACCAGTGACATCTATAAATTAAAGCAACAATTTAGATGAAAATTTTCATGTAAAAAATACAAATATTAAAATGAACTCAGAATGAAAATCTAACCCTGAATTATATGCCAAAAGATACAAGCTTTATGTACTACTAATTGCCATGAATCTATCGACTAAGTGCTCTCTTACTGACTCCGGTTCCATAGCAATTGTCGCTCCGCTGACACGGGAGGAAGACACGAAATGGAATCTATTTGACAATTGATTCCCGAGCATCAATTTGTCATATAATGACCTTAAATAAAAACATAATTAATATTAGACTATTTCAATTAAATGTTTAAAAAAATGTTCAACCAATTAAATAATATATTGATCGGGTTACCGGATGTACGAGTGCATAACACTAACGCCTAATTCTCCATGAAGAAAAATTTGTTCCATGTCCTCTTGTCCAATTGTTTCGGTGTAAGGAAAATCAAAGATACATGCATCCATATCCATTTGACGAATACCACCATTCATCAAATCTGATGTGCCTACTAGTGTTTCAAGACACTGCCGTAATCTAGGCACAAATTTTCTGACAGGAACCCTTTTCTTGGGTGGTACCCTACCAACTTTCTGGCTCACTTGTTGTGACCCTTGAAAAGGTACCTAAAAATCATATAAACTTAGGTAAGCTATAAAGTTATGCAGTTTTTTATTTGGATCATATAATTAACACTTTAAACGTACCTCTTTTTGTGATGCAACAGACTCACCGTGCTGCAAAATCCCTTTATCCTTAGATGCGGATTTTGTAGGAGTCTAAAATTACCATGTAAAAAAATTGAGGTCAGAACTGTTAGTTGAATACTTAAAGATTCATAATGGTTTTCAACATACCTGATCATCTATGAAAATGAGGTCTGATGGTCATGCCACAAAAGATCCTACTGCATCTCGCAGCAATGTGGTCTCAGCAACAATGTCAGGTGCCGGTAGCAACACATTCAGATCTAAAGCAACATCAACTGATACTTTCACGTGTCCATCCGGGAGCGGTCTATGGTGAAGTGAATCTCCCAAAGTGTTGTGCACTTTTCCCTTGCCAACTACCCGATAAGTCGGTGACGATAGGTATAGCTGACAACATGAAATGCCCTAAACCATAATAATCGTTAGACTTCCTTTATAAATTACAATTAAACTTTCTCCAATGGATTATCATCTTAATTACCTCGGGAAGTTTATGTTGACAGTTGATACTAGCCTTGTCACTAGTTTCTTTCAACCGTTTTCGCCATATATCTCTCTTTATCCTTCTGCAATTCACGGACTTGTGCTTGTAATTCCTGCAATGTTTGCATCACTTCTGCATTGCTAGGAATTTTTTTCTTGGATTCTTATACAGAGAGGTTGGAGTCACACCATGACCTTTACCCCTCACCCGACCCGGATACTCAACAACGATTGCTCGACTAAGTCGCTCACGATATCTGGTCATCACTGTGGATACCGATTGTGATAGGGTCTCCGTAATTCATTTACATATCGAAAATTATTAGTGGAGATAAAAATTAATTATATATTAATAAAATTTAATATAATTTAATTAAAGACACAATGTTATACTTACACTCATCATAAACATGTTACAAATCGGGATTAACAACTCGATCTTTGCCAACACGAGCTTCCTTCCACAACACATGTGTGGTAGTGATGTTTCGTCACTTTTCATCTCTTCTAACTACGCATTGTTACAAATAATAAGATCACCAATTATAACACATTGGGAGAATTAATAAGATCATAGAATTTATATTTACTTACAATTTTTTGTAAGCGTGCATATCTCAAACGCCATTTTTATATGGATATGCGGTTTTGGCGCTCTCGTGATTTACGGCACTCACTTTCTTGAAATTCTCGTCTCTCTTTGGCCTACAAAAGCAACTCATTCTTGGTGTAATGAAGCTCTCATATTTCTTTGGACGTTCGGATCCTCTTCAACAAAATTTCCTTCCTCATCTTTAAGATACTTATTTGTTAAAAAGTTCTCCACCCTTTGTGTCTTTTTCCAGCCAAACTCATTATATACTTTTGCGGGCATCTTCAATGTTAAAGGACCTCTATAAAAAACATAGAGTGTGTTAGTATATGTAATTTAAACACATTATCGTCAATATAAAGCAAATAACAACAACCATATATGATACCTTTATCCCAGTCCAAAAATTTTCTTTAGCCTCGTCCAACTCTCCTCTTTTCCATCTAGGAGTGGTGATTGGAATGTGCATAGAAACAAGTGTACCGATGTAGCTTGTCACTGCAATTAGACCCAATTAGTTGGTCCTCATTATTCCAATCTACATTATATGTAACTCCTCTATCTCTATCACGGATGATTCCCTCACAATAGTTATGTCTGTAATATCTTTTTCAAGTATCTTGGAACATTTGCATCTTGTGAATTTTCTTGATTACTAGCCATTTGACTGTAATAAAGAAAAATAAAATAAAATAAAATGACAAATATAAAAATCCATAATCATATATACTATAAAGAAGAAAAATGAAATGACATATATTTAAATTTTATTGAATGATATAGGCTATAATTATATATACTATTACCTTTTTCACTAACATCTCTTTCTATTTTTGGTAGGAATATGTTATACTCGTCTCTTAACAACGCAGACGGTTGGATTGATCCAAATACCCTCATTATGATCATTTCTAATACATGATTCATTCTCATTTTGATCATTTCTGGTAAAAGATTCAATATCAACACCAATATCACCTTGATCTCCAATGGTTTCATCAATTACTTTGTTAGATAAAAGCACTATAGACCATTTCGTACTTGTCGGATCAGTGACATAGAACACTTGTTTAGCTTGAGAGGCTAGAATGAAAGGCTCATCTTTGTACCCCAACCTGTTAAGATCCACTTGCAAAAATCCTGACTTATCCATTTGTATGCCATTATTATTTTCAACCCACTTGCAACCAAATATAGAATCTAAAATTTCGTAATCAAACACCCAAATGCGCTCGATAATCCCAAAATACGATAGATTTATAAATTTTGGGTTTAAGTCCTTCACACTTGATATGTGCATTGCTTCAGCTACCAAGGTGACACCACTATTTTGCATAGTACTTTTATCATCTTGTTCTTTGGTATAAAATGTGTATCCATTAATTGCGTATGCACTATAAGAAAACACAACCAAACTTGGACCATATGCTAAACATCTCAACCTTTCTACATTCTTGCGGGATCCGATGATACTTTGAATAAATATGTTCCTTAAACCATGGCATGAAACTTTGATTGTGCTCTCGTACAATCCAATAATCATTTTTATTCGGATTTAAACCTCGAAGAACACCCTTGTGTATTTCAACATACGGCTCAACCTCAATCTCATTGTGCAGAACATACAAATGCACTTGATCCCGTTCGACCCTTGATCATCACAATTTATTTCAATTAGCTTCTTACCTTCTTTTTTTCAACAATATGAAATTTGAGGAGTCCAATTGATTCAACATTTGACAGATATTCAGTACAAAACTCAACCGCTTCTTCAACAATGTATCGTTCAACAATACAACCCTCTGGTCGACTTCGGTTTTTCACATACCCTTTTAATATTTTCATATAACGTTCAGCAAGGTACATCCATCTCATATAAGTTGGTCCACACAATTGTGTCTCTTTCACAAGATGAACCATTATGTCAAAAAACGAGGGAGGAAAATACATTTCAAGCTCACACAAAGTAACAACTATTTATTTTTGCAATGTTGGTAAGATCTCAGGATCCATCACCTTACTGCAAATTGACTTGAAGAAAAAATAATTTAGTTATTGCGCTTCTTACTTTTCTGGCAGAATAGAACGTATACCTATCGGTAGAAAATGTTCCATTATAACATGGCAATCATGTGTCTTTAAACTCTTTAACTTGAGGTTTTTCATAGACACAAGTCTTCTAATATCTAATGAGTAGCCTTCTGGAACTTTAACTTCACTCAGAAACTTACACAATATTTTTTTCTCCTTTCTAGATAGAGTGTAAACAGAAGGTGGTAGATATGTCTGTCTTCCTTTCTTCACGGGTCCCAATTCAGTTCTTATTCCCATCTCTACCATGTTCTTCCTTGCTTTAAGGACATCCTTAGACTTCCCTTTTATATTGAGTAACGTACCAATAACAATGTCAAATACATTTTTTTTCAATATGCATAACATCAAGAAAATGTCTTACGTACAAAGATTTCCAATATGGCAATTCAAAAAAATCAACCTCTTCTTCCACCCACCTGTGACAACTTTATGTGCAAAAGGCTTGCCAACCTGAATACTCACATCTTTCACCTTTTCAAAAATTTGATCACCTATCAATCCAGGAGGAGCTCTACGTTGTTTGGTATCTTCGTTGAACGCTTTTCTCCATCCACAATATTGATGTTTAGAATTTAAGAATCTATGATGACCGAGAAACACATTCTTGACAAATTTTAAATTGCATTTTATCGGTTCATCTTCACAGACAGGACACGCTTTTTCACCTTTAATGTTATACCCGGATAGATTTCTGTATGCTGGAAAATCGTTAATTGTTCCATACAACATCACCCTCAAGTTGAAACTTTCTTTCTTATACCCATCATAAACCTCCACACCGTTCTTCCACAAAATCTTCAAATCTTCGATTAAAGGTTCCAAGTATACGTCTATGTCATTTCCTGGTTGTTTAGGCCCAGAAATTAACATAGATAACATCATGTACTTACGCTTCATACATAGCCACAGAGGTAGGTTATAAATCATAAGAATCACAGGGCATGTGCTATGCGAGATACTTTGAATACCGTGTGGGTTCATTCCATCAGTAGACAATGCCAAGCGAAGGTTTCTTGCTTCTTTTCCAAATTCAGGATAACCATTATCAATTTTCATCCACTGTGGAGAATCTGTCGGATGTCGAAATTTTCCATCAATAATTCTTTCATCTGAATGCCAAGTCAAGTGTCTTGAATCGGTTTCACTATGATACATCCGTAAATCTCGAATTATAGGAAAATACCATAAGACTTTTGCCGGAGATAACTTTTTCTTATATCGAGGGGCACCACATTTAGGACACTCATTTAACGACGCATACTCATTTCGAAACAAAACGCAATCTTTTGGACATGCATGTATCTTATCATAGCTCATGCCAATAGAGTACAACATCTTTTTGGCCTCATACGTTCGATTGGGAAGAACATTATCCTCTGGTAGCATATCTCTCATAAGGACTAATAACTCTGTGAAACTTTTATCCGACCATCCATTGCCCGCCTTTAAGTTGTACAACTTTAATACCGCAGAAAATCTTGTGAATTTTGTACAACCATTATACAACGGTTTCTCTTCATCTCTTACCAACATCTCGAACATTTTGGGACAATCATTAAGATCTTCTTCAAGCGCTTCTGCAATCTCTTCGATTCGATCATAATCGTATGTATCGTGCAATTGTCGTCAAGCATAGGTCCTCTTATCCCCGATTCAACATTACTGTTACTTTTCTCATCATGCATATTCCAACATGTATAACTTCTATCAATTCCATACCGTATTAAATGTGATGCCAACTGAACCGCGTCAACCCGGTTCCCATAACAGCAATATAAACAAGGACATGTCATTCGACCGGGTCTTTGGCATGCAACAAAGCAACTTAACAAACTTCGATACCCCATTCTCGTAGTCTTCGACAATCGATTAGAATACATCTATGTTTTATCCATATCCACTAATTAGTGCAAAAAGAGATATCGCGTTTACAAACGTATACACGGAATGGATCCGTATCAAGAAAACAACAAAAGGCAATTTAAGACAAATTCATCACAATACCAAGAATTTGAGGAAGAAATTTACCCTGGATTTATCAAACTCAAAGAAACGCGAGAATAAGGTCCAGACGAACTAGGCCGAAAACGCCGCTAATTCAAAGAAAAGAAAACTTCTATTATAAAAATAGGATGAATGTACATGAACATTTAACTAAACGGCATGAATGAATGTAAGTGAAACTAACATGATAAACCAAATTCAATGCAAACTATAAATCAAATGTAACAAAATCCGGGCAGCCATGAACAAACTTAGTAACGCGCATTAAAGTTCTATTAAAAATAGGATGAATGTACATGAACATTTAACTAAACAGCATGAATGGATGACCTTTTTCTTAAGCAAAAATCAACATAGTATTATCGTTCATAACATATTCAAAATTTAATAAACACAACGGTTAACATGGTTTTTCAATCACAAATGAAACAAAAGGCGAGAAATAGTATTACAACATGAAAATCAAGTTCTAAATAGGCTTGAACCTTCAAACAAAATTTCGGGCAGCAATTATGCACATGAACTAGAGCTTGATAATATCGTTTCAATCATGCTTAAAATCAACGGTAAACACAAAACAATGTCATAATCGATTTGAACTTTCAAAGTCGAATGCAAGTGAAACTAACATGATAAACCAAATTCAATGCAAGCTATAAACCAAACATAACAAAACCCGGGAAGCCATGATCAAACTTAGTAACGCGCATTAAAGTTCTTCTCAAACAAGCTCAAAATCAAACGGTAGTTACCCAAATTATGCTACAACCGATTTACTCATTATTCTCAACTTAAACATGTAGCAGCACAAACAAAATCAGAATTAATCACCACAAATTCATTGAAACTTCTCTGGATAACATACTAATAATATCCCAAACTCTTCATCCACTCAAAACCAACAAGCAAAAATTATTAACATAAGCACTCTTCATCCACTCAAAACCAACAAACAGAAATCCTTAAACTCACCTTTTATTCAATCAGAAATATGCAAGAACTAGAAATTCAACTCCCGATGTATGAGTGTATATAACATTTTGTAATTGTCAAACATCTTACATTGTATTAGTAGTACTTTTCTTAGTTGCTAGAATCATCTACTTACACAGACATTGAACATGAGACTAACACAAACACTTAAACAATGGGAATAATTTGAGTACATATAAATGATTGAACTAACCAGATATGTTGGTGTGTGATACTGAAACATGTTAGATATTTGATACACCATCAATCTAAAGTCTCAGTACTAAATAGTTTATAAGTAGCTTATGTAATTGGTAGCTCCAAACTTTGTGCAATGCTTGCAAACTAGAATGGTAATGTTAGTATTAGATTTAAGCTACCAAGAAAAAAGAACTTAATAACTAAACAGCTAGCCATGGCAGACATGCATACAGAAAGATTGCTGGAAACAAAACAGAGAAATAGAACGCAGAAGAATCGAAAACACAGCCATGGCAGAAGAATCGAAAAATCTGAAACTTACCAAGGAAGACGATAATGGCAGACGAAGAAGACTGAGGGCTGAAGACGGTGAACAGCGGTGAGTGCGGAAGAACAACAACACAGACGAAGCTTGAGAAGGCCAGGAATGGAGGTTGCACGCAGGAGCTGGAGCCAGAGGAAGAAGATGAACAGAACGCATGAAGGAGAATAGGGGAATAAAAATGTATTTAGGGCTATTAATTTTAATTATAAAATAATCTTTTAAAGCGCTTTCTAAAGCCAGATATAAGAGCTTTTTCCTTTAAAAGCGCTTTATCATAGGCCTATAGCATCGCTTTTAAAAGCGCTTAAGGCCACCTATAAGAGCGCTTTTGAAAAGCGCTTTCTATGGTTAACCTTTAGTAGCACTTTTCAAAAGCACTTTCTTAGGTTAGATCTTTCTAAGGCCTTTAGCAACACTTTTTAAAAAGCGCTTTTTATGGTACCTATGAAAGCGCTTTTTTGCTTAAATTTTTAAGGCCTATGAAAGCTTTTCTTAAAAGCGCTTTCAGAGGCGCTAAAAATTATTTTGGCGTAGTGGATTTTAATATCGGATTCTAGCATGGTATCCTTTTTGAGTTGTCATGGCTTTGGTTTAGTTTCCTATTTTGGTGATTTTTCTTATAGAGGTGATGAGACTGTCTAGATATACCATTATGCATAGAAACGGAGGAGGGTGACAGCGGTTTAAGCATTATCAATCTCATTCCTGCCTCCCCGTACCTACTACATCCCCGTCTCTAAACTCACTCGAAAGTAATAATTAACCACCCACATGTCTGTAATAAGGAATGAGTTTCTTCGCATCTCCCTGCACTCACTCACATATGCTATAATTTATATTTTAAAATGCATTTCTTTACGACTAAAAAAACAATAATTTAACTAAATACTTATGGGTGCGTGAAGGATAATGGTTGGAATTAGGATGTTGATATTGATCCTTCGCTTGTGAGAGATTAGAGATGATTGGGTGGAGTTAATGGATATCTTGAAGGATATTTCTCCTTTATTGGATGTTTTTGACAATATGGTGTGGTGTGTATAGTTTTTTAGTTAAGAATAGTTTTAAGAGGTTATATGCCTTAAAGCTTTCGAGTGTGGTAGTCATGAGAGTATATTGATCGAGCTTGATCGAATGTGGAAAGTGAAAGTTCCTTGTAAAGTGAAGTTGTTTGGTTGGAGATTTCTTTTGGGTGCATTGCCTACCAGAGAGAGCTTTATGCCTTTGTGCAAGTTAGAAGAAGAATCGGTTGGTCATCTTTTTATTTGGTGTATTAAGGTTAGGCTTATTCGGAATGAGGTTTTTAGTTGGCTTCAAGTGGAGTTTGAGGGTCGTTTTGATGTGGTTGGCCCATTGGATGTTGTTACTGGGAAGACTTTTTTGAAGTTTCTTTCGGTGACTTTGGTTGGCTTTTTTAATATGTCTTTCTTTGCTTTGATGTTATTGATTTGTTTAACAATGTCGGGTGAAATTTGGTGGAGATTATCTTTTTTGTTAAAACTCTTGGTCGGGATTAGTGTATCCATCTTATCTAAGAATAGTAGTGATTTTTTTAGTAGGGAATTGTGGTTTTCCAACCCTTTCTTATACTTTGGGTTGTAGTTATTTTCTTTTGTTTTAGTTTTCCCCTTTTTGATGGTTGTTTTTTTTTGTTTGATTCCTTTTGTATTGGGTTGTACCCTTGTATTTTTAATACAAATATTTATAAAAATTAATAATAATTATATTAATTGATATTTTTATTTAATTATTATTTTTTAATAAATATATTATTTTTAATAAAGTTGTTATCCTAAAATTAAGAAAGATAAATGAGTAATAAAATTATTAATAATAATGTTAATAAAATGAATTTAATAGGTGAGGTAGGACAGAGATGGACGTGGGACAAGTATTTCTCCACTCTTGTAAAATTAGATTTTCTCACATCTGCAATCACACACAATTAAATCAAATTTTCCTCTTAAATTTGAGATGAGCAGGGCCAGGGATGGATTTGTTCCAGTCTATGAGCTTGGACTGTACAAATTCAAACTAAACCAAAAGAAAATTGAAAACTGATAAAATATTGAAATAAAAAAAGCAAATATTATTAGATGTGTTTAGATGTTATTTTGTAAAAATCGCATGAGTAGGTCGAATTTTAGATTGATTTTTTGAAACCGAAAAAAAAAGACAAGTATATATTTTATACTTATTTTTTTATGTTTTATTTATATCTTATTAATAAGATATATTGTGTTAATTTATTATTTGACGATGTTTATTTTTTTATACTATGTTCTATTTAGTTAAATTAATTTATTTTTATTATTTCATTTATTTCAACCGATGATTCACATTTAATAATATCAATTTTTAATATATTTTATATTATATATTATATCAAATATAATATTTATTAATAATTTTATAATTTTAATAAAAAATATAATTTATAACTTAAATATCCAAAACTTGATTAATATAAACGTCATAAAATTAAATCGAATCGAATCAAATTTTTAAATTTATTATTTAAAATTCAATAAAATTATAAATAAATTAATATTTAAATCAGATGAGTTTTACCTCAAAATCAATCCAAACTAACCTACAAACATATAACCATCCCTCGCAGTTTAACTAATAATACTTTGAAGAAAAATCCAATTAACTTGATGATTTTAGGAATAGTGGCACTAAAAGAAGTTAATAATTTTGAATTTTTTAATATAGAAATGCATGTCTTTTAGAAAAATTTGTGGATAAGAGAATATCATTGTTGTTGGATTTTGTTCAATACAACAATCAAATTACTATCAACAATATTAAACGAAATATTATTTACAAAATAAAATATTTTAGATATCAAACCATTACTAGAATTTTCCTAATTAACTAAGAATTTTTTTATTTAATAATAATTTCACAAGGACATGAGTCCTCTGTTAATTTATTTTTAAGAAAAAAGTTAATATGTGTTCCAAAAACTCATCGCATGTTAGAGTACTATTTAAAAAATATTTTCTTGAAATATATATTTAATATTTTTTAAATTTTAAAACTTGAAATATTATTTTATTATTATTAATTATATTTTAAAAAAATTAATTATAATATTTTTAATATGTGGTTAAGGGTGCGTATTAGTGGGACCTTATATTTAATATATTTGAGATGATTGGTGAAAGATAAACATGTTCAATAAACACATAACAGAATAGACTAGATTCATAATTTTGGGACTAGTAAAGTTCCCACGAACCGTCTATGTTGGTAGAAACATTAGATTGGATAGTGATGTTTTGGTAGAAACAAAGCTCTAAACGTTGTCGACGTGAACTAAAGGATATTAATTAAATAATAGAATTAAATAAGTTTTTTGTCCTTATAAATATCTCAAATTTCACTTTTAGTCCTCTAAAATTTTTTTTTAAAGAATAGTTCTTTTAAAATTTAAATTTTAACTTTTAGTCTCTCTACAATTTCGACGATTTTTATAATTTAATGACGGTTTTTATTTAATGACGATTTTAAAAATAGTTTTTATTTAGCGACAAAATTAGAGATCATTTTAGTTACGATTCTGCTACGAAGAATCAAAAAATTTAAATTTAAATTTTTAGAAGGACAATTCTTTAAAAGAAAATTGTAGAGAACCAAAACAAAATTTAAGATATTTATAGAGACTAAAAACTTATTCAACTCTTAATAATATCATATATATATATATATATATATATATAAATATATATATATATATATATATATATATATAATTAAGAAAACTTAATTGGGTTGGGATAAGAAATCTAAGCCCTTAATCCTTATTACTACAGTACTATTTAAGTTAGGGTTGCTCAATCCAACCCATATATATAATATTTTGATATTTATAATTTGAAATCTTGAAGATTGAAAATTATATGGATTTTATTTTATCAGAGAAATTATTTTTGAGTTAATAGTCTTTTATTCTCTGTAATATAGATGAGTTTTGATTAATCTTTTAAAAAAATATTTGATCATCTTTTAAAATGTTAAAATTTTAAGTATTTGTTTTTAGATGTGAAAGTTATGCTATAAAATGATTTTTATTTACCTCTAATTTTTATAAGTTTAAGGGTGTCCAAAATTATAGAGAATAATTAAAAAATATTTTTAAATGGGTAAATCAAAACTAGTATATATTATCGTAGATAAATAATTATTAACCCTTATTTTTTTTAAAAAAAATAAGTGAATTTTAGTATCTAAATTTTCCCTATTAAGTTTAAGATTTCGATATCCAAATCAACTCATAAAATAATGTTGCATGCATTTATTGTTTGTCTTTATGTTATGTCCGGTTTTTTAAAACACAAATTTTTAATAAAGGTATTTTTCTTAAATTTGCAGTAGTTTTTAACTTTCTTAAAAGCTACTCCCACCATCCTATATATTATAAAGTTGTTTTTTAGATTTATTGAATACTTAATATATCTAATCTATATAAAGACTTAATATATTAAATATTAAATAAATCTAAAAAGTAACTTTTGCTTATAATTTAGGACGGAAAGAGTATTATGCTATTTCTATTTAACTGATCATACTAGTAATTTTAATTTTTAGTTCTCATACTAAATACACGAATTCTCAAATTTCTCTTATTGGATTTAAAACATGCCGAGTCGGCCCTAGGTCAGATTAATCAAACTCATGTTTCAGGACCTCAAAAATTATAAAGCTACAAAATTTGATATTGAGCTTTATATATATTTAACATCAAAATTTTATATATAAAACAAAACGAAATTAAATATAAAGAATGTAATGTGTCCTAGTGGTTGCTAGTGAGATTGATCCTTATCTGCAATAGTGTTTTTATCTTAATTTTTTGTATTTTCTATCTATTTTTTCCCAAAAGAATCATGAATTAAGTATAATATATATTTCTACCTGATTAATTTTTTTTTCTTTTTCAATTTTAAAAGTAAATATAATAAATATTTTTACTTGATTTAACTTTTTTCCTTTTTAATTTTAAAAAAATTGTTGCTTTTTTTTGTCAATTTTCAATTTTAAAAGTTTTTTAAAATAGTTAGGTGTTATTTTGATAATATTTATTAGAATATGATATGAATCATAAATTAAGTGTTCTGGGTTGCCCGAGAGCTTTCGGACATATCATTCCTCCTTAAGATACAACGACCTATCAGGTCTCAACGACGTGTTTGGGGCTCCCAATTTCTAGTATTGCACGTCCTCTGCTCGACATACATCGAGCAGATCCACAGCTTGTCACGTTGAGAACTGTGTCCGTTGAGCCGCCCATGCTCGACATAACGGCTAGTTACGAGCATTATTGCTTGGTTTTGACCTAGTTAGCTCGAACGACTATATTTGCGGATCTCGCGATCCCACCCAAATGTAGCAACCAATGAGAAGCTTCCTAACATCATTATATAAACCCTCATATCTTTGAGGGGAAGTTATCATTTTCTTACACTCAAAACCCTAATATTTTCTATCATCTTCTTTGAACATTTGCTTACTTTAGCATCAGAGTGCCTTGTAGGTACACCACCCCCTCCTCAACATCAACTTGCTCGAAGGATCATCAATTGTTCCTGCCGTCTCCAATTCTGATCACTTGTTCAGATCAATGGCGCCGTCTATGGGAACTATCTTCCCCTCCTTCATCAATCGCTCTGATATCAGAAGATCAAAGATACTCTCAACCTAACTAGATGGTTGATAACAATGATCAACTCATTTCTAGCAAGACCGTTCTCTCACCTGTCTGAAAAACGGACATGGGTAATAGCTCTCCTCGCCTCGAAGACCTCATTGATCACAGGGATGGCAATACCGCCTCCCCCAACTCTGAAGATGTTGGCAACCAAGATTCCCTCTTGGATAACCAAAAACCTAGGGATCAAGCTGCCGACCTCGTCATCCCCCAATCCTCGGCACCAATATCGACCAATGTGGACCCAGCATTGGCTGATATTTTGTCCGCCCTCAATCATACTAACGGCCTCCTCCTCCGGCAGGGCCAGCGAATTGAGACTTTAGAAAAGAATCGTCCATCCTGCCCACCTCAGAGACCTAAAATGATCATTTCCCGTAGTCCCTCACCAAGAAAACCTGCCTAGAATGAGGATCATCCCGACCGATCTTTTCAAGAAGAGAGGATACACCCCACTCATAAAATCGGGATCTCCTCGCACAAGAAGACGAAGAATGAGTTGTATCTCCCGGATGCTCTCCGTCGCCTAGATCAAGACAAGAGAGAACTCTCCCGTCATAGGAGAAACAATTGCTATGTCTCCTTTCTCCCACAGAGCGATGAGGAAGAGCATCACAACCCTTTGTGCAGGCTATCATGGACATCCCTATTCCGTCCGGCCTAGAGAAACCCCCAAGCTCGATCGTACAACAACACCACTAATCCGACGAACATATCGAGAACTTCGATGCCTTGCTTGATTATCGGGAGTTCGTGAGGAAATCAAATACGCATATTTACGACCTTGAGGAAAGTGGCCATGGCGGGTATAAAAGTTTGCTCGATGGATCGGTCACATCCGGACGATCCGGGAGACTATTCTCCAAACACTTCACCGCCTCCCGACACCACCCAAAGTTAGAGGCATCCTGAAGCCATCATTCAGGGCAAAGAAGAATCTCTCGGCGTATATCGAGAGGTTCAACAAGAAGTCCAAGTCTCAACGACGGACGATATGAAAAATATCTCCTCAAAAGAGGACTACGCCCTTGTGGCGACTTCGTAGGTGAGTATCGAAACACCCTCAACATTGGATGTTTTCCTCCTGAAAACTCGGACGTACATCCAATACGAGGAAAAATAAGCCGCAAACTCTGCTCGCGACACCCGACATAGGGAGAGCGTCAAGAGCTCAAAGAGTGAAGATCCCTCGGTATCTCGTCGAGGAGGAGAAAGAAAGCGGGAGGACAAACCCCACGATTCAAGAGACCACAAGGGTATGGTTGGTTGATTCAGTGACTACACCCCCTCACCACTTCTCGGGAGCGTATCTTGACCGATTGTGCAAGCTCCGAGTTCAAACAAGGTGGAGTACGCTTTCCTCGACAGACCACGGCCAAGCCAGGGACAAATATAAGTAAATATTGTAGATTTCACAGGATTCATAGGCACGTGAAGGATGATTGTATCCATCTAAAAGATGCAATTGAGATCCTGATCAGAGACGGGCATCTCAAACAG
Source organism: Vicia sativa (assembly GCA_021764765.1). Lineage (NCBI taxonomy): Eukaryota > Viridiplantae > Streptophyta > Magnoliopsida > Fabales > Fabaceae > Vicia > Vicia sativa. The sequence continues at coordinate 261,541,835 of CM038794.1, read as the reverse complement.
GATAAGAAGAAAGAATCTGCAAAAGAAGAAACCCCTCGTCCAGCAAGGTCAAGAAAGAAAAACCTGCTCATGAGTCCTTTATGCCCGTAGCGATGAGCATATCCAGGCCGCAGGACTTCATCTTTCATGACCTAGATGCCACCCCGGCATACTTCTCACAGCCCTGGGAGTCCTTCCCAACAACCATGGTCATCTCCGGGGTAGGGTTCACCAAGAACTTCATCGGATCAATCAAAAGAAGATTTGACGATCTCGTCAAAACGAGTTCAGATTTGGGAGCCACCCTCAACAAAATCCAAGGAAAGTCTCATCCACGGGCCTTCTACAAGGAGGAGCTACCTAGGGGCACCCCCAATGCAAATATCCCTCTGCTCGTGCGTGCTCGAATTATTAACCGATGTCAAGCGCACCGCGACCAGGAAGTTGGTTAATATCATGTATACTTATCTCTTCTGGACATTGCAACTCAATGAGACCCACCTAACTCCCTGCCTCAGTTCGGATCTGTAGGGGTTCAACGGTTCCACAACAAAGTTGTGGGGATACATTGAGCTGATCGTAACTTTTGGGGCCGGAGAGATCGGCAGGTCGATCAAAACACATTTATGGTCGTCGATTTCCCATCTCTGTATCAGTGTATTTTTGGTTGGCCCACTCTTGTCGAGTTAATTATTGTGCCATCCACGGTACACTTAAAGATGAAATATTAAAAGAGGTGGGAAGGTGGCAACCTTGGAGACATCTAAGCCGCTCAAGATGTTTTGAGGCATCAACAAAGGCATGGACTCCATCAACCTCCAACCGTAAGTCAAGGGTAGAGTTGACCTTCCAGAGGACTTGGCAGAGAAAAGAAGGAAGGGTAAACCTCCAATGATCGAAGAAGATGCGCCCACTTCTACCAGCCGGAAGGACCCTCGTGGCGACACATACGCAATACAAACGTGATTTGAGCTTGTTCCACTCGGCGACGACCCCAGTAAAGGAGTCAAGATCAGGGCGGACATCCTAGAGTTAGCTCGAAACCAACTGTTATACCCCAAAATTTTCCCTCCCATTTCTCAAGTCAATCCACATCTCCATACTCAATAATTTCTCAAGGGTTAACCAGATAAACCCTCTCCTAAGCAATCAACCCACAACTAGGGTTTTGATTCTATAAATCCAAAGATAGTTCCATTACCTCAAGTGATCATCATACCTCCTCATATGTCTCAAGGGATCACCATGTCAAGTTTCAAGCCTCACAGCTCAAGTTTGCTCAATTAGTTGCTCAGATGGTTGAAAATCAATTGTATTGGACAAAAAGTCAATTGTGGTCAACATACAGTCAAACTTCATCATTTTTGGTCAACATCAAGATTTTGAAGTCACATCCATCATTTGATCAATGGTTGATCATGATTCATCAAGAAAACTCAAGATTTGATGAAAAGTCAAAGTTTCTAAATTAGGGCTTCTTGATAAAAAGTCAACAGAACTTTGACCAGGCATAACTTTCACATACATTATCATAAAATTTTCTACCAAAGTTCATTCTGAAGAGAATTCAATTCTTTACATCTTTGTGACTCACAAGCTTTTCTCACAAATGCTTCGTTTGAGAGTTATGGATCAAGACATTATAGGTCCTTCTAAAAGTCAACAGAAAGTCATCTTTTTCCAAAGAAGTGTACATGAAAATGGAAGCTTCAGTGAAGATGAAATCAAAATGAGCTCTTAGAGGACATCTTAAGATTTCCAAAAGTCTAAGAACACTCCCAAATGGTAAAAATTGAGCAAGTTAGGGCTTGGAAAAATTGAAGTACATGAAGAAAATATTGACCAAACTTGGAAATTTTTCAAATGGACCTATATTTCTTTGATTCAAACTTGTTTCTAACATTGTCAAGAGTCTCTAAGCCCATTTGCACGCCATGCCTTCATCTATTTTATTTATTTTTGGATTAGTTCAATTTAATTCAATTTTAATAAAAATAAAATATCAAAGAATCAAATTGATGAATGCAAGTGTTAAATTCAAGTTCGGTCAAATATACTGATTGAAAGCTAGAAATTTCGAAAATATTAGATTGGCAAGAGGTTGAATATGATTGAATCCAAAAAAGGCAATATTTAGTGCAAACTTTCAGCCAAAGATATTCATGTCAATGCAAGATATTTCCTCCATATTTTTGACCTAATTTCAATCCTCTATAAGTACAACACTTTCGACCATCAAAACACGGATTCTTTCTCTCTTCGCAAACCCTAAACTTTCAAAAATTCGAAGTTCTAGGGCACAACCAAAAGCAACCTTCCAGCCGTTTTCATTCCGTTCTAAGGACCGATTCATCCTCCTGGGCCTTCCAGGAATTGATTCAAGACCTTAGGCAAGCAAAATCATGCCCAGAATCGTCCCCACGAAGTGCACCGGTTTGGTAAAGATTTTTAACTTCGAACTCTAAATTTATGCCATTTAAATTGTTGTGATTCATGCATACATGTTCATACTAATGTTTGTGAGTGTTTAGATCCATTATCTTTAAGGTTTAACGCAGGGATGAAGTTTCACCATTGCTAGGGCATAAGAAGTTGTGAGCTTGAACACAGTATTCCGTGTCGTTTGTGCCAAACAAACCTCACCATCGGATCAACACCTTAATTAGTGGATCTGGGTTGTTTTAGTTTTTGTTTTGATTGATTTTTGTAGGTTTGATGTTGGCGCGATCGAAGAAGGTGACAAGAATCTATATTCGGCACCTCTGACTTAGGGTCAATCGGCCAAGGCCTGAGTGGCTTGCTTCGATTGGTTGGTTTAAATTCTCTAGGTCCCAGTAGCATTTGGCTTTGTTGTTTAATTTTAGAAAACAAAAACCAATATATATATATATATATATATATATATATATATATATATATATATATATATATATATCCTTGTATCCAAATTAATGGATGTATCACCACCCCATGGTTAACCATGTGCACGCTAAGGCTTTTCCTCTCTCAAGGCGTGGGTTCGATCCTCGCCTTTTGCAATTTTCATGTTTTCACATACATACAATTGAAGGTGTGTTATTGACAACACATGTAGATGGCGCAGTGGCCTGGTTTTGGACCAATGACATTAAGGTCCTGGGTTCAAACCTCAACAAGGCCACCCTAATTTTTTATCACTTGTTCTCTTGTTTATTTTCTTATTTCTTAAATTTTCTAACCAATTTAAATTCTTTTCAAATTATTTTTTAAATACAATAAAAAACCCTAAAAATTGTTTTAATTTTAGATTTAGGTTTTAAAGACCTTTATTTAATTTTTAGCACAAAAAAATTTGATTTTTTTCACATTTAAATTATTTTTCCTAATTAAATACTAATTAATTAGAATTAAGTTTTTCTACCTTAAAATTGATTTCTAAAAAACACAAAAATATTTTTCTTATAGTAATTAGGTTACTAACATTTTCCTAACACTTAGAATGTTTTTTCCATTATCTATTTACTTTTTTTCGCATTTAAATTCTAGAAATCGATGTATAGGTCGCAAGGTTATTTTTGTAATAGTGTAGATTTACTTTCTGGCTTTACTTTCCGCACCTCTATTATGCAACTGCACCAAAGCCATGTAATAGCGTAGGACCTTTATCTTTCCGCTTTTACTTTCTGCACTCTATTATAAACTGTATATACACTGCCTAGATGTATGCTAATAGGATTGCATAACAAGACATAAAATCAAACTTAGATCATTATAATAATCAAGATAAATATCTGAATCAAATACACTATATCACACTTGCACCCCTAGGTGTCCTCTTGTTGCCTTACGAATAAACAATGATCATGTCCCTCGAACGTAGGGGTACTATTTGCAAAGACGCTTACGAATAACATCATCATAGTTCCTTCGATATAAAGATCACAGTCCCTCGATGACCCTCGATGTTGCCTACGAATATATGATCTCGTCCCTTGGTTGTTGCCTATGAATAAGTGATGATCGTCTCTACGAAATTGCTAAGGTATCCTTATAATATTGCCTTCAATGACCATACGATGACCCTACGATTGTCCCTTCACATCTAGCAGATAAAGTTACCTACCAACTAATGGTATGGATAACCTTATCCTAAAGGAGAAGGAAAATAACAAGAAACGATCATTTTGAGTAGGTAATAAGACTCTGTTGCTTGCTCCGATCAAAATGTTTTTCACACTTCACACTCCTCTCAAAATATTTTCAAACAAATACTTTGTATACATTCCAACGAGAATCATTACAAAGTTAAACATTTTCCAAATGAAATATTTCCAACACTTCGTATACATTGAGGACGATACAAGAATCATTAAGTCAAAGCGAAATACTTTTCAAATCACACAAACACGTAAAGCAAATTTTCAAAAGTAAGTTAATCAATTAAGAGCCTCAGATAAGTACGGATGGAAAGGATGCTAATACCTTCCTTTTCATAATTACCTCCTTACTCATAATATATCAAAGGTCTTTCATGTTCTTTTCACCTTTCCTTTATTGGATAAAAGAAAATTTGGTGGCCACTCTTGTCATCCGCAACATTTGCGATAAAACGCAAAATAAACAAGTTAGTTCTTCCAAGTTAGAAGCATATTGCTTTTAGTCTTAGTTAGTTTGTGTCACTTAAGTGACAGTTTTGTATTGTTTGAAGTGTGGTATCTTCAAACTGCTTTAGTGTCACAAAGGTGTCATCCGAGGGAGTGAGCGGAGGTTCATATCTAAGTCCGGTATCTTAGGTAGAAGGGGTCATTGGGTAGTCTGATTAAGTGAGGAGTGTAAACAGGAAGGTTTCCCTCTGAATTAATACTGTTGATAATGAACTTCATCCATATCTTGGAAGCCCCCAGACGTAGGTTAGTTAGAGTCGAATTGAGTTATCAATTCTTTGTGTTATTTTTGTTTCATGCACTTTAAATTGTATGTTCTACCTTGTCTGTTTGTAATGTTGGATCAAATGTTACGACATCTTGTGTCTGGCCTAACCAGAATTTCACATTGATTTCAATATGTGTTACATCTTACACGAACGACAATTGATGACCGTTGGAGATGGTCTTAGGAAATTTCTTCTTCAAGTTTGTATTAATATTCCTCAATTTATCCATAACCATTTTAGATATTGAGCCTCATTGTCTCATTTTTCGTCATTTATTTTTCATCATTTATTTTTCATTTTTTAGAAATTGTGATTATTATAGAGTTATGCAAAACTGACTCTGTAATAGAACCCACTACTCGATAGAGGTTTTGGAAGATGTGGAGGCATGTAGAGAATGTGAAACAATTTGAAGGGAAGGTCAACTACAATCTCGAAAGTTGAGAATGTTTGGGAGTTATGATCGTAGCTATAGTCACTCAAACATACTCTTTGTTATCATCAAAACTCAGAGCATTATTGACTATTCAATTTGAAAAGCAAATTACTAATTTTATTCAATTTAAAAAGCAAATTAATTATTTTAAAAATTTGAAATCTAAATGTATAATTTTGGTGTTAAATTTAAGTGAAGAATTAAGTATTACGAGCATTATTGACATTATCCGATTTAAAATATTAAATTATAATTTTTAAATTTTAAAAATAATTTTGAACAATTCTTAAACTTTATTTAAATTGATTATATGTTGTAAAATTAATTAAATGAGATTAGGTAGAATATTATATTTTTTTATATCAAATCAAATAATTGACGAAAAGTGATATCAAGATCTTTTTATTATTTAATCTAATTTTTTATTTAAATTAAGGTCAATATATTGATAAAGATGATTGATACACACAACAGAGTAAGGAGGCTAAAACAAAACTCACTAAAAATGATTTAAATCTTTAAAAAAAAAAGGATAATTCTAGTATATCCTTTATATAATCTTGCCTAATTTTCAAAGGTAAGGAGTTAAATATAGTCCATGCATTTTTTAAATAAGATTATATATTGATAAAAAGAAAATGACACACAAAATGGAGAGATGGGACCAAGCCAAAATTCTTTCAATAAGAAAAAAATCTAAAAAATGGAAATCTTAACCTATTTTTTACAAAACCATTATGTAATCCTAAAGAATGCTATAAAAAGGGTAAAAGAAGATAACATGCAACTAAAATTTGTCAAAAAAATCAGCACGAGAGTTTCTTTCTCTAAAGATATTGAGATGATAAAAACATAAAGATAGTAAAAAATTTACATTTGTTACAGTGAGGACGAAGATGCCAAGGAATGATATTATCATTAGAGAAAGCTTGGGTGGCCAAAAAATAATCACTCTTAATCCATAGTTTGTTCCGACCTTTATATATGGCTAACTCAATGACTCTAAGCGATGCAATGAATTCAACATTAGAGAAGAAACATGAGTTAAAGGTTATGCAAAGGCAAGGAGGAACTCTCTAGAATTTCTAAAGACATCTGTCCATTAAGGCTAGAGAAAAATCACTATCACAATTACACTTAGTCTAGTGTAACACGGTGGAAAAACTGACTTGTTTGTTTTACTTTTTATCGCAAATGTTGCGGATAGCAAAAGTCACCACCGACTTTTCTTTTATCCAATAAAGGGAAGGTGAAAAGAATAGGAAAAGACCTTCGTTAGATTCTCGAAAATGGAGGCGTTATGAAAAGGGAGGGTATTAGAACCATTTCCATCCGTAGTTATCTACGGGCTCTTAGTTGCTTAGCTCACTTTTGAAAAAATGCTTTTTGTGCTTGTGATTTGGAAAGTATTTTTAAAGACATTTCGCTTTGACTTCGTAATAATTCTCGGAAATGTATATAAGTGTCAGTAATGTTTATTTGAAAGATGTTTAACTTTGTAATGATTCTCGCTGGAATGTATACAAAGTGTTTTTTAATTTTTTTTAAAAGTGTGAGGTGTGAAAAACATTTTGATTGGGAGCAAGCAATAGAGTCTTATTACCTACTCAGAATGGTCATTTCCATGTTATTTTTCCTTCTCTTTTAGAGTAAGGTTATCCATACCATTAGTTGGTGTAACTTTATTCGCTTGATGTGAAGGACAATTGAAGGTCATTGTATGGTCATTAAAGGCAACATGTAAGAATACCTTAGCAATTCATATGGAAGATCATCACTTATTCGTAGGCAACAATCGAGGGACGAGATCATATATTCATAGGCAACATCGAGGGTCATCGAGGGACTATGATCTTTATATCGAAGGGACTATGATGATGTTATTTGTAAGCGTGTTTGCTAATAGTATCCCTATGTTCGAGGGACATGACCATTGTATTTGAAAGGCAACAAGAGAGGATACCCTAAGGGCGTGGAAGTCTGAAAAGTGTGTTAAGTTCAAATATATTAATCTTGAATTAGAGTGATCTAAGGGTTGGTTTTAGTCTTGTCATGCAAACCCTAGTTACTATACAGTTAATATGTATAGAAAAATAAAGTGCGGAAAGTAAATGTTCTACGCTATTACATGGCTTTGGGGCAGATACATAATATAGGTGCGGAAAGTAAGGTAAAATATAAATCTACGCTTATTACGTAATAAACCTTGGCCTATACATCGCTTCTAGAATTGTAAATGCTAGATAATAAATAAATAATCGTAATAATAAAAAAATGTTAGTAAAAATGTTTTAGAAATTAGTAAAAATGTTTTTAGGGTTAGTAATCCTAATTATAAGAAATAAATCATTTTTTTGGAATTTTGTGGATTGATTTTAATGTAGAAAAATAATTAAAAGTTAATTTAATGGTTAATTAACAATTAATTAAAATAAAATAAAATAAGGAATTTTTAATGATAAAAAATTAAATAAATATTTTTCTGACCTATTTGTTAAAGAAAAAATATATTTTTTTTTTGTTGTACTTAAAAATATTTGAAAAGAAATAAGAAAAAAATATTAGTGAAAAGTGCTAAAAATAATAGGTTGGGGTCGAACCCCGACTGGATCACTAGCAAAACGCTGCTACCATTCGTGCTACCGTCATTAGTGTAGTAATATGGAATAATAATAATAATAATATAAGGGAAACTAGTTTCTGAAAAATAATTCAAAATAGAAAACGCACGCAGGGAGGTCATCGTTTTCGCTGAGGTGGCAAGACTTTTACCTACGGACACAGTTCGTAACTAAAGCCTATAGTGATGGCTTTGTCCATCACTATAACACCTGCAAGTTTCAAAAATCCAAAAAACGCAATATAAATTAGAGGTAATGCCATGGTTCGATTGGAAATTTTCTCCTGAGTTCAATGGTGCCATCGATTTGGTCCAATTTTTCCTCTAAACTCATATCTCCAATTTAGAGCTTCGAAACCCTAACAATGGCATCATGGTTTTCCTGCACTTAAAAACTCAATTGAACGATGCAGATAGTTTGCAAATAGCATCATGAACATGAATATGTAATCAAAATAAGTTAAAAGTACATGAATCAATGAAATCAATTTTGGCTTTTTAAAACAAATTGTGATTCAGATTCTTGAGTTTCTGGATGTTTCAAGGCTTGGTAATGATCTGCAACGAATCAGAGAACTCTCAGGAACGTGTTGCAATGCTTGGAATAGCCTAAAACGATGAGAATCTTGGTCTGCTATGTAGCTTGAAGAGCACGGATTTTTGCACTTTATTTAGGGTTCTTGGCTGCATGAAATCCTCCCTTGGTGGTCTGAATCTCTTGTATATATATAGAGGATGGAAAATAGGTCAAGAGTTATGGAGAAAATATATGTCTTCAATGCAAAAATATTTAATTTGAAATTGCACCAAATATTGCCATTCTTGATTCAATCTCATTCAATCTCTTTCCTAATCAAGAAAATTTCAAAATTATCAGTTATTTTGGCTTGCTTGGTCCTCAAGAATGATAAAAAAATCAACCTTGCACTTAATAATTTGATTTTTGCATTTTATTTTAATTAAAATTTAATTAAATTGAATTAATTCAAAATAAATAAAATAAAAGAAAGTATGGCGTGCTAATGGGCTTGAGAGATCCTTGGAAATGTTATAATCAAGTTTGAATCACAAAACTTAGGCCTGCTTAGAAAAATTTGAATTTGCTAAGTATTTTCTTCATGCACTTCTTCAAAATGCCAAACTTGCATAACTTGTATCTTGCTCAATTTTCAACATTTTTAAGTGTTCTTGACTTTTAGAAAGCTCAATATGTACTATAAATACTCCTTTTGGTTTCATCTTCATTGAAGTTTCCATGTTCATGTATATTTTTGCAAAAGATGACTTTTGTTGACTTTTAGAAGGGCCTATAATGTCTTGATCCATAACTCTCAAATGAAGCATTTTTGGTCAAAGCTTGTGAGACATGAATTTGTAGATAATTGAATTCCCTTCAAAATGATCTTTGGTGGAAAAGTTTCTGATAAAGTATGTGAGACTTATGCCTGATCAAAGTTCTATTGACTTTTTGTCCAAAAATCCTAATTTGGAAGCTTTGACTTTTGATCAAATCTTGAGTTTTCTTGATGAATCATGATCAACCCTTGATCAAATGATGAATGTTATTTAAAAATATTGATGTTGACCAAAATGATGAAGTTTGACATATGTTGACCACAATTGACTTTTGTCCAATACAATTGATTTTAAACCATCCGAGAAATTGTCCGAGCAAACTTGAGATGTAAGGCTTGAAACTTGAGATGGTGATCCTTGAGATATGAGGAGGTATGATGACCACTGAGGCATTAGAACTTGATTTTATCTTGAAAGAAGCAAAACCCTAGTTGTGGGTTGATTGCTTAGGAGAGGGTTCATTTGATCAACCCTTAAGAAATTCTTGAGTATGGAGATGTGGATTATCTTGAGAAATAGGAGGGCAAATTTTGGGGTATAACATCTAGTCACCTAGGAGAGGCCAAATATCTTATTTGATTTGAGGAGCTCGAGGAAGCTTGATAGTGACATTAAATGTCTTGATAAGGTTGAAATCTTTAATAGATGAGGAATAGTGGAGGTGATCGTTGTTGTTGGCCATCCTGATGTGAGCCACAATAATGGTAATAGAAGATTGAAACTGAGGAACTTTGTTTTGATGCCTAGCCGATTTCCTAGTCTCCTAAATGGTTGAAAATGTGTCGACTACTGCAACTTTAATAATAAGAGCACTTTGGGGGGAATTACTCTTAGCACAAAGACTACACAAATCCTCAATCGAAGAGATATAAAGGGAAGACCTGAGCTTACCACCAATCAGGCTCTATATTTTTGCAATAAAAGGACAAATAAAGAAAATATGAGAAGTAGAGTTAGTGGAAGCCGTACAAAAGCTCATATGGAAACATGATGACAACCACACGGCTGGAGAGAATCGTCAGTGGGCATCTTGCCATGGATAAGCCTCCAAACAACAAAAAATTTAGAGGGATGAATGTCTTCACACCAAATAAACCTAGCCCAGTTCTTGTTGGCCGAGGTAGGAGACTTAATTATGTATTCCTATTTGAGAGTCTTAATTATGTATAACTTGGTCATTATTGTCATTGAGACTTCAAAAGAAACATTTTTGGATTATATAGCGAGAGATAATGACATTAATTGAGATGTGCGGTCGATACAAATGTGTGGTCCAGAACATCCCTTCTAATTTTCATAATTTATATAATTAATTAGAGTTTTAACATAACGAAGAGGGCTACAATTAAAAATTATTCAAATAACAAAACATCACCACAGTAATCATGCTTTTACTAGAGAACTTCATTAAATAATTCAACCAACATTTATGTTTTACAATGAAAAGTAACATAAAAATCCGAATAACTCAAATCATAATTATTCCAAGCATAAACTCAAAAGAAACAAGTTTAAACTTAAAATTCCAAACGACTATTCCCGGTGTTACAACTACTAGAGCATGACACCGACATCGAACAATCTAAATAGCATAGCTCTATAAGCCATCCTCAAGAAATTCTCGAGCAGCTAATCACTAATCGAAATCATTAAAGTAAGGGTGAGATTTCATCAAGATTAAAATGCATTATCGTTTCTTTAAAACAATAAACAACCAATTAATTATTCCACCCTCATTAGTATATTGATTCTCGTTCACCAATATCACATAGATCAATATGCACATAATAACAATCAATGCAATTACAACACTAGAAAACATCCTAACATGTTATAATTACATATGCAATCCAGACTCAAATGCATGTGGTACCAAAACGTGAACCAAGTCACCAACATCGATTCGTCCACAATCACCCGGACAAGAATCCAGCCTCACCACCCATAATCACCCGGGTACAGTTATTGGCAATACGAGCCAAATTCCATACAATAGGAATTAACTCCACCAGAATGCATATGCATGCACATCTAAAAGCATGCCACATTCTATAAACGGAATACGAACACCACATAATTGCAGACATAATCAGCACCATTAACAACACATGATAACAGCAAGTCATGTACACATAACGTTAATTACAACATATTGAATTAACATACAGCAAGTATACTCAAAGTTAATGGCACAATCACGGATTACAACGGATTCTTCCTATGAAAGCCAAAATAATCCTCCAAGATCTCAATTACTGGTTTTGAAAATGTTTTTAATAGATAGTACTCGTTCTAAGCTTTCCAACGATACCAACTATGCCTACATCTCATGTGTCAATACATAAACTGTTTAGGCCGACTCATGTATCATATGCATCGATGCATACAATAAAATCTTGTATTTTTCAAATTTTGTTCAAGATGCATCGATGCATAAGACGTATGTGTCGATGCATAGCTTTAATTTTCGCACTATGAGTTGATGCATGACTCTATGAGTCGATGCATGCTTTTTCCACGCCTCTGGTTTTCTAAATTTTTGTTGTTTGCATCGATTAATAGTCCCATGTGTCGACCCATACTGCTATTTTCCCACCAAATCAGTTTATCTCTTCACTGTTTGCAATCCCACTCAATACCATTCATCACTAAACTCTATATTACATCAGAACATAATTAATCCATGTATTTTCTCATCCAATTGACCACAAAATCGTGTTTTCTAATTAGCCTACAATCATTCTACATAATTTAAACGTTCTTATCAATCCTAATTGAATTATTACGTCGGATCATAACGTTAGGGCACAACCTAGAATCCTAATTCGAGATTTCTAACGGATTAAATTATTCTATTGATCATCAAAACCTATAAGGCATAATAATCTGATCAAATCACCCTTACCTCGATGAATCTTCAACGACGATTTGGCTTTTTCTCCTCTTTCTCTTCTTCTCAAAAGTACGTAGAAGGAAGTTTCTAATTCCTTTCTCACTTTTCCTTTATTTATTCCTTTTTATTTTCCAAATAATAGAAATAAATAAATTAGATTAATTAGAGTCTTTTACTCTACACCCCAATTCCACTTCACACCTCCAACACTCCCATCTATTTAATTAATTAAATCCATAAATCCAAAAATACTAATAATTAAACCTTTAATTAAATTAATAATTAAATTTCTAATTATTTAATAGTTGAATTAATTTAGGGTGTCACAACTCTCCCCTACTAAAAAGAGTTTTCATCCTCGAAAACATACCTTAGACGAAAAGTTCGGGATACGAGTCTTTCATCTGGCTTTCTAGCTCCCAAGTTACATTTCCACCTGCTGGTCCTCCCCAAGCTACTATCACCAGCGTTATCTCTTTACCACGTAACTGCTTCACCTTCCGATCCTCAATTCTCGCAGGTAATGCCTCAGCTGTCAAATTATCTCGCACCTTTATATCATCTACCTGAATCTCATGAGATTTAAAATGTACTTCCTCAACTGAGATACATGGAAGACATCATGTAAATTCGCAAGCGATGGCGGTAAAGAAATCTGATAAGCAACCCTTCCAACCTTCTTGGTAATCTGAAACGGACCAATAAAGCGCGAAGTCAACTTCTTTGACTTCAAAACTCGACCAATACCGATCCTGATAACTCGCATAAACACATGATCTCTTTCACTAAACTCGAGATCCTTCCTCCTCTTATCATGATAACTCTTCTGACGACTCTGAGAAGCTCTAATCTTCTCCTGAATCATCTTGATCTTTTCTGAAGTCTGTTGGACAATTTCTAGTCCAATCACAGCACTTTCTCCAGATTCGTACCAACACAACGGTGTACGACACCTCCTACCATACAATGCCTCAAACGGAGCCATACCAATACTCGAATGAAAACTATTGTTGTAGGTAAACTCAATCAATGGCAAGTAACTATCCCAAGCTCCACCTTTCTCCAACACACAAGCTCGCAACAAATCCTCTAACGACTGAATCGTCTTCTCCGTCTGACCATCTGTCTGCGAATGATAAGTGAAACTCAACCTCAACTTAGTACCCAAAGCTTCTTGCAGCCCCGTCCAAAACTTAGACGTAAACCTCGGATCTCTATCCGACACAATACTAGAAGGAATTACCTGCAAACTTACGATCTTCTCAACATACAACTCTGCCAACCTCTCCATAGGGTAATCCATTCTTATCGGAATAAAGTGAGCAGACTTTGTCAACCGATACCCAAATAGAATCACAATTCTTCACTGTCCTCGGCAAACTAGACACAAAATCCATAGAAATGCCATCCCATTTCCAATCCGGAACAAACAACGGTTCCATCAATCTGATTCCGGTTAATGTTTAATCTTTGACTTTGACAAACCAAATGTGATAAACAAACTAATTCACCTTTTCATTCCAAGGCCACCAAAACAACTTTTCAAGTCATGATACATCTTAGTAGCACCGGGATGAATACTCAATCCACTATGATGTCCTTCTTCCAAAATACTCTTCCGAAGTTGTGTAATATCCGGAACACAAACTCTGTCACCAAATCTCATAACACCATTCTCGTCAATTCGGAATTCACCTCCTTGATCTTGGTTGATCAATATCAACTTATCCACCAAACCAACATCGATTGTCGGTTCAAATTTCCTCAAGAATACCACTAGTCAATTTCAACATACCCAACTTAACACTATTAGAAGTAGTCTCAAATACCAAAATCAAATCTCTAAATTGTTCAACTAAATCCAATTCACGAACCATCAACATCGACATATGCAACAACTTCCTACTCAAGGCATCTGCAACAACGTTTTCCTTACCAGGATGGTAATTCAAACCAAAATCATAATCCTTTAGAAATTTTAACCACCTTCTCTGCCTCATGTTCAACTCTTTCTGATCGAAGAGATACTTCAGACTCTTATGATCAATGAATACCTCAAATCGAGAACCATACAAGTAATGCCTCCATAATTTCAAAACAAATACTACTCCTGCCAATTCTAAATCATGAGTCGGATAATTCCTTTCATGAATCATCAGTTGTCTTGAAGCATAAGACACAACCTGCTTATCTTGCATCAAAACACCACCTAATCCCATCAATGACGCATCACAATACACCACAAAAGATTCTGCCGGATTCAGCAAAATTAGAATCGGAGCACTATTCAACCTCTTCTTCAACTCTTGGAATCCTTTCTCGCATTCAGAATCCCAAACAAACACTTGACACTTTCTTGTTAACTTAGTCAACGACAAAGCTAACTTCGAAAATCCTTCAATGAACTTTCTGTAATAACCTGCAAGACCAAGAAAACTATGGATTTCAGAAGCATTCTTCGGCGCTTCCCACTAAGATACCGCTTCTACCTTCGTAGGATCAACAACAATGCCATTCTTGGAAATCACATGACCAAGAAAGCTTACTTCACTTAACCAGAATTCACACTTAGACAACTTCGCATACAACTTCTTCTCTTTCAACAGTTCCAACACAATTCTAAGATGTTCTGCATGCTCTTCATCATCCTTTGAATAGATCAGAATATCATCAATAAACACCACCACAAACTTATCAAGATACATATGAAATATCCTATTCATATAGTCCATGAAAACACCAGGTGCATTAGTAACTCCAAACGGCATAACATAATACTCATAATGTCCATACCTTGTTCTAAATGCAGTTTTCTGAATATCTTCCGTCTTCACACGAATCTGATGATATGCATATCTCAAATAAATCTTACTAAATACACAAGCTCCAACCAGTTGATCCATCAAATCATCAATCCTCGACAATGGATACCGATTCTTGATAGTAACTTTATTTAAATGCCTGTAATCAACACACAGTCTCATTGAACCCTCTTTCTTTTTAACCAACAACACGGAGCACCCAGCGAAACACTAGACGAATAAACTTCTTCTCAAGTAATTCTTCTAATACTTCTTCAATTCAGACAATTCAGATGCCGACATGCGATAAGGCGCCATCGACACGGACTAGTTCGAGAATCAAATCTATAGTAAACTCCACTTCTCTCTCGGTGGCAATTCACTAACATCTTCGAAACACTTACGGAATTCATTCACCACTGGCGCTCATCACTCTTAGCTTTTCCTTTCACCTCCGTCGAAGAATACAACATAAACACCATCGCACCTTCCTTAACAATTTAATTCATCTACTTAACCGATATAGTCATATCTTCGACACTAACCTCTTTAGGAAAACAACCGTCTTCGCAAATAGTTGATATGAACCCGTTGAATTCCAACTAGTTCATTCAAGGATGATATCAAGTTGTTCTAACGTGAGGCACACTAAATCCATACCAAACCTCTACCAAAATTATAATAGGACAATTCCTACAAACAAATGAAGTAGTTACTAAACCCGAGTGAGTGTCAATAACCATACTTCCATCCATATTAGAAATATCCAAGTTCAATCTTTTAGCACAATCCAAAGCAATAAAAGAATGTCGTTCCAGTATCAATAATCTCAATTAAAGGTATGCCATCAATAAAACATGTACCTTTAATCAACCGATCATCTGGCTTAGTCTCTGATCCAGACAGGGCGAACACTTTACCACCAGCTTGTTCTTTCTTTGGCTTATACTGCGGACAGTATGACCTTCTTCATACATTGTAATAAGTCACCACTCTCACTTTGCAATCATTGGCCACATGCCCGAGTTTCCCACACTTGAAACACTTCCTATCATTACTCTTTCAATCTATCGTCGATGTCTCGTTCACCACACTTGTAGCACTTAATGGAAGAACCGAATCTCCCCACTCAGGCTTCTTCCAACCACGGATTCGATTATCCTTATCATAAGGTTTCCCACGATCCATCTGTTGCTTTCCTTCGATCCACATACCCTCGAGCATTTGTCCGAGTACTAGCAAGATCCTCTTCTAGAATCCTACAGTCTACCAAATCAACAAACCTCCGGATCGTTGATACGATCGTTGCTTGATCTCATCACGAAGACCATTCTAAAATTTGATACATTTGGAAAATTCTCCATCTGCATCGTTGTTGTAATGAGCATAGTACTTCCAACTCGGTAAATTTTGAAGCATACTCACTCACGACCTTATTGCCACTTGAGCCCGAAACTCAATCTCTTTCTTGCCCGAATATCTTGGAAAGTATCTCCTCGAAAAGCTCTTGAACACGGCTCAATTCAATGCAACACCATCTTGTTCCATTTCGGTCCTTGTAGCAACCCACCGATACGCTTCCGCCAACATGTGAGTACCATACCTCACCTTCAACTCTTACGCACGATCAATTGCTCGAAGATCCTCTCGATCTCCTTCACCATCTACGAGCACCTTAGGGATCATGAGTGCCTTTGAACAATGGAGGATTGTTCCTCGAAAATTCCCGTTGTCTATCAGCACCAATACCTCCCAATTGATTCCCTCAAGCACTCCAACTAACATTCCCAAGGCCTCAACAATAGCGATCGTCTCTTCCGTTACCTCTTCTGCCATTGTTTTGTAACATTACAAAACAATCACATTAAAACACAAGTATCGGCGGTGTTACCTTGCACTAGTCACATAAAAAGGATAACGACACTAAGACACAACCGACTATGCTCGATACCACTATTGTAACACCCTTCTAATTTCCCCATGATTTATATAATTAATCGGAGTTTTAACATAACGAAAGCGTCTGCAATTTAAAATTATTTAAATAACAAAACATCACCATAGTAATCATGGTTTTACTGAAGAACTTCATTAAATAATTCAACCAACAATTATGTTCTACACAGTGGAAAAGTAACATAAAAATCCGGAATAACTCAAATCATAATTATTCCAAGCATAAACTCAAAAGAAACAAGTTTAAATCCTTAAAATTCCAAAACGACCGTTCCCCACTCTTACAACTACCAGAGCATGACACTGACACACGGACAATCTAAATATCATAACTCTATAAGCCATCCTCACCAAATTCTGAAGCTTAATCACTTCAATCTAAAATCATTAAAGTAAGGGTGAGATTTCATCAAGATTAAAATGCATTATACGTTTCTTTAAAACAATAAAACAACCAATTAATTATTCCACCCTCATTAGTATATTGATTCCGTTCACCAATACAAATCACAGATCAATATGCACATATAACAATCAATGCAATTACAACATCGGAAAATATCCTAACATGTTATAATTACATATGCAATGCGACTCAAATGCATGTGGTACCAAACGTGAACCAAGTCACCAACATCTATTAGTCCACAATCACTTGGACAAGAATCCAACCTCACCACCCACAATTACCGTACGGTTATTGCATCTGAGCCAAATTCCATACAATGGGAATTAATTCCACGAATGCATATGCATGCACATCCAAAAGCATGCCACATTCAATAAGCGGAATACCACACAATTCCATACATAATCGCACCATCAATAACACATGATAACAACAAGTCATGTACACATAACGTTAATTACAACATATTGAATTAACATACAACAATTATACTCAAAGTTAATGGCACAATCACGGATTACAACGAATTCTTCCTACGGAAGCCAAAACAATCCTTCAAGATCTCAATTACTGGTTTTGAAAATGTTTTTAGTAGATAGTACTCGTTCTAAGCTTTCCAACGATACCAACTATGCCTAAATCGGATTACTGGCCAAGATATGACAAAACCGTTTTAAAAATTACATTTTGTTCCTACGGTATGTATGACCCAAAACCTCGTGTGTCAATACATAAATTGTTTGCGTCGACTCATGTATCGTATGCATCGATGCATACAATTAAAGTTCTGCATTTTTCAAATTTTGTTCAGTATGCATCGATGCATAACACGTATGTGTCGATTAGGGGTGTTCGCGGTGCGGTTTGGCGGTTTTGAGCGCAAAAATCATCGAACATGAGAGAAAGACGCGGTTTGGTTTGGTTGGTTGGCTTTTAGAAAAAAAAACCAAACCAAACCAATGCAGTTTGGCTCGATGCGGTTTATTCGGTTTTTACAAATATATTATTGAGCCATAATATATATAGATGACAACATAACCTTGTATTTTGTCATTCATACGCTATCAAATAACAATAAAACTCATCATATTTAGACAATAACTTTTCATTTAATATGCAAAACTAGATTAAACAAAAGTGAAATAATAAACATAAAATAATAGCATAAAATAATATAAAAATATTATAATAAAAAAAAAAAGATGAGATGAGAGATTAGTGAAGATGAAAAGAAAGAACATAAAGAGAAAAGATTAGAGATAAATATATGCGATAAAACGAAAATGAAAGAAGGAACATTTGCATAAAATGAAAAGATGAACAAGAAAGAATATGAGAGTAGAGATAAAAGAAGAAAAGTCAAGATGTAAGTGGTGAAGATGGAGCGATAATGCTATGAGAAAATTGTTTGTAATCATAAGACTAATATATAATAAGTTTAGGTTTGAGTTAGATGAGAGTTAAGTAAAATTTAGGTGGTACCATAATGCGGTTTGATTCGGTTTGGTTCGGTTTGCAAAATACAATCTGCAAACCGAACCTTGCGGTTTTGTTAAAAGATGACCCAAACTAATCCGAACCAAATGCGGTTTTTTGCGGTTTTGGTTTGGTTTGGTTTGCGGTTTTTTATTGGGTTGGTTTGGATTTGAACACCCCTAGTGTCGATGCATAGCTTTAATTTTTGCCCTATGAGTCGATGCATGACTCTATGAGTTGATGCATGCTTTTTCCACGCCTCTGGTTTTCTAAGTTTTTGTTGTTTGCATCGATTCATAGTCCCATGTGTCGATCCATACTGCTATTTTTCCACCAAATCAGTTTATCTCTTCACTGTTTGCAATCCCACTCAATACCATTCATCACCAAACTCTACACCAGAACACAATTAATCCATGTATTTTCTCATCCAATTAACCACAAAATCATGTTTTCTAATTAGCCTACAATCATTCTACATAATTTAAACGTTCTTATCAATCCTAATTGAATTATTACGTCGGATCATAACGTTAGGGCACAACCTAGAATCCTAATTCGAGATTCCTAACGGATTAAAATATTCTATTGATCATCAAAACCTATAAGGCATAATAATCTGATCAAATCACCCCTTACCTCGCGATGAATCTTCGATTCGGCGATTTGACTTTTTCTCCTCTTTCTCTTCTCTTCTCAAAAGTACGTAGAATGAAGTTTCAAATTCCTTTCTCACTTTTCCTTTATTTATTCCTTTTTATTTTCAAATAATAGAAATAAATAAATTAGATTAATTAGAGCCTTTTATTCTACACACCCCCCCAATTCCACTTCACACCTCCAACACTCCCATCTAATTAATTAATTAATTAAATCCATAAATCCAAAAATATTAATAATTAAACCTTTAATTAAATTAATAATTAAACCTTTAATTAAATTAATAATGAAATTTCTAATTATTTAATAGTTGAATTAATTTGGGGTGTCACACGGTTTATACTAGAAAAAAAAGTCTGCATAACTATTTTATTCTCTAAATATGTGCAATATAAGGAAGGACATGTCAGAAATTAAGAGTAAACAATTGTACCATCCGTTTTTAAGTTGCCATAAACAAAATTATGCTTGACAGATGAGAAAGCTTTTAATATCAAAATTAAGTCCGATTTGACCCAAAGCTTAAGAGCAAGGCACCTTGACTGTTTCTAAAAGTTTCTCCGAAGCCAACTGTTATGGGATTAGAGGTGTAACCATTATCCAATTTTTATAAGAAGAATTCTATAAGGCTTCCTTGATAGTTGTCGCTATAAGAGGGTGAATAATAACATGAAAAAGCTCTGATGATATCAAAATCATCCATTGAATTTTTGAAAGTCGCACATGAATTATGTAAGAAGAAGCTAACTTAGATACAATTCTTTAGGTGTGATTCTTACTATTTTCTAATAAAAATATGACAATTGTATAATTTACTCTTATACATGTGATTTTTTGTGTGTGCATATTTTCACCAATTAAACGATATTTAAGTATAGTTGTCATATTTTTATTAGTAAGTAGTAAGAACTTCAGCTAAAGAATTGTAAGTAAGTTTTCTCAATTATTTAATCGCATATAACTATCATTCATTTTCTGCAATAAAAACCAATATAAATTTTTTATTTTGTTTCGTTCCATTATATACTCCGTTTAATTTAAAGATTTCAAAGATTAAAACTACATACAAATGATTTGTATTTTATATATAATTAGATTGAGACACGCGCGATGCCCAAGGTATTGAAGAATTTTTTAAATAGTATTGAATTAGATAAATTTTAATTTTGTTTAATATAAAAAGAATTGTAATTGAGTTGATAAGATGAAGAGGATACAAAAGAGAGAGCAACTTTAAATGAAAAAATATGTTTGAATTCTAAAAATGATGAATAAGACGTTGTTATTTAATTTAAAAATGTGAAATAAGTGATAAAATTTCAATAATTATTTTATATTTCCTTTAATTTTTTTAACATATTAAAAAAAAAAAAATTAAATCTTCATCATTTAAGGATGTGAAATATTCTACATTCAAATGACCTGGATTCTATGTAACAAATTATCTCAAACAACATTAAGATAAAAAATGAACTTCTCCACTTTTTGAGAATGTATCTTTAATTTTGCATTTTATTTCTAACGGAAAATAGATATATCTAATAGGCACAATTGTATATCAAATACTCAAATCATTTAAGTTATATTATTATATTTTGTTAATACTGTGTGAATTACTTTATTGAAATAAATGATTTTTAATCTTTTATTCTTTGGTGATTTTTTTTTCAATTAAATTTTATGAAAACGATAAATCTTAATTTTAGAGTATTTATGAATTGTGTGGAAATGATAAATTTTTAATTTTTGAGTAATTCTTTCATTAATTTTGTATGTGTTTTTTTAATATTGTTTAATTTTTTTCACATATTTTTATTATTTTAATATTTAGTGTAAATCTTTTAAGTTTATTATTTTTGTTTTTTTATCTTGCTGAATATGTTCACCTAACCTCTAAACTTTTGTAAGTTATTAATTAATAACTTAAATTTGTAATTTTTTTAAAACTTGTATTAAATTATTTAACAGTATTGACTAAGCTTATAGAATCAATATTATCTTTCACAAATATATTAATAATAATAAAATATATGAAAAGATTGAAAAAAATAAAGAATTCTATATTATTTATATATATATATATATATATATATATATATATATATATATATATATATATATATATATATATATATATATATATATATATATATATATATATATATATATATATATATATATATATATATATATATATATATATTTAGAAATCAAATTACAAGAAGTATTACATATCATTTATAACCTTTGATTATATATATATATATATATATATATATATATATATAATATAAATATATATATATATATTATTATATATATATATATATATATATATATATATATATATATATATATATATATATATATATATATATATATATATATATATATAATCAATGTCATACATTTTACAAAATATATTCTCTCACATGGATAATAAATTCCATATACATTTACAGGTAATGTCAAATTAAAAAAAAAAACACGTGAATCTACAATGGAAAAAATAATTTTTTTTAATTAGTACTATTTATATTTAAAATAATATTCACTATTAAAAATTTGATCAGTGAGTAGTACTATTTAAATTTACTATTAAAAATTTACAATAAAATTGATACTATTTGAATAGAATATAATTTAAATGAATAGAATATAATTTAAAAATTTACTATAAAATTTATACTATTTAAAAATAGTATAAAAATAGTATAATAAAATTTAATTATATTACTAAAATGAAAATTGTTTTCTTTAATTTTATTTTATACAAATACTTACAAAATGAAAATTGTTTTCTTTAATTTTATTTTATACAAATACTTACAAAATGAAAATTGTTTTCTTTAATTTTATTTAAATTAAATTTCTCATTGTTTATTTTAATTTTATTTAAATTTTTCATCATTTATTTTGTAAGTATTTGTAAATATATTTTATTTGAATTAATATTCAAGAGTCATAATAGTACTGCCATAATATTATGATTATAATGGTTTATGAATTTTAATAAGGAATAGTTTCTTCCTAATTAAAAATAAAATTTATTTTATTTTATATTTTCTACTTATTTTTTATAAATTATAACTTTTTTATATAAAAAAATTAAATAGTATAAATTTTATAGTAAATTTTTAAATTATATTCTATTCATTTAAATTATATTCTATTCAAATAGTATCAATTTATTGTAAATTTTTAATAGTAAATATAAATAGTACTAATCACTGATCAAATTTTTAATAGTGAATATTATTTTAAATATAAATAGTACTAATTAAAAAAAAAATTCATTGTAGATTCACGTGTTATTTATTTTTTTCTTCTTAATTTGACATTACCTGTAAATGTATATGGAATTTATTATCCATGTGAGAGAATTTATTTTGTAAAAATGATATTGATATATATATATATATATATATATATATATATATATATATAGATGATGGTCTAGAAAAAAGGAAATATTTTACCATGCTTCTTTTTAATATTTTTAGATTTTAAATAAAAATGTTATAAATGATGTAATACTTAGTGTAATTTGATCCTCCTCTCTCTCTCTCTCTATATATATATATATTAAATTGTTAGTAATTAGTTGTTAAACTTAGAGTTTTTTTTTTGTAGTTATCAGTTGAATGGGAATATATTTGACATTGACAAATTTAGATAATAAGGTTTGGAAACAAGACTTTGAAGTGTCATTAAATTAAATTATATGATGCATTAGATTTAATAGATAATAGTAAGAAACCTGTATCGCATTGAGTGCCGTCTGGATTTTATATTACATTTATCTAATTATGACTTGTAAAATTCCTTTATATATCAAAGATAAAGATAAGTTAATTTAATTCAACAAAAAAAATTCAATCTATTTTGAACGAAATAGTATTTTGAATCAAAATACACATTACATCTTTTCCACTACCAACTTCTAAACATTTATTGTATTTATAAAAATCGTACAACAATTTTATAACATTATATATAACATCAACAAAAGAAATAGTTAAAAGATGGACGTTAAAATCAACGTCTAGTTGGTATCTCATAAAAACGTTCGCATCTATCCATGAATCTAAGTTGAGTTAACAAAACTCAAGAATAAAATTATTTTTCCAATTCAAATAATATTAATTTTTAGATATTAGTCAATTTTTCTAAACCTAAAATTTATTACAGTTTCCCGTCAAATATCGTTTAAATCCTTCTTTTATATATCATATTTATAATTTTACGACCCCTTCAAATTTCAGTTGACTATAATATTTTCATTTATAAGTCATCGTAGACTTTAACAACAACATTGATTAAAGAAATGATTCCAATTTCAAGAGAATATGTATCACAACATATACAATTAAATCAATAGAAACTTGATACAGTAAAAAGATCATATAGAAATGTTTGTGATGATATGATCTTCAATTTTTAAAAAAAATAAATCAATAACATCTCAAAAATCATATAATTTTTTCTTAAACTACCTTTTAGAATAGTAATTTAAAAATTATGCCATAATATTATATAATTGATTTTTATAAATATTTCATAAAAATACATGATTTTAAATATTTATAATCAAATGTAACTTATTCCATTTATAAAAATTATTGTATGAATAAATTTACACCTTTTATGTATTGTGATTATTGTCTGTTTATTTGACAATAATATTATAATTTATTTTCTATTTATTTATAAAGATAGAAATAAAATTCTAATTTTTATTATAATAAAAAGTTATAATAATATAAGTGATTTTTTTTTAATCTGTTCTAACTATATTATATGGAGAGAGAGAGAAAAGACAAACTTAAACTTTTTATTTTTTATTACATTATAAAATTTTATGCATATAAATAAAATTTTATTTTTTATTATATTATAAAGATAGAAATAAATTTTTATTTTTCATTAAAATAAAATATTATAATAATCATAAATGAATTTAGTAATTAATTTAAAAACATATAAATAAGATAATAAATTGATTTAAAAAATAATTTTTATTTATTTATTTAGAATCAGTCTAAAGTCATACCATTTTTTAAATTATTCATATTTTTATTTTTTATTTTACCTTAGTATGTTTGTTTTAAAATATAGTATTTAAAATTTTCGATAGAGTAATTATGTTAACTCATTTTGAATAATAATTTTAATAATACATTCATTTTTTATTTAATATAAATTTATTATGTGAATAACATGAAGAAAACAAATGAGATAAAGAGGAATAAAGTGAATTTGAAAGAAAAATTTGAATAAGATGGAAACACCCATTGCTAGGGGGTGTTCGCTTAGGGATGTCACTGAATCGGGCGGGGCATGGGGACACTTCCCATCTTTTTCCCCGCGCCATTAGAAAAATCGTCTCCCCCGATCTCCGCCACGGGAATTTATCTGATCCCTGTTCCCCGCGGATTCAGATTCTCATGGGGATCCCCATAGATCCTACATTTATTCACAACATTTTATTTTTTAAATATGATATTTTCTATAAAAATAAAAAGCACAAATAATTCATAATATTTATTATGTTATTAAAAATACTAGTATTTGACATTTATTATTTTTAATAATAAAAATACTAATGGAATACAAAATAATAATATTTTTTATAAATTTCTATAAAATGCTATAAATTAAATAAAATGAACTATAATACTTTGAAAGTAAAAATATGCCTAAACAACTAAAAAAAATCCAACAACATAATTATATGCTTAAAACTATACTTCATCAAAACTAATAAGGGATAATTATAAAATTTATATCATGAGATGCTTTGAAAAAGCTAAAAATATCTTATAATAAGTCAACTAAAACAAAAGTCACTATATCTCTATTTGCTCAATTGATAACACACGAAGTAGAAATATCAAAATACTTAAACAAAGTTACATATAAATAAACTAAAATATTAAGCAAATATCCAAACAAGTAATGACAATCATGTCTCTTTCCAACTTCTCCTTGCAAGGTCTTCTTCCTCATTCCACAATTATATGATTTTCTTTCCTACGTAAAAGTAAACAATCAATAATTATATTTACTTTGGGAAAAAATACTTTAATCTAATCTTAAAATACCTAAAAATTATATATTAAATTAACTATATTAAAATAATAGGCGTATGGGTCCCAAGTTTATAGATGTATTCCTGCCCCGTTTTAAATGTTTCTTGGGGAATTTTTCTCTCATAATATTCCCAAATGGGAAAATTTCATCTTTGGGGCCCCGAACATTAATTTAATGGGATCCTAATTAATGTATCCAAATCGATTATCCTTTGTGTGTTCATGGTGAAATTTCTTAGTTTTGATTTAAAAAATCATCCGAACTACGATAGAAAAGATTATGAATTTGGTTTGTTCTTAACTTTAGAAAAAAATAATTAAATTAAAACCGAATCATAACAAATTTTATTAAAATTTTTGAGTGTATTTTTTTATCAAATATTTTGTTTATCATAATTCATTATATATTTGAAAATATAATTTTGTATTTTAGTGATTATATATGATAAAATACTAAATAAGAAATTTAAATAAACTAATACAATATTTTGATATTTTATCTTTATTTAAATAAACCACAATCATTTTTTAGTTCGCTCATATTATTATTAATCTTCTCTAAAATGTACCAATAAATAATAACGATATTGAAATTATAATCTTTTTAAAATTCTATTATCATCTATTTAAAACACTAACAAAATCATATTGAAAATAATAAAATAAATTATTTTAATTTAATGAGTAACACAATAATAATTATGATGAATCATTAAACAATAAAAATTATTAGCTTTTGGTCCCTATTTTAGTGTTTTCACAATTTTAGTCCTATTTTATTTTTAAACACTTTTGGTCCTCATCCTCACTTTGAGGACAAAAAAACGCCTATGTGTTACTTTGAAAATTGTTAACTTTCAATAATATATTGAGGACCTATTTGAACGTTCTACCATTTGAAAAAGTGTTTAAAAAGTGATTCATATAAGTAGTCAAAGTGGAATGAGAGACCAAAGTGTTTAAAACAAAATAGGGACTAAAATCGTGAAAACACCAAAAGAGGGATCAAAACCGAATTTAGCTTAAAATATTTAATTAATTATGATTCAAATTTCTTTAGTAAATGACTAAAATATTGATTTCAAAGTAATAAAATATATGTACAAATATCATAAATGTATTGATTATATAATACTAAATCATAATACAATATGATTTTATTTCCAATTTAAAAATAAATATAGTTTGATTTTATTTATAATTAAAAATAATTATTTCAATTTAATAATAATGATTTAATATGATTTTCCAACTTCACTGTTTACTATACGGTATCTCATTCCAATTCAATGAGACCTATATAAATGGATTGTCAAAGATGAGACCTATATAAATGGGTGACTTTGGCAATACGTGATTTTTAGTAATAAAACATGATGGAAGTTTATGGAATATCATGACAGTGTCTATGGGCAACTATAGGTGCTCCTCAATTAATCAACTACATTACCTCTAAACACAAATAGAGTCATATAAGTTTATCTAAACAGTTTGATCTTTAACTACTGCTTGATAACGTTTCTTCTGCATATGTTATATATTATATTCTATGTCCAGATGTTTTCAATTTCACAAAGTTTTCAAAGCACGGAATTAAAAAATAACAAAAGGTCAAGAGTTACATAAAACCCAAAACCCTTTAAACTCAAATCGGAAGTGAATAGAGTTATTTACGTATTCCATACACAACAACACATACAAAACCATGACATGTTGCAAAGATATACCATTAACATATCTTAATCAATTAGAATATCAATCAAGTTAACCAAATTAGATAATAAATTGCTTCCGATAATACCTTTCAACTCAATTTAATCTCTCCATTACAAAAGGATCTTGAAATTGTCAACATAGCGAGTGAAAACAAAGTGCTCACCGAAATTTGGGTTGACGTAATATGGATTCACCATTAAAAGAAAAACCCAAAACATATAATAATGATAGGTCAGGTTGGTCAAGAGAGAGATGAAATCTCAATTGAATGAATCTTGAATAGAAAAGGGTGACTTGGAAAGATTAGGGTATTGAAGTCCATATGTATTTGTAATAGTTGCAAAGATGGAGAAAGAAATGAAAGGTTGTATGGGAAGAAGGAGATGTGAAGGTATCGAGAATCCTATTTTTCCCTTTCCAATACCTTTGGTCGCTTATAATTACCCCACTAACAATAACGCATTAGGTTAATAATAGATTAGTTAGTTTTTATTAGGGTATTAGGTTATTTGTAAATTGGTTTGATATCGAATTAAAAATATAAATTGAAAAAATCTTAGTGTGACACATCAAAGAAAATTTATTGCCAAATCAAAATGGTGCAAGTATTTCAGAAAATTACAAATATACCCTTAGATTAAAATTAAATTAAGATTTATTAATCAGGTTATTAGTGTAAGTTAATAATATTTTAATTTTTATAGATTTATAATAGATAAATAGATAAATATTTATTTAGTTAAAATTTATATTTAAATAAGTAAATAAAAAAGAATATATAAACATTTGAAAGAAAAAAGAAAGAAAGAATCGCAGCTAGAAAAACAGTGGCCTGAGTTACCAGCAGTAAAAGAAGAGCATAGTGAACTGAAACAAACTGCTTTTAGGTTTAGAGATGGCTGAATACGAAGAAGAAGAAAGATACGACGGCAACGGAGCCGGCGCCGGAGGCGGAGAAGACGGAGGAGAAGAAGGGGGAGGAGAGGATCTCGACATCACTCATCCCTATCCTTCTTCTGCATCTTCACCTCTACCTCTCGATCAAACCGTTTCCAAATCTCGCGTACTTTTTTTTTTCGATTTCAATTTCTGAATTTGATCTCATCGATTCGTTTTTATTCTTCTTCGTTTTAGCATTTTGTTAATTAACGGTTAAGGTTTATTGTAATTCACGTTTGAAGTTAACTAGTTAGGCTTTGAGATTAAGCAATTAGGGTTAGTTAGTAATTGGTTTGTGTTTTATTGTTAATTAAGCCAGGTAGGGTTAAATGTGTTTGCCTTTGAAATTAGAACCCTATAGATAGCTCTGTAGCGCACCGACATCTCTGGAAAATGTGTCAGTGTCGGCATTGGTGTACTGATTTTTTCAATTATTACTGATGTCGCCAGTGTTTCCGTGTCTGTGCTTCATAGATAGAGGATTTGTTTTTTTGGTTTGAGTAGTTATCTAATTGATAGTGGAATTTAACTCTTATGTATAACTTATGTTTTTTGTTTGTTTGTTTTGGCAGCATGAGTCGCGTGAATATGATAGAGAATCTTAGAAGCAGAGAAAAGGAGAGAGAAAGATAGGAAAAGAGATAAGGAGAGCTCAGAGATAGAGACAGAGAGGAGGGATGATGATGGGAGAAGGAAAGAGATCGCCACAGAGATTATCGACACCGTGACAGAAAGGATAGGGAAAGGGTAGGGATAGAGATAGGGATGACGGAGATTCTCACAGGAGTCGTGACTGTGATCATGACAGGTTAAAAGCTCATATGAGATTTTCAATGTTGTTGCTTAATTTGTCTTGATTGTTCATGTTTTATTAGTAATGTTGTTTCTTTTGGAATTGTTGTTTTGTTTTGTTCATTTTCAGTTTTGCTTAAAAATAGTTTATATTACAGAAGAGGAAGAGGGATTATGATCGAGAGGAAAGGTATAACGTAGGTCTCGATCTATTTCACGGTAAAGATAGATCTGAGCATGGAACAAGGTCATTGCTCGTCGAAGAGGTAAATCGTGATAATAAACATATTTAACATATAAGCTATGTTCCTTAAACATTTGTTCGATGAAGTTATGTTCCTTCCTTAAACATTTGTTCGATGAATGGTTCATTATACTAATAACAACAATAACAACTGAGCCTTATCCCGCTTTTCACAGAAAAACCAATCCTTATCCCACATAGTAGGGTTATTAAAGGTTCTAACATTCTAACTACATGATTAATTGTTTCTTAGTGTGAGGTAGCCTTTATTTTTTAATGCTAACATTATTTACTTACAGCAAAAGGGTTAGTGGTTTTGATTTGGCCCCCTGCTTCTGCAATGTTAGCTGGTGCTGCCGCTGTTACAGGTATTTGCTCTTGTGTTTTGTGCAAACTTTGTTAATCTTAACTGCTTTCTTTTGTTGGTCGTAGTATGGATAAAACTCATATCAAATTGCATGCTGTTATCTGGGTAAGCTGTATTCAGTTATTATCCGATCACGTAGCTCTTTGAGGACTCTCTCTATGGTGCAATTTAATCTAGCCTTCTTCTTTTTATTTACTTGTTGATATAATCCTGAAACTAAAAGATGCTTTGGTTTTTGTCTTCTGTTTGGTGTTTGTTTGTGTTGTTTCTATGTCTTGTCTTATTCTAAGAAGGCAATGTTGGGCTACTTGCCCCAATGTGCTGACAATGGGCGTGAGCCGACATCTGTAGCTTTTATGTCCATGGAGGAATCAATGCACCGTATTTGGTGGGTCTTGTTCCTTCAACTGGAAACTATATCTACTTTGGTAGACGACAGATATTATCGCCAAACTTGTTTAAATGTTCCTTTAATCTCATGCCTATGTTAACAAGGTTTAATTCTGCTTAAACGAATGGAAATTGGAGTAAGAGAGTCATTGATACCCAAAAATCAATAGTTATTCAAAAGATTTAGTGATGAATTTGTTCTGAGGTGTAATATGCCTATATTTGCAGGTCAGATTACTCAAATCCTACAATTCCTGGAGTTTTGCAAAACATGTTTCCAATGGCTACTAGTCAGGTATATCTCCCTTATTTGTTCCTGTTCCTGTTTTTTCTAAGGTTTGGCTTATATTAATTTCTGTATTCCTGTTTTTCTTCTTCAGATGCAACAGTTCAGTGCTTTCTATGATGCCAATTCAGGCTATGACACAACAGGTAAAGAAAGACTTTCCAGTGATATACTGATTTCAAGCACTTAATTGATGTATGAAGTTTTAGTAGCAGTATTTACTCTAATTAAGGCACTTCATTGATGTGTGAAATTTATACAGGCTACTCGACATGCTAGAAGAGTTTATGTTGGAGGACTCCTCCGACAGCCAATGAGCAGGTACTGGGCTTTAGCAGGCCTTCTACTATCAGTTTTTCTTACTATTGGCATCATGTTCTTTGACCTTATGTATTCCTTACTACTGGTTTTTGATAATCATAACTACTTTGTGAAATAGGTTTGTAGAACTGTTCATATTTTCAGTGCTCAAATCTATTTTATAAGATTGCTCAGAGTCATCCCTTTAACTTCAATGACGATTAGCTAAGCTGCCTTGACAAATAGTTTTTCTTGTTTCATCATATGACCATTTTCAATCTGATGTGTTCCTTTTCATGTGCTACTTGAATATCTGATTGAGAGAATGAGGGGAAGTCTGCTAAACTGCCGCCCAAATAGTTATTCATGTTTAATCAAATGACCATCTAGAGTTTTATTCGTGCTCTATTCAATTACTTTATTGTCAAGCTCTTACCCTTATGAGTTCTGGGATCAGTTTTAACGTGTCATACAAACTGGTGGAAGACAAGTCTGTAATTTATTGAAGTTTGTTTTTGTTCATGATTGTTTTACCCTACTTATGGGTTTTTTCATGCTATGCTGCAGTCTGTTATTTTCTTCAGCCAGGTCATGGCTAATATTGGAGGAAACACTGCTGGTCCAGGTACATAAAATCTTCAAACATGCTTTACTCCAGCCTGTTAAAATTTTATATGTCATTCATCGTTAGGAGCTAATTTTATGCTGGGATTGTATGTAGGTGAGGTGGTCAATGTTTACATTAACCATGACAAAAATTTGCCTTTGTCGAGATGAGGTCCGAGGAAGCTAGCAATGCAATGGCTTTGATGGGATTATTTTTGAGGTTGTCAGAAACTTATTCTCTTTCATTTTTGAAATAAATGAATATTGATTATCTTAATGAATTTGATTTCTTTTAATTATAACTCTAGGGGGCACCTGTCAAAGTTAGGAGACCTACTGATTACAACCCTTCTCTAGCTGCTACTCTAGGCCCAAGCCAACCTAACCCAAACCTGAACCTTGCGCTGTTGGTTTAACCCTGGTTCAGCTGGTGGACTTGAAGGCCCTGATCGATTTTTGTGGGTGGACCGATTACTTCACAGAAACTCAGATCAGGAGCTTTTAGAAACTTTTATCCTCTACGGGTTTTGATCTGGTGAAAGATAGAGAAACAGGAAATTCAAAAGGTTATGCATTTTGTGTTTACCAAGATCTCGAGTTACAGATATTGCATGTGCAGCTCTTAATGGAATTAAGATGGGAGATAAGACTCTTACTGTTAGACGAGCTAATCAAGGTACAACCCAGCCTAAACCTGAACAAGAGAGCATTTTAATGCATGCACAACAGCAAATTGTCTGCAGGTATGAAATATTGTCTCTGAAAATATTTCTATTATAACATTGTGCCCTTTAAAACTCTGGTTAATTTATACCCAATTTTGCAGAAACTTATATTTCAACCAGCATTAGTGGCTACAAAGGTGGTGTGTTTAACTAACGCAGTTTCTCCTGACGAGCTCAAAGAAGATGAGGACTTTGAGGAGATCATCGATGACATGAGCAGGAATGCTCCAAATTTGTAATACCGATTTTGAGTGCTGGTTTTCTACTGAAACCAGCAATGCATTTGTACTAGTTGCTATATTTAGTTGTTTCATTGCCATCTGTAGTCTGACATTCTTGCTATATTTAGTTGTTTCATTGCCATCTGTAGTCTGACATTCTTTCTAGAAAGTATCCGGCTAACTTACAATCCCAGGCCTCCATAACCTTCCATCTTTATGCACCTACTTCATTGAATATTTTGAAAGTACAGTACACTCTTTTATTGTCACAATTTGCGAGGTACTTTGGTGAATGTTGTGATCCTCTACCACAACCAGATGGGGATCTATCTGGTGGAGTTGGAAGGTCTGTTCTTTAAAAAATTCTTGCCGTGATATATCTATTTTTTCCAGTTATTATTCTTGTTTTCTTCATGATAATGATGATGATTGCTGTTAATATTAATATAGAAATGAAGGGTACGCCATTTTATGCTAGTGATAGATCAGTGTATAGTTATTAGTTATGGATGGAAAATATGAGCGTCGGTCAGTACCATTAGAGAGTTCAGTTGCTTTTAAAAAAGTTCTAATGCACGGTTGACCAGATATATAACGTGTTTTTATTAACTTTTAGAGTTGTTTTGGAAAGTTAGTTGTTAAGCCCAGAAGAATTAACTAGGTTGCTGTTGTGCAAATTATTAACTGATAAATACTGTAAAATATGCTTTTAATTGAAATATGGTTAATGGTTAACGGAATGCTAGCAATGAACCTGGATTCCTTGCCATCACTGGTTGCTGATTCGCAGATCCGTTGATCTGTGACCATCTTCCTGACAGTCAAAAAATAAGCAGATTTTGATTCATTATTTATTATTTTTACACTATAATTACAGAGCTGAAGATCTAAATTGTCTGATCTCCATCAGATGGTTACAGATCACCCCTGCATGCAGTCTGGTACTGGAAGCAATCCGGGTTTGCAAGCAATACACTAACACACTTTCCAACTCATTCTCTCCTATAGGTTAAAAATCAAACAGCTATCTCTAAATTACGCTGGTCTCGTATTTGGCGGTATTCTCGAGAATTTCAAAAATAAAAGCCTGTTGAAAAATGTAGAGTGTATTACCAAAGTTTCTGTGAGGGTCATATAGAGCAGTTCTCATATGGGCAAACAAAGGGTGACAGCTTTTCTGTTTTGCATTTGCAGGTGTTTTGGAATATGTGGATACTGAGGGTGCTACAAAAGCCTGCACCGGATTGAATGGGAGAAAATTCGGTGGAAATGAAGTAATAGCTGTCTTCTATCAAGAGAACAAGTTCGCTCAGGGGGATTATGAAGGCTAATGGATGTAATGTCACTTGGATTATATCTCAAATTTTCATGTATGTTGTGAGATTTTTCAATATAAGTTTCTTAATTTATTGTACACTGAGTTGGGAGCATACAAACTGATAACTTCTGTTCTTGTAAACTTTGATTTTTTTTCATGTCTGCACTTGGTTGATAAATAATACTAGTTGATAATTTGTAACTTGTCATATCTTATATCTTATGCTCCATCTGATATATTCATATATTTGAACTGCTTGATTGAAGTATCCTTTGAAATAGATTTACGCGCTAATAAAATAAAAACTTGTTCAAGTCACATTATATTAGCATGTAAGCTAGCCTTCTATTCTATTGAATTAAGTGATAATATGGGTTTTCTAAAGTCAGTTAAAGTTAATCATTAAGGATTCAAAATCTTACTAGAAAAATTGCACTAATTAGTTCCCAAGTAAACCAAACTGTATTTATATTTTATACTACAATATGGTTTAGAAATCGTTTGGGAGGTTGAAGAATCATCTCTATGGAACAATTTGTTAAATTTGTTAACTACACTAAGAAAATTTTGTTTTCATTGATAAATTAAATATCTATTTTCATGTTTTTTACTTAATTTACTATCTTTTTTATATTTAATTAAAAATAATACTAATTAATATTGCTAATTTTTTAATATATTATTATAAATTAAAACAACGTAGCTTTCTATAAAAGAATATAGATAAGAACCACACATATAATAACATACTATATTTTATCATAAAAATTTAATAAAAATAAGTTTAGTTATATAATAAACATTTAACTAATTAATTATGAAGAATAAATATTATGAACAATCTGTTTAAATAGTTTTTT
>CM038794.1:261448798-261507381 GCA_021764765.1 Vicia sativa | reverse complement strand
GAAAGTAGAAGTGGATACCGAGTACTACGCGTAAGTGCTAATACCTTCCTTCGCGTAATAGATTCCTTACTCTATCTCGGTCGCAAGACCGTGCCTTATCCCTTTAGGTTTCGCGATGCGCTTGCCTTTCTCCTTTACAGATAAAAAACGCTCGATGGCGACTCATTGATACAGCTTATCGGATGATGTTCATTTGTTGTTTCACCGGCGACTTCACTGGGATCGTGACCATGTCAGTCCGATCAGAGTCGATCCTAGCTTTTATTTTCATGTCTATTGGGTGTTTATTTATTTGTTTTATCTATTTACCTACTTTACCTCGCATCATCCTTTGTATGTTTTGCATTGCATCTCTATGTGGTATATTTATCGCTTATATCCCCGTGTCGGACCGTCAGGCCGGTCGATCTCTGATCTCGTGGAGTTACTTGAGGTAAAAGGCCAACTACCCGGCCAAAGTGACATATAGGTTAGATGGATGTCCATGTCGAATCCCGTGATCCTGGTGCGGTGAGGAGGCATGGAGTATCAATTCATCGAGATTCGATTGACGGTGTTCTCGCCTCTACACCGCTGTAGTGTAATGTAGTACTGGATAAAGGATCGCCGACCTGATATCATTAGGGACATCCCTGAGTCTAGAATCACCCTGTGGTGGGCGGATCATGATTATTATGTACGATGGTGACTATGTTCTATTGGTGACTATGTGTCTGGTGACTTGGTATTTTCTATTGATGATCCGATGTTTTCTCGTTGGTGACTATGATATCATTCGGTGGCATTTTCTAGCAAGTTACTCTGTCTCGATTTTTGGTTTTTCAATCGAGCAAACAAATAAATGTTTGATCGTGTTCATGAAGTAGTAAACCCATGATCAATGCATAATGTATTTGCATCATAGCATGTTTATTTTAAAAGAAATGTTTAAAAAGCATGTTATTTTATCTAACCCCGCATGCATATCATTTCGGACTTCTTGTGGTTTACTATCAACATCGTGGATACCAACAATCAAACCAACACCGAGGTCTCAAGGAAGACTTCTCATACTCTTTTGTGCATTGACATCTCCAAGCAAGAGCCGTAGGTATTCTTGTGAAGGATCCGATTGAAAGAGAGTTCGAAAAGATCATGGGAACATATTGTTATTAATGGAGGATTATGAGTTCTATGCCATGCAATCTCTACTCCGCTTTATGATAGTGAGCTCTGTGTTTTACCTTTCAAGATTATCGCTAGCACCTACCTTGAGGAGTACTCTTTCCTTTTGGGTATCGTGATTACAAGCGCTTTGCCTTTGTCAAAGAATGTACTCCCGATTTTGAAGCCATTGCTAAAGCCCTTGCTCATTAGTGAAGTAGGGGTTGGGTTCAAAGATCACACTGGACTTCGTTGGGTTTCCTTTAGTCAAAGCCGATGAATTTGCCAAGGTTGGTAGTTGAAAAGCTTCAATACTATCTTAGCTGCATGATCTATGGTATGGTGATTTTCCTTTGAGAAGTTTGTGGATGTTGTCGCATTGCTTTTCATGAATGACAATCCGGTTCCTACCATCTGGCCGATACATATTATGCCATTCACTCGCCATGGTCAAAAGGCGTGTTATGGGTTGATGCCTTTACTTTATCGTTGGTTCAACACACATTTGCCAAAGAGAGGGGCATTTGTTGATTATGCTAAAACCATGAAGTGGTCTAGTGAATCATCGCACTCACTTCATATGATATAGTTTGGAATACCATGTCGAGCGTGTTCGAGATCATTACTAGTCAGGAGAGTTTCCAATGTACCATTGATGGAACTAAAGGTTGCATCAGTTATAATCCTATATTGGCACGCCGTCAACTAGGATATCCTTTGAATGAAGTACCCATTGTTCACGCTTGACGGAAACTATCTTCTTTGCAAATGATGAGAACCCGATTTGCTAAACAGATTGTCGCTGTATGGAGCTCAATTCACAAAAGGGCACCGTTTTTTTGGCCAAAAGGAAATTATGCGTTTGATTCTTACACGATTGGTTAAGATCGGGTCTTCATATACAAAGGAAGCACCTTTGTATTCTCAACTGGTTCCTTGGTTGAAAGTCTACACTGATTTTGCTACTTCCTATTCTTTCATCCGTAACATCTCCTCAGGTTTCGTGCGTATTGAGGTTTACAAACAGTCTAATTGAGAAATTGAAGGAACAGCTACAAGCTTGAGCCATGGACCTAGCATTTGCTCTTCAAGATAAAAAAGAGGTTATCCGTTGAGATCGAGCAAAAGACCAAGTTTTGAAGGCTTATGGCTTACTTGAAGAAACCAGAGAGCCAAAGGTAGTAGCTCTTCTTTTGATTAGATGACCAAAGAGTTTGACAGGCAGCAAGAGAAGTTGAAGAATATGCAGATAGCTAATGAGAAATTGAAAGCCATGGTGAAGAATCCTGTTAAAGAAGCGACTCCGCAAGGAAGAATCTAATGCTAAAGAGTCCCTTGAGAGAAGGAAAGAACTGAAGTTGAAGCCCAAAGTCGGCATGTGAGCAGATGACTATCCTTTCTAAAGAGGTTGAAGATTTACTAAGTGGCAATATGCTAAAGATGGAGAATATGCAGATACACCATGTCGGGGTCGAGACATTCACGTGGCTAAGCTAGTAGCCGAGATCCACGCTCAAGGCGCATGGCCCCTAAATAAGTAGTTGCAAATGTTATTTGATGTTATTTGATTCGACGAATCACCCAGCTTGTTGGATGGGTTCGCTCACTATTGTGTTTGTATTAATACTCGTGATCGTGGACTCTTGTATGACTCTATTTCATCTATGCACTTGAGCGCTTGATTCTCAATCGATTGTGTGTCCTGGTCTTGATAATTATTGTTGTCATTATCCCATTATTATTTGATGTTTGATAACAAAATGGTGAATGTCCTCGAAGTGATCATTTCATGCATCATGCATTAACCATGCATATACATACATCATGTATAATGCATTTGAACTTGGGATTTATCTTACTCAACCGTATTTTCTACTCGGGATTGTGAACCTACCGCTGCCATTCGCTTGAAATCGAAAGGATAAAGCACTGGAACTGGATGAGATGAGAATATATGGGATTTCATGCCGACATGCAAGACTGAGAGAAGAGAACCAATAGTTGAAGAACCGCCTAGGCTTGGTGATGGAAATTTAGGGACCGTGTTGAGAAAGGAGATGATCCTGCTTTTCCTACAACAACGAGTCGCTATTCCTTATACTGTGGTTTTTCTTTGAGCCCTAAAGCTGGGCATGCATCTACCCATCACCCCAGATTCGAGGTCTCCTCGCTCACGCCCATTTCTATTGTTCTGGAAGGTCTAGAAGGTAGATCTTCAACCATGGCTACACACTCAAAAGCAATTCGATCCTATTCATGCCATATGCTCTGGGCTTGTTTCCTCGCTGCTCAAGTTTCTCATGGTTGAACTCCAAACTCTTGCCATGCCCGGGGGATTCTATTCGAGTATGATGTGATGGCTAGGTGTGATTTCCATTCTCAGGGCACCTCGTCATGATACTAGAGGACTGTGTGACCTTGAAAATGAGGTTCGTGGATTTCCTGACAAAGGGATTATCCGTTTACTCTACGTGGTCGAGCATACAAGTCAATTTAGCTCCACCGCCGACATGACCGTTATGCCTCGCTATACCTCAAAATAGAGTTTAGCTCAAGAGGATAATCGATCATCCACCCACCTACCATCAAGCGCCTCGTCACAGAATCAAAGACAACAAGAGAAACGTGTTCTAGGAGGTTTGATGTTATTCCTATGAGCTATGCAGATTTGTTTGTCCGTTTGAATGATCTTAAGTCTGGTTGTTCCTAAGCCTGCATTTGCCTCCTCCTTGATAAACGCCCAAACTACGATGCTAATGCTAGCTGTGAGTTCCATTCGTACCGGGGCAGCAAATTGAAGATTGCCATGCATTCAAGTGCAAGGTGCTGGATCCTGATTGAGGCAAAAGCTACCGCTTTCACACCGTATGGTCATGTTCGTCCTCCTTAGCTCAACAAATGTCAAGACTTCAAATGCATCATCAAAAGCAACAAGTCAAGTCTCCTCAACCGCAATTTCAAGATTCATTTGCATTCTCATTTGTAATCTTTCTTGTTTGTTTAGTACATGCTTGTATGCAACATTTTCATCTTCTCAATGATTATCATAATGCATCAATATGTTTGTCTTGAACTAATCCATTTGTATGCACTTTTAATTGTTTTCAAATGTTTTTGATATCCAACTCTTGTTAATAAAGCAAAACCTTTGTAGGGAGGATGACGAAAATATACCAAGAATTTCAAACGGTATTGCTTTCAAATAAAAACCCTGCTGACGATGTACAGGCCTTGTTTCAAATCCCCAAACACGGAGATATAAGGAGTTAGACTCGTTAACCCCCTTTGAGCCTTGAAGTAGGAGTTTCTTCTGTTCAGAAAAAACCGCATTTTAAAACCGGGGCAGGGTAGTGTTCAGTTAATCAGATTGAGCGCTCAAAACTCATCGAGAGTATACATCAAAGGATACAACAATGGCTATCCTTCAAAGGTTGAGAAACTGTAGCGGTCAAGTTTCAATTGACAACAATGTGCATCATGGAAGGACAATACCCAACGGGAACTCCTTATCTCGAAGAGGACTTGATCGCCACAATCACATCTAGCAAATCAAAGACAAGTAAGATCAACGATCGGTTCAAAAACAAAAAAGAAAAGCAAAAAACAAAGAAAGCCCGCTAAGTCGAACTTGAAATAAGTCGCTTAGGCAAAATAAAAGGGCAAATGTAAAAAAGCAAATTGGCAAGCCATAAAGGCGAGGATAACTGTGTAATATCCTCAATAAAGAGCAAAGTCGTTGGTCAAGCACTAAGCAAAAAGGGTGAGTGGCTATCGGTCCAAAAGCCTTGTCCCTAATAAAGTCAAGTGCACAATTAGTAACCATTTATGGTTTCTCAACTTTCAATTTCCTCTTGTGAGAGATGATTGTCGCATCAAGTTAATTGAACATAGGTTCGAGAATATCATGATGGGGGTGGGCACCAAATATTTTGAGCCTAAAAATCTTTCTTTCTAAAACCGTGAACCAGCCACGTTATAACCCTTAAAAGTCCTAATCGAAGTAGGGTTAATTTGAAAGCTGTCAGGATTTGAGAACATGGCATCTCGACTCCTGGAGGTTTGCTAACACCTTTGAGTTGGTATCATTCCATTTTTTTGTTATCTTCTGCACAAAATGCGATGTTTTGACCTTTCAAAAGCTTTTGTTTCAAGACAAGCATAGGATTTGCATTAGAATTATCATTTCTAGGATAAAACATTTCTTTGTATATGAACAGTGCTCAAACATCCAGAAGCTTGTATAATGAGCATCGATGAATACCTTGATCGTCCTAAGGGCAAAGTTGTCTAAAATATATTGAACGGCCTTTCAAAGAACCATCTTAACTGGGCATTCAAGATGGTATTATATCCTCGTGGCTCATTAAACTGGGCAACTTTGTTGGTTGGCACAATCCTTCTGATACATGGGTATGTGACTATCTATGTTTCACTCCGGCCCAAAGTGGCGATGGTGACAGCTTGGCGATGCCCCATTACTCGCTTGATTGAAATTTACATCTTGAAGAATATCAATATAGGGTCCTTTCCATTGAGTCCATCCGCTATGTGTAAACGGTCTCCAAATTGGGTCTTTAGAAGTTTGTCGTGATGATTTGTTCTTCTTGATTCAAGCTTTACTTGTTGTCTTTGTCTTTTCAAGAATGAGTCGACGCCTTCGTTTGTGCAAAACCGCTTGCTATCTTACCCGTGTTTGCATTACCTTTCCGTGACATTTGGGTATCCACACTGTGTGTGGTAATCCAAATGCTTGATACTCTTGAAGAATTATACCCCGCCTTTGGCCCGAGGGATATTATAGCCTTGCACACTTTCTGTCCATGTCTTTCAAAGAACTTTTGTCTGAGTTCGTTTAGCTAGACGTTTCTTTCCCTTTGCAAGTTCATTCTCACACATGTCCTTCCCGCAAGTTTGTCTTAACTAGACGTTTCTCTTCCTTTGCAAGTTCATCTTCACACGATGTCCTTCCCCGCAAGTCTGCCCTTTAAAGAACTGGGTTCTCTTCCCTTGCAAGTTCATCTTCACACAGATGTCCTTCCCCGCAGTTCGCCTTAACTAGACGCTCTTCCCGCAGTGTCATCTTCACGTATGTCCTTCCGCAAGTTCGTCTTAACTAGACGCTCTTCTTCCCTTTGCAGTTCATCACATGCATGTCCTTCCCTGCAAGTCGCCTTAACTAGACGCCTCTTCCCTTTGCAAGTTCATCTTCTCGCGCATGTTCTTTTTCCGCGTAGTGTCGCCTACACCGACGTTCCTTTTCCTTATTAGTCTGTTTCACATATTTGTCTTGTTCTTTCACGCGGGTTCTGCCTTTCGTCCGACGTCCTCTTTTTGTTCTACAAGTTCATCCTCGTGACGGTGTCCTTTCTCTCGAGTTCGTCCTGACCGACGATATTCCCCTTATGGATTTTTCTTCCATTATCGTATTCACATGCCTGGTGCCCTCACGCCATCCTCCAATGAAATTCAGATCTCGCTTTCGTAAGCATGGACGAAAACCCCGAGTGAAACTTCAAGAAGAATCGATGTAGCTTTGTCATCAAGATACCATATTTGGTGAATCTCCTAGTGATGTTGTTATCGACAAATCCTTATTGCGAACATGATACCAACTCGCATGAGTTGCCAATATTTGTCTCAAAGAAAGTCCCTAGTGGATGTTCTCCAAAGTCGCAAGTGTTGTATCCCGATATTCCTATGGAGGTGTTATCCGGATTGTTGATCGGGCGCTGATTCCCCAATGAGTCGGATATTATCCATGATGATCCCCCGCAGGGTTCTCATCTCGACATCCCCAGCAGCTGATATATATCTTTGTCTCCCAACTAGAGTTGTAGTGGGTAACGTGGAAGATCTCCTGTGTGTTCCTTTTATTTCCCAGCCGGATTCTCTTCTAATCAAGCTTCCTATGACATCATCTCTCAAAGAGATCTATATGGTAGATCTCAAGATTCTTCAAGTGGTCCTTCCAGACGATCAAGCTTGACCGTA
The DNA here is from genome assembly GCA_021764765.1 of Vicia sativa. Taxonomy (NCBI): domain Eukaryota; kingdom Viridiplantae; phylum Streptophyta; class Magnoliopsida; order Fabales; family Fabaceae; genus Vicia; species Vicia sativa. Next base: position 261,500,247 of record CM038794.1, on the reverse strand, counting down.
TCCTGGCTGACTCCATTATTATCCCCAGTGGATTATCGATTGGTTGGTCATCTTGCACCTTTTGGTCGCCGCTCACATTTCGCCTTTTGAAAACATGCATCATCGTGATTTCAGATTACCTTTAGGAATTCATGTATTTTCATCAAATTATAAGCCAAGAGCAATGAATCTTCAGCCCCTCAGTGGTGTTCCAATGTCTCTGAATCCCAAAGAAGGATAACTTTTGGTGTGGGGCATTCCCTTGGTGTTGAAACTGCCAAGATTCTCTCGGTGCAACACGCCTGGTGTTGAAATCACGGCCTTACCCCGTGTAACACGCCTTCAAAGAAGCCCTAACTCTTGCTTTCTTCTTTTTGCACAAGAGTTGAGTCGCTACCAATTCTTGGTCAAGGTTCGAGCATCTCTCTTCCTTACACATGATGCAAGTTGCTCAGATTGTGTGTGAAGCCCGTCAGATTTCCAGCCTTCTTGAACCGCCAAGACATCCTCGTGCAACAATTCTAGGACAGGTCCTACTTTTGTGCCTTTCGGAACAACACCCACTTTTGTCTCCCTTCGTGAGTGTAGCTGCTCGAGTCAAGAAGTTTACCGCACTTCTAGCTTTGCATCACTAACCCGTCCGGCTATTCTGGCGTAATGTGGTAGTCTAGTCACAGTATCAAGTCTTTGCTTCCGCCTGTCAGCTCTCCCGATATTGCGGATTGAATTGGGTAGAGGCCAATTTTAGGTCGTTGTTAACTGCACCGCCTTCATGAGTTCAAGATTTATTCTCAGGCCTTTTTCGGGAACAACACCACTTTTGTCTCCCTTCGTAGGTAAAGTGCTCGAGTCAAAGCCTACTTGGCACTTTCAGCCTTTGCATCACTAACCCGTCCGGTTATTCCCCTGGCGTGATGTGGTAGTCTAGTCGCTGTATCAAGCTTCCTTGCTCACCATGGCCTCCCGATATTATGGATTGAATTGGCAGAGCCAATCTTCTTAAAGTTAGCACTTGACCGCCTTCACAGAAAGATTTATTCAGTGCCTTTTTGGGAACAACACCCACTTTGTCTCCCTTCTCGTGAGTGTAGCGTTCGGAGTCGTAAAGTTTACCTTAACTTTCTAGCCTTTGCATCACTAACCCGTCCTGGTTATTCCCCGCGAATGTGGTAGTCTAGTCGTTGTATCAAGTCTTTGTTTCGCCACGGTCACCTCCTCCCCGACATTGCGGATTGAATCAGAGGCCAATTCTTCTAGGTCGTTAGCACTGCACCAGAGTTCAAGATTTATTCTGCGGCTTTCTTTGGCTGTGGCCAGCTTAAGTCTCAACAAGCCCTTTTCCAAAGAAGGTTCCTTAGAATTTTGGAATGTCCACACCATCTCTTGTTTAGCTTTGGGATTCAAAGTGTACCGGTCTGTTTATATTCAATCACCACCCTGTCGCCGAAGGCGACGCCAATCTCGCCTCCCGAGCTAGAGGATGATTGAATAGGGCAAATGTTGTACCCCAAAATTTACCCTTTTCATTTTTTAATAAATAATTGGCTAACACTTAATTAATAGGCATCACATACATATCATTCATGCATTGATCATGGGTTCGATTTTCCAATCGTATGAATTGCAGACACCTCAAGAAGAGGTTTGTTTCGCTGTTGAATATTTGAGGTTCACATTCCGGGCCATTTTAATAAGCGTGTCCGTAAGCTTCCGATTATTATCTCGCAAGTTTTGGTATTCGATCGCTCATCGTGTGGATGCTCGATTACAATTTCAAGCTACGGTGTGTTATGGCCTGACATTTGAACCTCGAATCGATTCTATGGCTTCGTGAGTTGTGAAGAATTGGTATTTGGCTTATCGATCTACGCTGATTTATCGTAAAATCAAGAACGTAACAGATAAAATGATATTTGAGCTGTAGAGTCGTAGAAGTCAAAAAAAAAGTCGACATTTGAGAAAATGCTATCATTTGTCAGAAAATTGGAAGAATCGGTGAAATGAGGTTTTGCATTTTAAGTAATTTTGGACTTAGAAATTTTTCTAAGTTTAAAGTACTTGTGTTCATGGAGCCATGTTGCATGATCCGTATTCTCGCCTGTCTGTGGTCGTAAGTTTGTGAATTGATAGTCGCGGAAAGAGCGCATTTCATACTCCGAACTTTGTCCCGTGAAGATTTTTCCAATGCTGGATTTCGAAGTTATAAAGCTCGTAAATTTGAAGTTCATAACTTTTGAAGTTTTACACTTAGTAAAATTTTGAGTGTTTTAACATGTTCAAGCCGCGACTGAGGCAACTTACACGCAGCCTGGAGGCCGATTCGACTGAGTTCAACATCAAAGTTGTTCATTTAATGGCAATCCACAACTGTCAGAAATCGAATCCATTCGGAAAAGGATAAAAATTACAGAGCTCGGAAGTTACTGTTATCATTCCTCAAATCTCAACACTTAGAAATATTTTGAAGTGTTTGTTTCGCGTTTTTGTCAGACGCTTCTGTGGTTGATTTTATCATAGTTCATGGCCTCAATCTAAAAATGCTCAACCTAGTGTTGTCATCCATAGCGATATAAAACTTTGTTGAAGGATTCGAATTCGTTCGGACTCGGATCGAAGTTATAAAGCTCGTAAAATAAGAACTCATTATGTTTGCTAAATTCGAGTATTTTTGTGCACATGTTCGTGGTCGTTCGTCAATGATTCGGTCACATAAGAAATTCGAACACGAAGCTTGAGTTCGTAATTCCATCTACAAGTTCCGCTTAGAAACTTTTCCGCTTTGACACAGAGTTGGGAGATACGAGCGCCTAAGTGTCAAGATGAAGTTGCTAAATTGCAAGACAAAGATGCACATTTTTGCCATGGTTGTGGACGATTTCTTCAATAATGGTGTGTATGTTCAGAGTTATTTTTCTGCCGATCCGATCGCCGCATGGAAAAACTCCGAACACGAAGACGAAAGTCTCGCCGTGTCCTCTACAAGTTCCGTTTAGAAACTTTTCGCTTCGGACGCTTGAGCTGGAAGATACTAACACCGTGGGGTAACTTGAAGTTGGAAAATTGCTACATGTTATGTGCAAAACTTGCCCAGCCCCGACAGGAGTTTCACGAACACTCATGAGGCATAATGCATGGCATTTTTCTATGATTTATGGCTCATTTGAATTGTGATTAAAAGCAAAGTTGTTCTTCCACATGTCATCTTTCCAACGGCACCGAGTTTATGTTATTTGGTCGAGATCGGAAAGTTATAGATCCGTAAAGTGATGTGCGGTATTAATTTAAGAATACACTTGAAAAATCTGAATGTTCAAGCCGCTTTGTGTGGTGTGACTTCTCGGTTTAATAATGCGAGCTTACGATCATTTTTTCGTCAAGCATTCAACATCAATGTTGTTCTACCAACACGCCTTCGAGTGACATTCTCGTTGTATCGGTCGGACTATTATACACTGAGATAGAAGCGTCAAAAGGAGAGGACACGGTTTATTTCCTTCGGCATTTCTTTCTCACCACCCGAACCAACAGCATTTGTTTTCACTTATTAACAGAACTATAACAAAACTTTTCTTCCGCTTATTTTATTTTTCCTCATGATTCTCATAAGAAATATAACCAATTTTCTTTTGTTGCACACACCAGCCTGTAACTAACTTATCTCTCAAAAAACCACCAACTTATTCTCTCACCCATAGTTCCCTCTCTTCAACTCATTCAACCGAAAACAAAAAGAATCCATCACCATAATTATCACCGTGTTTTGAACAATCACCAATCAGAATCGCGACTCACCATTTCTTTTTTGTCAATTCTCCACCTTCGCCACACCAGACTTTCATCGCTACTCTACCACTTGCTCACCACCATCACCATCGTCCCTTCTTCTTTTCTTTCTCACGCAACCACAACACACTCTCGCCTTCTTTTCAGTGATAACTACCTTCCACCATTACACCTATCATCAACCTCATTTTCTTTCTACACCACCACCATCTCATCTTTCGATAACCATAACAGATTCTCTTTAATTGTAACCACCTCCATTAACACCACTCTCGCACTCTCTGATCACCTTCATCATCCAAGAAAGTACATAGCAGCCGTGAACAACCTCATCTCTCTCGGCCGTAATAACCGCGACTCTCTTCTTTCAACTTTCATCATCATCATCCGCAACCACCGCCGCATCATGGTTCTGCTTTCAAACAACGCACTCGTCTTCTCTCTTCCGATTTCAAACGCCGCCACTGCTGTTAACACTCACCACGCCCACCATCCGCCTCACGCACTCGCTTCCTTTCAATGGTCTTCACCACATAATGAAAGTCTGTTCGCTTATTATCGCCAACGCTGTGTTCGACGAAGTTTGAGGCTCTCAACCACTCTCTCACGGCGTCGCTCCCAATCCGTATTTCTTGCCTTGTGTTCATCATCGATCATTGAGATACGATCCGTTTGGATTGAATTCAATGCGTAGGTTTCAAGCGTATAACCTGCGTGATAGTACGAAAGATTCATTGATTTCTAGATCTCGGAAGGCCGTGGAATATTTCTGGTAGCAGATTCGATTTCAAGGTGCAACGGACGTTCTCCGTTCGGTAAGTTATCATAAAGCTTCACATACTTCTCATGCTAGCTACTGGTCACAATAAGAGTCGTTTATGGCATGTGAAAGTCCGGGCCTTGTTCAGATAGGAACTAGTAGTTCATGTGCGCTTCATGAGATTTCTTTCAAATGTATAATTTCCGAACAAGTAAATATCGTACTGATCGAATAAGAATTAGAGGAAATGAACACTAGATTCGGAATCCTCGCTAAAATCCGAGTAGAATAATAGGTTCGATTTTCTTTTCCTGGACGTGGTAGTTCCGACGACCACCGTGGACGTGAACCTCGCTCACGGAGAAGGAAGTGTTTTCCGTGCAGCCTTTTTCCCTCGCCCATGCGGCATCGTGATACCGGCTCATGTGATTTTCATACCACCATATCTGTATCTTGACACGTGGCATTGTGTTTTAATTTCAATAAAATCAATATAACTTAAGTTAATGTGTCCAATTGATATAAGTTTTGTAACACATGAATAAACGTGATAAGGTGACATATAATAAAATCTGAACAATAAAAATAAATAATCAATATAAAAATAAGATTTTTTTGTGTTGTTTGTTTGGACAAAACTGACCTGAATTGGGCTTAGATAGGTTCGACTTAGTATTTGCTATGCATACCCCTGTATTTCGGATCCAATGCATTATAACATGATTTAGTTCATTTAGGAATTCCGTTTACACCCCCTGCTTCATGTACCATAATACTAACACCTAATCAATTTTGATTCGATTTGATTATTTTGATTTGTAAAAATACATAGAAAACATATTCGACATTTTAGGATATTAGAACATTTTTGACATCTTTTAACATTTTTTTTAATTCATTTTTAATAACATGATTAAAAGTATGTTTCACTCATGCCACTTAAAATTTTACGTGTGCATTTCTATACTTGGTTTTTTGGATCTAACTCCCTTCTTGCAGGTATTTTGCATTTGTACACCCACGTGCATTTCTATACTTGTTTTTTGGGTCTAACTCCCTTCTTGCAGGTGTTTTGTGTTTGTACACCCACGTGTACATCCTTTTGTTTGCTTTTTGGGTCTAACTCCCTTCTTGCAGACGTTGTTGCTTCACATGCGCACAAGCGCGCATCCTCTTTGCTTTGATGCCTCGAGCTATTCTCACCTTAGCATTCTCATTGCATGGCTGCGATTTGAAGTTTCCGAGTATTTCTAGCTTATGTCTGATTTCGAATATCCGTCGGTATTTATTTTACTTCACTTATCGCATTCTCTTACAGCTTTCCTAGATATCATGAGAAGTAGGGCTTTGTGCTTTCTTTGCCATGAGAAGTAGGAATAGAGATGCATGAAGGGGCTTCCAGTAGTTGGAGCATGTTCAGAACCCTCTGGTTTATTTAAAGACCCGTTTAGGGCAATTCTACTTGTGATTTGTGCATATTTGCTTGTTTGTTTCTTGCAGGTTCCCTTGGTTAGGTTTGGTTCTCTAGCCTAGACTTTAGGATCTACATCCTTTGCATGTTGACAAAGAGATTCCTCACATCCTCAACCATAAGTCCAATCTTTGCATGACAACATTAGGGCTAGTACTAGTTAGTTTCCTTTTGTTTTGCTAGTTCTTTTTTGCATCCTTGCATGTAATTAAAACTAAAACTTGTTTTTCCTTTCAAAAACAAAACACTTAATAATGGTTTGAACTCCTTTCACAAGGTAAAAGCAACCAACCAAGACAAACTCTTTTTTCGCTTACGGGCGCATTTTCTTTTGTGTTTAAAACCTTTTCACAAGTAAAAAACACAAAACACACCAAAACAAGTGAGCCGAACTACGACGCTCTGACTTTCCCATTGCACGAGGGAATACGTAGGCATCTTGTCACGGGGCTCGACCGAGCAAACTTTGTAAATATTTCCTTCCCCGTGTTTTCTTTATTTTCTTCTTTTCACATGTCATTTTTTTAGCATTCAGATGTAAAAATTAAGCAGCAAATAGATATAAACACACCCATTAGATAGAAAGTAGAAGTGGATACCGTAGAGTACTACGGGCGCATGGGGTGCTAATACCTTCCCTTCGTAATAGATTCCCTTACCCTATCTCTCTCGCAAGACCGTGCCTTATCCCTTTTAGGTTTTCACGTTTGCCTTTCTCCTTTAAGTAGATAAAAACGTCTCATGGCGACTTCATTGATACAGTTATCGGATGATGTTCAGCCGGTTGTTTCACATGGCCAAACTGAGGAGCCTCGACATCACTAATTCGTGCAAGCTCATGTTGTCTACATTTGACCAGGTTCTTCTTCCTTTAGCTGAAAATGTCAAACAGGTTGCTGCTAATGAAGATGAAATCTTTCAACAACGAGCTGCTGTTCAAGATGTCGTTACTATTGCCAAGGAGGACAGCAAAGCAATGAAAATTCTGACGGCTACTCTAAAGGACAAACGGCTCGCGCTAGTTCCTAAAAGGAAAAGAGATGAAATACGCAGCAACTAGCCGCCTGCCTGGGCTGGAGGACATCACCGCAGCCCGAAAGACTGGAGGAATCCATTGTCGGCATTCAGCAACATTGAGGAAAAGCCAAACACGCCGCTTCCAGACTAAACAACGAACAAAGAGACAAAACCATTTCGACACCGAGCGAGCTGCACGAGGAGTTGGTCGATTACGGTCCGCCTCTGCAGACCTCGCTCACTTTCCAAGAAATTTGGAAAATTTTAATGTAACAATTGTAACTTTCTTTTGGCGGCACCAATCAGAAGTTCGAACAATGGCCTATGGCCACTTTTTTTTTTTTTTTGGTATCGATATTCATTTCTCCAGCTATCTTTCGACTTTTGTTCTCTAAGTTGTCGAAATAGTTATTTCTTGCAGGATTGGTTTATACCTTTTTAGGTACTTACCATTTACTCTTAGGATGCGTCGATCCAAGGCCAACTCTTCAAGCTCATATGCATTGTTTGAGAATACTTGGATTATCTTGAATGGTCCTTCCCAATTTGGTGACCACTTCCCTAAAACCCTATCGTTCCTATCCATAGGTAGGATTACTTTCCACACGAGATCATTGACGGCGAAATGCTTGTCTTTTACCTTCTTATTATAGGCCTTGGCAATTTTGTCTTTTTGCCTTGTTATGGAATCAAAGGCATCTCTCTTCATCCAAATCGACTAGCTCATCACCCATCATAGCCCAATACGGGTATCTCGCTTTGTCTTTGAATTCTCACCGCATGGACATGTATCTCGATTGGCAGTACCGTCGTGACATATGTTAACCGAACGTGTGGTTCCCGTAGCCTCTTTTGGAGACGCTCGACAAGCCCACAATATTTGATCTAGCGTTGATGCCGCTTCTAGGTTTTGCCCAATTGCTTCTTAACTGCTTAATTATTATTTGTTGCCGCCTGCCATTGCCATTTGCTGCATAGTAAGGGTAGATGTTAGTAGTTTGATCCCAACTCTTGTGCAAAAGTTTGCATCTTTTGCCCCACAAATACCGCCCCTTGGTCGTGGTGATTGTCTCGTACCCCAAATCAGAATGATATGGTTCGATGAAATCAATTACGCCTTCGTCGACATTCCTCAATGCCACCGCTCGACCCATTTTGTGAAATAGTCGATTCCACCAAGATGTATCTTTGTTGTTTTGACGAGGTGGTTTAATTTCCCCAATCACATCTAACGCCCATCCCTAAATGGCCATGGTTTCACAATGGCATGCATTACCGGGCAGAACATGTTGAATGCCCCCATGCACCGACATTCTTGGCACCCTTTAGCAAACTCAATGCTTTTCATCATCGAGCCAATAGACACCGTAACGATTAGCGCCCATTTCATTTTGTGTCCGGCCTCGATGGGCGCCACATGCCGCCACATGCACACTCGACACGCCTACATATGCCTCGCTCGCCTAGACATTTTAACAACACCCCTCGCCAGCTTTCTTAAATAACTCTTCTTCAATCAAAACATAACTAAGGGCCCTATACTTAGTTTTTCTATCCATGATCCCACTGGTTTCGTAAATATGCAACTAAAGGTTTTCGCCAATCACTATTTTGCCCATTATCAATTGTAAAATTTCAAAATTTTCGTATCAAATGCACCTAACTTAATAATGGACAAATCAAGGGTATAAAGCAACGTCGAACCTTTCTCTTGTCGGGATGCTTTCCTCATCTTCACTTCTTGTACCAGAGGTTTGCGCCAAATCATTCGCTTCTTGATTTTCCCCTGTACGTATCGATGCTTGCTTGCTCAAATTGTTTGAACAACCTTATCGCTAGCACGAAGTACATGATTAAGTTTGCTTTGACGCATTTGTATTCCTTCGACACTTGCTTTACTACTAGCTCTGAGTCACCCATAATTTCAACATTCCTTGCCCCCGCTCTAGCATGTTTCAAGTCCAAAGGATCAAAGCTTCATACTCGCCTCATTGTTAGTGCACATGCGTCGATGGCATATTTGAACTGGCTGAATTCCACTTGGTGAAATTATGACTACCCCTATACCAGCTCCATTTTTATGGCTGGAACCATCGAAGTATAATTTCCATGGAACAAAACCAACATAATTTTGTGGCATGGCCATAGCTGAGTGGTCGACCAAGAAATCTGCCACAATTTGTCCTTTCATGGCCTTTATATGCATAAGTTAGGGAATACTCAAGAAGTGCTGGGCCCATTTTCCAATTAGACTATGCAAACTTGGTTTGGACAACATATGCTTAATTATATCAAAATGAGAAGAAACATACACGTCAACTGGCTTTATATATTGCTTCAATTTGATACAAGAAAAATACAAACAAAGGCATAGTTTTTCGATATCACTATACCTAGTTTCAAAGATCATTCAACATTCGACTAAGGTAATAAATTGGTCTTTCGACACCATTTACATTTTCTTGTACTAACATGCTACCTATTGTCGAACTGAGGTCGCTATATACAACCTCATAGGCTTATTCCACACTGGAGGTACCAACACAGGAGGCTCCACTAAATATGCCTTGATTCTGTCAAAAGCCTCCTGATGCTCTTTATGCCAGATGAACTCTTCATTCTTCAGTCGAAGCAGTGGTGAAAACACCTTAGTCTTTCCACTTAAATTGGAGATGAAACGCCAGAAGTTTATTTTCCCAACAATGATCAAGTTCTTTTATTTGACGGAGGCCACGTCCATGATGGCTTTGGTTCAGATGATTGACTTCAATGCCCTTTTATGCACCACAAAGCCAAGGAAATCTCCCATTGCACAAAGCACATTTCAATGGATTCATCTTTAATCCATATTGTCTCATTCTCTAACGATCTTTGCGATGATAAAGATGCGCCGACTCGTAGTTCGACTTAACCATGATGTCGTCGATATAAACCTCGCGTGAAATCTTCAATAAAATCATGAAACATCGAATTCATTACCCTTTGATACGGGTCTGACATTCTTCAGCCGAATGGCATTACCACCCATTCATAGGTGCCTAACGCCTGTGGCAACGGAAAGCCGCTTTCGCACATTCTTCGCAATAAAGATTTGGTTATAACCAAGATAACCATCAAACATACTTAGATATTGAATCCGCAATTGAATCGACAAGTTTCAAAGAATGCATGGCATATTCATCTTTTGGAGTAAGATTTAAATTCCTAAAATCAATACAGACTCTAAGTTTGCCATTCTTTTAAGGATGGCACAATGTTTGCCAACCACTGACATACTCTAGCTCGAATGAACTTGCTCTTGAGAAGTCTTTCGATCTCCTCTTTATTTTCACACCATACAGAGTTAAGCGCCGAGGCGTCGCTTTACCGGCCTCTCACCATCTTTCATTGGTAGTTTGTGTTCCACCAAATTTCGCTTAAACCAGCATTTCGTTATAATCCCACAAAACAATCTTTAAATTCTTAAGCAAAGAGATTACCTTCATTTTAGTTCTCGGGTCGATGTGGCGCTTATATATGTGGGCCTTTATCTCCTTTTCGCCAAGGTCGACCTCTAAAGGATCTTGTGGCTGCATTTTCTCCGGCGCCTAGGATCTTTCTCGAACCCTAAAGGTTCTTCGTCGATATGCAATCTAGATGATGCTCTTCGACGCCTTCTTTTCGACACTTGTATGTTCGGTGATTTTGGCTCAAGAGCCATATTAATCCCTCATTTGACAACCAACCGTTGCTACAACACCGTGTTTGCCTCACCTCCGTGGCGAATTGATCTTGTTTTCGGCAACATACGCCGAAATCCTTTGGTAGGCTTCTAACTCGACATCGTCGAGGTTGGTTGCCCCACCAAGAGGCGCAGTGGTCTACATATAAACCTCTATAGGCTCCACGTCCCAAACAAAGCCATGAGTTCCATGTAGCCTCAAAGATACAAAAGACTCGCATAAACTCCGTATCCTTCTTCACCGGAAGGCACGGGCAATATTAGCCACCATCGAAATCGCTTGGACCGACATGGTTGACATCAGCCAAGAAATATCCTTGGTCAAGATTGATATTTTCCGCATGCCGCCTCTCTCCAAATTATCAGCGCCGATGCATGATGATGGCACAACTCGACACCATGAAGCCACTCGACCAACCAAATAGATTGTAACTAGGTTCCTCCGATGACCATGAAAATGGTTTGCCTTGATATCGAACCAACAAGTGATGTTAACCGATCACCCCTCGGATTTTTTGTATTTCCTTCGTAGTCCGATAAGACCACGTTATGAGTTCGGCGTCGTGTCCAACATACCGATTTTCTTCGTAGTATGGTAAGGCATAATGTTAATCGTAGCACCACAACCACCAAGACCTTGTTCAAAGTGACATCTTGGACTTTTTCCCTCGATCAAGAAGGCTTCAAATGGCTCTTCATGGCCATGTCTTTTCGAAGAAAGCATCCCGGTTCTCGATGTAACCATTATCCATCACGAAGTAGCACATTGGCTTATGAGAAGAATTCAACTTTTCACCTCGCCGTGAGTTCTCTACATCGCACATTGTATTCTCATGCAACATAGTGACAACATTGACCAAGACGTCGAAGCTTGCTTCAGACTCTGAGGCGAAATCGCTAGTAACCTCGCTTAATCTTTGGCAACAAAGTTTGCCAACATATTTTAATCTGTTTCACAACCGGATCCACCTTAACTTTGTATCTCTTCCGGTTGCCATTCTTTCTTTGGCATCTTCAAAGAAGAAGCAGCTAACCTTTAGCATGCTTCTTCCTCCGAAACGCCCATTGAGTTCGGCTCATAGGGTTCCTCCCATGTAATTTCGGAGACATGACTTTTCCTCTCGAAGTAACTTCACGGTAATTCATCACCGACGGCCTTTAGCCTCCTTAGTGCGCAGATTGGAAGTTTCAAGACCTAATTGAGGCTTGATCCAAGTATCCTTTGGAGTCGCAGTGGGGAACGTAAGTCTTAGGTTTGATGGGGCGTCAGGATCCCTTCTATTCCACTGTTGTCTTCCCTCGCAACTGCAACAATCAAGTTTCGGCGTACCTGTTCTGTTCGGTGAGGCGCTGCATCTTGGGCACAAACCTACGTCGAGCCTGGCTCTACAATTTGAGGAAATCCAGCCCTCTTCGTGTTTTGGGTAAACGCGACCATCTTGACTAACTGACTTTCCTTCACTTTCCTCGACCATATTATCTTTGGAGAAATTTTCAACATCTACCACGTTGATTTCAACCTCGCAAAAACAAGGCCTCTTCTTGCCTCAATGGGTCTGAGTCAATCTTCATCCTCCGGAGGTGAACTTTTGACCTTTTGCAATGATTTTTGGACCGTATCCCTAAAAGAACACATTGAGAAGTAGTGTGACCAAGAAAGTTATGATATTTACAAAACCTCTTTTCTGCCTTTGCTCTAGTGGTGGCATTTAGCACCCACGGAATTAAAATCGACCATCTTTCACTAATGCATCAAATATCTCCTCACATTTACTAACATCAAAAGTGTAAGTTTTGTGAAATTTTGAGCTACTCGACGGACAAACTTTTTCCTTTGAGGGAAAAGTGACTTGCATTCATAAGCGTGTCCCGCTTCATTTCACCAAATCTATCTCTCGCCGTGGGCTAGATATAATCTGGCTCATATGGGCCTGTGGTCGTCATAGTCGATATAAGCCACTCTCTTTTCGACCTTAGCCTTAGTGTCTAACTTTCGACTCTCGCACGCCTAGGTGTCGAACCGTTCGCTAACCGTGACATACTTTTCACAAATGTGGGATCGATTTTCCCTGATGGAATAATCTAAACCTCCAAAGAACCATCTGCATACTAACTCATGCTCGTGCACTTGGGTGAAACACCCAGCTTTTTGGGACCTAAACCTATTAAGATAGTCGTCGATGGTCTCGCAAACTTTCGCTTGATGCCGGATAGTTCACCAAACTGACAATGTCCCTCATAAAATCGCCATGGAACAATTTCTCCGGTCGACCAATTGTCGATCGAATTTGGAGGCAGAGTCGAAACTGTGTAAACGCGGCTTTGGTTAAGGATGAGGAAATGTTTGATTCTAAGACCCTCATTGTTAGCCATCCCCGACTCGGTTAGGTATCTAGCTATATGTTCGACGGTCGATTCTCCGTCTCTCCCCAAACTTAGTATATTTTGGTGTCTTTCATCCTCTAGGGTTTTCGGCCCACAGGATATAGTCGCCAAAGGTGATGAATATGGCCTCTGCAGAGTGTTTAGGCCATTCCTAGCCATGATTCTTTCTCACGCATGAGTGAGGTTACCCGACGCAATTTCCTCTCGTCGAATATCCTCAAGGACCTGGTCAACCTATGGGGCAATGAATCACTACTCTAGGTTGCGCTAAGGCCACATTTCGCGTGGTCTTCGTCCGCCTCGATGAATATTTTCACCGCCCCATGTTTATCTGGCTTGGACAAATTGTCTTGCCTCAGCGCTGTGGCACCATCCGGCTGGTCGACCAGATCTGGGGGCCTCTAGGAAATTACACAAACGTGTCGCCAGTGCAATCACTGGCGGTTAGTTTCGCGATAATCTATTGGTTTCGCCGCTTGCACTATGGGATTGAAGACATTACCCATTTGATTGGTTAACATATTAACCATTTCATGGTTGCTATCATCCATCTGGCCGCCTCAAGATGCGACGACGGTTAGTTATGATTGGAAATCCTCATCGATCGCTCTCCGCATCCCATAGGATGTCCCGACGCATGTATCGAGGAATCGTGGTATCGTGATTCGTTGTTTGTGGTTGACTTTGGACGATTTCCTCCAATACGGGTTTGAAGGTAAAGATCCCGAGGGATTTCGTCATCTATTACGACCGGGGATTAGACATCCCACTTGTGTCTCCCTAGGAGGTTTGTTGTATTTTTGGTAAAACTCCCACCCTAAGTCTCATACACGCTGTTACTTAGCACTATGGTCCCACCGGTGTGCCAATTTGTTTATCGTGGAAAATGGTAAACAACCACGATCCTCCCTGTCCTAAACTAGGGGTTACTAGCGAGATCGACCGATTGATCTCAAGACGGTGCTAAGTTTTGGTGATCACGATATCTCGCTCAAGAAGCCTATGCAAGAACCTGTTCGATGTGCTAAAGGAAACTACTACGATGGTTTTCCACACAAACTAAGGCTTGGTCGAAATAAGTAATCCGTGACCTAAACGATCAAGCCTCGATCGAGGGAGTTTTCGATAGCCAAACGGGCAAGCCAAGCAAAGGACTCGTGACTCAAGGCTTAAAGCTCGTGGACTTGTGCGAAACTTAAACAAAAGAACATAAAATGCTTCTCGACGGTTAGAAGAAAGTAAACTTAATCGATTAGATAAAGATTGAAATAAAACTTAATTGCATTAAAAAAGTTGGTGATTCAACGTACATCAAAGTCATGACTCTTTCTTCCCCGGCGCGAATGGCGTAGTTTTGCAAGCAGCTTGATCATACGAATGAACACACCAAATTACAAGAGGTTTGACTTATTTATAGTATTTACAAAGTAACCGATTATGCTAAATCGACGGCTACAACTAAACATGAAGGCAACTGCCCATAGGATCCTCGCCACCTCTCGAGCGCCAATCCTTCAAAACTATAATCAATCGCCCCACGCTGCACCTCCTTTGAAATTCGAACCTCGCGCTTCGAGAAATAACTGTTTCGCTTCCATAAGTTACGCCCAAGCCTTGAGACAATGATGCTAAATTTATCTAAGAGTAATCTCCAACTGCCTCGACGTGATTCTTGACTTCGACTTGACAAAGAATCGCTTACCATTCGAACCCAAGATAACCACCATAAGAATCAATGGCTTTCACTGTCGATCGAGACTTCAAATTCCTCATTCTTGACCAAATTATATCCTTTCTTCTAGAATTTTCCACTAAGTTCCGTAATTGTCCCTTTAAATTAAGGACTTAGTACCTTCACCGCCTTGGCATATTTTCAACCAAAGTAGGGTTTATTCCGATTGACGTCGAATTGTGTAGAATTGGCTAAATTGCATGATATAGGATCGTTAGAGATGACTGGAGTATGTTATATTGCATGTTATTGTTGTTGTTTGATTGATTCTACTGCATTGGAATGAATGAGTTCGATTGGGAATGATAGGAATTGGATTGCAAACATGCTGTTGTCAAAATTGGTATTTTCACATTATGAGTCGGGAATCGGTTTTGTGGGAGGAACCGGTCTCAGCAGTGTTGGTCAGTGAAATTGGGCATTTTTGAACGCAGCAACCGGTTACTCCTGGGGAGGAACCGAGTTCCAAGTGAAATTTTTACATCAAAATGAGATTTTAGCAGAACCTTGCATGTCTCATAGAACTGGGTTCCCATACATTTTTCCGAGAGCGTGCTTTTGAGGCTTGAGGGAACCAGTTCTCCCTGGAGGAACCGTTACCACCGGTCATTTGAAAATACTAAACTTTAAAAATTCATAACTTTCAAACTGTAAGTCCGTTTTGAGCGCTGCTTTGGACGTTGTTTTAAATTTAATGCTCTATTTTATAAAATGAAGAAAATAACTGAGCTTGAGTTTATTTTGAAAATGCATCAATTTCAAATTATGCGCTTTGTACTTTGTGCATACTTGTGTATATGAAGTGATGTATCGTTGGTAATTGATTGTATCGAATTTGTGGAATAAAATGCATGTTTATGTTGTTTGACGGTGCATGATCAATGAGGATATCATGTTCGTTTGATTTGGTTTATGACGTTGGTGTGGTCATGAACTTATTTGAATGTTGCATGCTTTATGATGTGCATGCATATACATCTCGTGGTAGCTAATCCCATTGTGCGGAATTAGTGAGATTTGCCAACAACCGCTCCCGGTGATTATGGGTGGTGAGGTTGGATTCATGTCCCGGTGATTATGGACGAATCGATGTTGGTGACTTAGTTCGCTTTGGTACCACATGCATAGAGTCGTACATTTGATTTGTGTGAATTATAACATGATAGGATGGTTTCCTGTTATAATTTGTTTGTCGTGTATGGATGTATGTTATGGATTGATTGGTGAAACTCGACTTATCTGATTATGTTAAAGAGGATGGATTAATATACTTGAGATATTTTATTGTTGTGAGAAACTTATAATGCATTTTAATTATGATAAAGTCTCACCCTTACTTTGATGATTTCAGATCAAAGTTAGCAGCTCAGGAGTTGGTGAAGATGGCTTATAGAGCCGTGCTAGTTAGTTATCCGCATGTCAGTGTCATGCTCTGATAGTTGTAATACTAGAGAACGTTTGGCTGAGAGTTTTGTTTTATACTCTAATGTTCTTTAATTTATTTTGGGAATAATTATGAATTGAAGTTTATTCCGTTTGGTTGTTATTCTCCACTGTGTAGAACATATAATTGGTTTTGATTATTTTTAATAAAGTTCTTCAGTGAAGCATGACTACTGTTTTGATATGTTATATATTGAATTTGAATTTTAATGCCCCTAGTTATATTTTAACTATGATTTAATTACTAATTCGCGGGGTATTTTAGAAGGAGTGTTACAATAGTGGTATCGAGCATAGTCGGTCGTGTGACCAATGTCTTAGTGTCGTTACCTTTTGGATGCGATTAGGTGCAACACCGATACTTGTGTTCTAATGAGCTTGTTTTGTAATGTTACAACAATGGTTGGAAGAGGTAACGGAAGAGACGTGGCGTCGCTTGCCGAGGCTTTGGGAATGCTAGCAGTGTGCTGGAGGGAATCAACCTGATGTTATCGGTGATAGATAGTTGGGGAATTTTCAGAGGAACAATCCTCCATTGTTCAAGGGCACGCATGATCCCGAAGGTGCTCAGAGATGGTTGAAGGAGATTGAGAGGATCTTCAAAGTAATTGATTGTGCGGAAGAGCTGAAAGTGAGGTATAGTACTCATATGCTGGCAGAGGAAGCTGATGGCTGGTGGGTTGCTACCAGGACAGAGATGGAACAAGATGGTGTTGCACCGAATTGGGATGTGTTCAAGAGAGCTTTTCTGAGAAGGTCTTTTCCTGAAGACATTCGGGGAAAGAAGGAGATTGAGTTTCTGGAGCTCAAGCAGGGCAATAAGACCGTGAGTGAGTATGCTTCGAAATTTACTGAGTTGGTGAAGTACTATGCTCACTACAACAACGATGCGTATGGAGAATTTTCCAAATGTATCAAGTTTGAGAATGGTCTTCGTGATGAAATCAAGGTGGTATCGTATCGCGTATTCAAAGGTTTTCTGATTTGGTGGACTGTAGTAGGATTCTAGAAGAGGATCTTGCTAATACTCGAACGAATTCTCGTGGGTTTGCTGATAGAAAAAGAAAGCATCAGATGGATCGTGGCAAACCTTACGATGTGAATAATCGAGATCCGGGTGGTTAGAAGTTAGTGGGGAGATTCTGTGCTTCCATTGTGCTACAAGTGTGAGATGGGGCATCGATCCAAGACCGCAAGAGTAATGATAAGAATTGTTTCAAGTGTGGGAAGCTCGGGCATGTGGCTAATGATTGTGGTGAGAATTGTGATCACATAACTGCGAGGAAGGGTTATACTCGTCGCAGTTGTACTAAGCCAAAGAAAGAACAACTGTGGTAAGGTATTCACATTGTCTCGGATCGTAGACTAAGTCGATGATCGGTTGATTAAAGGTACATGTTTTATTAATGGCATACCTTTATTTATTATTGATACTAGAGCGACACATTCTTTTATTGCTTTGGATTGTGCTAAAAGATTGAATTTGGATATATCTAATATGGATGGAAGTATGTTATCAATGATAACTGCTCGGGTTCAATGACTACTTCATTTGTTTGTAAGAATTGTCCTATTGTGATTTTTGTAGAGGTTTCGTATGGATTTAGTGTGCCTACCATTAGAACAACTTGATATCACCTTGGAATGAACTGTTGGAATTCAACCGTGTTCATATCAACTGCTTTGAGAAGACGGTTATTTTTCCCAAGAAGATAGTGTTGAAGATGTGACTATGTCGGTTAAGTAGATGAATTTAGCTTAATGATGGTGTGTGGTGTTTATGTTATATTCTTTGACGGGCGAAAGGAAAAGCTAAGAGTGATGAATTTCTGTGGTGAATGAATTTCGTATGTTTCTAAGATGTTAGTGAATTAACACCGAGAGGGAAGTGGAATTTACTATAGATTTGATTCTTGGAACTAGTCCAAGGTGATGGCGCCTTACCGCATGTCTACATTAATATTTATATAATAATTGAATATTCTAATTATCGATTCTTCTATTAATATACAGAATTAATACTTCCAAAGATTTATAATATTAGTATTATGTATTTAGTATTATATATATACTATTAAAATTAAAATTTAGTATCATATATATACTATTAAAATGAAAATTTAGAATTATTTATAATATTTATATATGCAAGTATATAATAAGTGTGCATGTGTTTTCTTGAGATACATTTAAGATTTCACAATTTATCACATGCATATCTCGTCTCACGCCTAAGACGGTCGTTCATTTTCCCATGCTTGTCAAGTATGAGACGGACGCCTGCATTTGTCTCCTCCTTGAGACGGACGCCTCCCCGCTTGTTCTGCATGCATTCTACTTTCGTCCTTGAGACGCCTACCGCTTGTCCCTATAATTTTCACTTTTTCGAGACGCCCGCCTCCTATTTCTCATGCTTGCAATTTTTTCGAGACCCCCGCCTCGGTCTCCCATACTGAGATTCTCTTCTGATTTTTCTTGACTGATTGTTTTGTCCATTTCCTTCTTTTTCCATATCCAACATAACTCTTATTCATATTCTTCCATTAATCATAATAATTTCTTTTCATCTCCCAACATAACTCCTATTCAACCATTACTTTATTATACCATTAACTAAAATATTCATTCCATTTCCCACCATCAATTCAAATTCATACTTCTCCCTCCTCATTTCCCAACATACCATTATTTTTATTTATTCCTCTTCACTATAAATCAACTATAAATACTCTTCCTTTCTTCCTTCCATTTCACAACCACTACTCATAAACCTTCTTTCACACATTTCCATTTTCTCCTATTTTATCCTTCATCCTCTATTCTTACTATCGCCTCCACGAAACAATCAACGCAAGTTAAAGGCATCGACCACCACCCGACCTATCCAATATTATTTTTCGAGATAGCGACGACGGCCAACAACATGCCAAATATCTCAAATTCTATACCCGTCTATTCCTTTACAAAATATGTAGGTTCGGAGTGTTTGGAAACCTTAGGAATGACCGATAGCATCATCTTCATGCTCACTAACACCGTTTACTCACCGCACAAACCCATATCCAACCTATGAACCACTCGTGCTTGAATTTCTTAGTTCTTTTTCCTACACAACACCTACCGACGATCCTTACACAACCGACACTTAACTTCGCATGTTCAACCAAGAGTATTCTCTTGATCAAGAAAGGGTTGAACTTTACTTTTCACCGAGGTGAGCACGAATTACAAACCGCTCGACGATGACGGAGATTTTTCTTGGGATCAACTCGGTTTCGCTCTATGGAATGATCTTACCGGTCAACCCACAGAAAGTTGGCGAGATCTCTATGCTTCCCACGTCCATAATCCCGCATTGAGGTACTTTCACCGATACTTGCTAACACCATTTTGGTAGGACAATAATCACAAGGTCAACCAAATGAGTTGTTTCTCATTTTCTGTGCCCTCAATGGTCATGCTGTCAACGCCGCACCCTTCTTGCTCAACCACATTCATACATGCGTCAACGCAGCAGGTACAAATCCATTCGTTTTTGGTGGCATCATCACATCTTTAGCATATGCTTTAGGCCTTTCCGCCGAGCTATTTTCTTTGTCAAAATATATGATGCCAGCCAATCTACTTGATGTCATCTATTGTCGTGATTCTCACATCATATCTCCTCGACAAGATGGCCGGTTTACATTAATGATTAATCATCGTCAAATACCCGGTGTTGTGTTACCCTGTCCCAATCAAATCGACGTCCGAGTCCGCGCTAATTGGCGTTTTGCTCTCGATGCACCTGCCGCACAACAACAAGAAAATCCAGCTGCAAATTTCGCGGCTATGCAGGCTCAAATGAATCGTCAAGATCTCCTGTTCCACGCCATGCAACAAAACCAAGCTGAGACTTTACGTCTTGTTCAAGAGCTACAACGTGATCAACGAGAGTTGCAACGCAACCAACAAGAAATGCGACGTGAACACCAAGAATATGCTTTTCGCAATGATCGTAACTTCGAAGCATTGCAAGCTCGCATAGCGGATGCACTTAACCTTAATGATTCTGATTCTGATGAACGTCGAAGACCTCGTACTAGAGGTAGAAGAACAAGAGGTCAAAATTCTCAAAGCAACGAGTGATCACCTTTCTCCTTTCTGATTTCTCATGGTTTTATCGCATTGAGGACAATGCTTATTTTAAGTTTGGGGGAGTCAGAACATTTCTTTGTTCGTTATTATTTTCTTTGCTCTATTTAGTTTTTCCCTTTAGTTTTTCTATGTATTGCAAAATTTCCATTCAATAAAATACATGTTTATGTAATTTTAGTCTTTATGTTTAAATTTCGTGCTTATTCAATTCCTCCTTTTCTTGAGCCATAACGACAAATTTTAACAAAATTAAAACGCATTTATTAACACACACTCAAATAAATCTAAGGTTGCTTATTTTTAATTAAGAATTCGAGCGACTTAGCAAAATTGTTATCGTCCTAACACTTTAAACCCCCAATGTGTTAGATTGATTTAGTATTATTATACCAACACCTTAAGACTTAGTTTTAAAGTAATCCCGAGTAGTTTATTACAATCGGCACCGCTTCTTTAAACGACAAACTACGGAGAATCGATGAATATAAGTGATTGATCAAGAATTTTAAAGAAAATTTTTATTAGAAGATGCGCTTATTAAGTTAGATGGTCCTTACTAGATCATTTAATTCAACGGTTGCGAAACTATAAAATATTTATGCAAACATCCATTATGAATTGTTCTGGTCCTCAGGTCGAACTTGGTAGGGCGGATGTCGATCCGATCCTCGAATTTGTAATTGATAAAGGAGTACCAAATATAATTACCAGGACTCCTAGTGGATTATAAAGATCAAAGTCACTAACCGATTACTCCACTATGTGCCAAGGTAAAGGGCTTAATGATTATGCTAAGAATGAAAACGGGTGAAACAAACGAAAGTATTAGGTCGAGCTATAATTCATGACTTAAATTGGTCTCGCAAAATGGGTTTATCTAGTGTTATTACGGTAATTTTGGTGTCAAAGTCTAAACTCGAGTTATCCAACAAAGAAGTGAATTGCAACCAAGTACAAATTGAATTGTGTTTATATCTCGCTTGACCTATGCTAAAGTGATTTTCATTTTTACTTTTTGCTTGAGGACAAGCAAAGGTTTAAGTATAGGGAGTTTGAACACGAATTTATATAACATATTTGATGTAATTTTCATAGACAATGTTACTATTTTTATTTAATTATATTACTTTTTTCAGATTATGTTGGTATTTCTTTGTTTCGTATTTGTATTAAATAAAGATAAATCGAGCAAAGAAGTAAAATCGAGAAAATCGATTAAAAAGCAAAAGAAATGAAGCAAAGGGGTGAGAAAATGAGGGGTTAAGAGGAGAAAACAATTATACAAGCCACACCACGCAAGCCTGTAAAGCCCAATCATGCGGAGCTAAGCCAGCAAGCATGCCTCTCGCCACGTGGTCGAGACGGACGTCTCACCCTTCCTTCCTTGGAGGCGCCCGCCTCCCATGCAAGTGGGTCCACCACCTTCCCATGCAGCTTGAGACGATGTCTCACTTACCTTCTCCACGGAGGCGTCCGCCCCACTCTCCAGCCATATTTCCACGCTTTGCTTGCATATGGAAGTGAAGGAATGGAAGTTACCAAATTGATCTATAAATACAAGTTCAAGTTTCGTAATCGTGGTCGTATTTACCGAACAACCGTTATTTCTTATTTCGCAATTTATTTCTTTGTACTTTGAATTTATTTTCCATTTTAGTTTTTTTGTTTAGATTTATTTCCACCGATCTAACCTTACGTTAGATCTAGTGCTTTTATTCCTTGTCGATTTTTCTTTTCAATTCAAGAAGTCTTCGAAGAACAAGATTATTTCCAGTATTCTTAATTTCAGGTTTAATTTAATTATTTTATTTTATATATTGTTGCCTGATATTATTTATTTGATTTCGGAAATGTTTAAATATATTAAACCATATTATTTATGCATGTCTCAATTAATTAATATGTCGCAATCGTTTCGATATTGGTATGTAAATTAATCGATCCAAAGGAATCCAAAATAAACGGCATAATGTTACGTTGTTAAAAATATTCTTTTCGACTTAGATATCTAATTTAATTTATTAAAAGGTTTAGAAACCAACAGTAAAGTTTGAGGTTAATAAACCGACTAAGGTTAGAAACCAACAGAGCGAGAGTTTGAGGTTTAGAACCGATATGGATACTAGGTATTAATTTTAAAGATCATGGCATTGCTTTAAAAGAGATTAAACTTTATTTATTTTCAAAAGTGTTTTTAAATTCGGGATAGCGAGAGCATACGTTAGGATTTAATTGCATGATCCGATTCAATGAGCGACAATTTGAGATAGGATTTTTAGATGAATATTGTTTGAATAGGATTCTTATCAACTTGAGTAATAAGTCGTTGGAAATTGGATCCCCTTAGGTTAGATTTAATTACATCGATATCTATTTATTTATTATATTTTCCTTAACCAAAAATCTTAAAGAATTATTCATTTATCAGATAACGAACTTAGGATAACAATAGTTCGATTTATAGTCTCTCGTGGGTTCGATATCTTTAAAACTACGCGATAGATCGTGCACTTTAAATCAATGATTAATATAGATGATAAAGTCGTGATCAAGTTTTTGGCGCCGTTGTCGGGGACTATTTAAGTCGATATTGTAACTCTGGTGTTACACCGTATAGACTAAGGCACCTTTTACCTTTACTACCATGTATAACCCAAATTTTTCCTACGCCCATTATCAGTATTACGAGGAACCACAAGAATCCCATAGATCCGACCTTGAAATACTGATGGAAAACTTTAATGCTTCACAAACCTACTCTTACCCAAACTACCTCCAAAACTACCAATCCTCATATTTTGAAGAACCACAAGAAACTTATAATTTCAACCAAACTTTTCCTCAACCCAATTCTTCCTACAATTATCACACCCAATATTTTGAAGAATCACCAGAACCATATAAATCTGACCTCGAAATATTAATGGAAAACTTTAATGAATCATGTAGGATGATAGAACGCTTTGGGGAAACACAAAAAGAGACTTTAACTTACCTTCAAGACCCTGAAGAATCGCAAGATTTTAATTTCGAAACATCAATGGAAGATTCGATGAGATGATAACTAACTCTAGGTTGAGTCTATGATCGAGCACTTGTAGAGGCACAAATTATCCAAATGAAGCACAAATTATCCAAAATGAAGAAGTACGAAAACAAAGTCTTCAAACTAATGAAACCCTTAGCCAACTTGCCATTATGGTTGAATCCCTCGCCTCACACAATTAGCTTAGAGACTCAAATCTCCCAACTCGAACAAAACCTTCTAGGACCTTTACCCGAGAAAGATGTGGATGTTGAAACAACCATTATGGAAAACTATTTGGAAATCTAGAAAGTGATGATGAGTTTGAAGAGAGTGATATGGCATCGAGGAAAGTTCTGACGAGAAAATAGTGGAGATTGAGAAAATGAACCAACAATGTTCAAGAGGAGGTTGTAAAAGAGGTAGAAGAGGAAGCATCTATTGTAATCCCAAATCACTACATCCCATCGATTCCTTCTCGAAATTTTTATGGAAACTCCTGAGACTCCCAATCTAAAACGTACGCTATGGGTATTGAAAATATCCATACTAATTCACCACTTTTGAAGTCTTACCTAAAAAGCGAAAATTAGAGGACCATAAAATTAAGGATATAATCAAGTAAGAGGGTAAGGTTAACTTATGAGGCGATGGATGAAATCACTAAGCCAAAATTGAAAAACTTATACTTAGGATAAATCGTGACCACTACCAAAATTTCGAAGAATAAACCGCCTACAAACGTAAGAAAAGAAAAGGTGAGGGATATGAGATGGCTTGATAAGTGGCCATGGAAAATCAACGAGTAGTCATTCTAATTTCTAATTTTAAATTTCTTTTTTCGTATTTTTAAAATTTCAATTTTATGTTAAATTTTAAATTTTATTCTTATCGGTTGACCCTTTCATCTCGATGCTTTGAACTATTTCCTCGAATAGCGATAATTATATTCAATTAAATAATCTACATTAATATTTATATAATAATTGAATATTCTAATTATCGTATTCTTCTATTAATATATGAATTAATACTCCCAATATTTATAATATTATAAAGTATTATATACTAATATATATATACTATTAAAATTAAAATTTAGTATCATATATATACTATTAAATTAAAATTTAGAATTATTTATAATATTTATATATGCAAGTATATAATAAGTGTGCATGTGTTTTGAGATACATTTAAGATTGTCAATTTATCACATGCATATCTCGTCTATTGCCCAAGACTAAGGCGTTTCATTTTCCCATGTCATTGCCATGAGACTGGACGCCTGCATTTGTCTCCTCCTTGAGACGGACGCCTCATTGTTCTCGCATGCATTCTACTTTTCTCCTTGAGACGCCCGCCTCGCTTGTCCCCTATAATTTTCACTTTTTCGAGACGCCTCCTATTTCTGCATGTTTAATTTTTCGAGACCCCCGTCAACCGGTCTCCCATATGCGTGAGATCTCTTCTCGATTTTCTTGACTCGATTGTTTTGTCCATTTCTTCTTTTTCCATATCCAACATAACTCTTATTCATATTCTTCCATTAATCATAATAATTTCTTTTCATCTCCAACATAACCCTATTCAACCATTACTTATTATACCATTAACTAAAATATTCATTCCATTTCACCATCAATTCAAATTCAAACTTCTCCTCCTCATTTCCAACATACCATTATTTGTTTATTCTCTCACTCTAAATCAACTATAAATATCTTCCTTTCTTCCTTCCATTTCACAACCACTACTCATAAACCTTCTTCACACATTTCCATTTTCTCCTATTTTATCCTTCATCCCTATTCTTACTATGGCTCCACTAAACAATCAACGCCAAGTTAAACCAGACCGACCACCACCCGACCTATCCAATATTATTTTCCGAGATAGCGACGACGGCCAACAACATGCCAAATATCTCAAATTTATACCGTCTGTCGTCTTACAAAATATGTAGGTTCTGGAGTGTTTGAAACCTTAGGAATGACCGATAGCATCATCTTCATGCTCACTAACACCGTTTTCTCGGCCTCGCACAAACCCATACCAACCTATGAACCACTCTGCTTGAATTTCTTAGTTCTTTTTCCTACACAACACCTACCGACGATCTTACACAACCGACATCGCTAACTTTCGATGTTCAACCAAGAGTATTCTCTTGATCAAGAAAGGTCGCCAACTTTTACTTTTCACCGAGGTGAGCATGTTAATTACAAACCGCTCGACGATGATTTGAGATTTTTCGATCAACTCGGTTTTGCTCTATGGAATGATCTTAATGGTCAACCCACGTAAAGTTGGCGAGATCTCTATGCTTCCCACATCCATAATCCCGCATTGAGGTACTTTCACCGCATACTTGCTAACACCATTTTGGTAGGACTAATCACAAGGTCAACCAAAATGAGTTGTTTCTCATTTTCTGTGCCCTCAATGGTCATGTCATTAACGCCGCACCCTTCTTGCTCAACCACATTCATACATGCGCCAACGCAGCAGTACAAATCCATTCGCTTTTGGTGGCATCATCACATCTTTAGCATATGCTTTAGGCCTTTCCGCCGAGCTATTTTCTTTGTCAAAATATATGATGCCAGCCAATCTACTTGATGTCATCTATTGTCGTGATTCTGACATCATATCTCCTCGACAAGATGGCCGGTTTACATTAATGATTAATCATCGTCACAATACCCGATGTTGTGTTACCCTGTCCCAATCAAATCGACGTCCGAGTCCGCGCTAATTGGCGTTTTGCTCTCGATGCACCTGCTGCACAACAACAAGAAAATCCAGCTGCAAATTTCGCGGCTATGCAGGCTCATATGAATCGTCAAGATCTCCGTTCCACGCCATGCAACAAAACCAAGTCGAGACTTTACGCCTTGTTCAAGAGCTACAACAGATCAACTAGAGTTGCAACGCAACCAACAAGAAATGCGACGTGAACACCAAGAATATTTTCCAATGATCGTAATTTCAAGCATTGTAAGCTCGCATAGCTGCACTTAACCAATGATTCCGATTCGACAACGTCAAGACCTCGTACTAGAGGTAAGAACAGGTCAAAATCAAAGCAACGAGTGATCACCTTTCCTTTCTCGATTTCTCGGTTTATCGCATTGAGGACAATGCTTATTTTAAGTTTGGGGAGTCGTAATTCTTTTGTTCGTTATTATTTTGCTTTATTTAGTTTTTCCTTTTAGTTTCCTTTTCTATGTATTGCAAAATTTCCATTCAATAAAATACATGTTTATGTAATTTTAGTCTTTATGTTTAAATTTGTGCTTATTCGAATTCTCCTTTTTCTTGAGCCATAACGATAAATTTTAACAAAATTAAAATGCATTTATTAACACACTCAAATAAATCTAAGGTTGCTTATTTTAATTAAGAATTGAGCGACTTAGCAAAATTGTTATCGTCCCTAACACTTTAAAACCCCCAATGTGTTAGATTGAAAGTACTTATTATACCAACACCTTAAGACTTAGTTTTAAAGTAATCCCGAGTAGTTTATTAAGCAAGCGGCAAGACCTTTAAACGACAAACTACGTGGAGAATCGATGAATATAAGTGATTGATCAAGAATTTTAAAGAAATTTTTATTAGAAGATGCGCTTATTAAGTTAGATGGTCCTTACGTGATCATTTAATTCAACAAGGTAAACTATAAAATATTTATGCAAACATCCATTATGAATTGGTTCAGGGTCCTTGTGTGAACTTGGTAGGCGGATGTCGATCCGATCCCCGCAATTTGTAATTGATAAAGGAGTACCAAATATAATTACTGTGACTCCTAGCTGGATTATAAAGATCAAAGTCACTAACCGATTACTCCACTATGTATGAAGGTAAAGGGCTTAATGTGATCATAAGAATGAAACGGGTGAAACAAAACGAAAGTATTAGGTCGAGCTATAATTCATGACTTAAATTGGTCTGCAAAATGGGGTTATCTAGTGTTATTACTGTAATTTTGGTGTCAAAGTCTAAACTCGAGTTATCCAACAAAGAAGTGAATTGCAACCAAGTACAAATTGAATTGTTTATATCTCTGCTTGACCTATGCTAAAGTGATTTTTCATTTTTACTTTTGCTTGAGGACAAGCAAAGGTTTAAGTATAGGGAGTTTGATAAACGAATTTATATAACATATTTGACGTAATTTTCATAGACAATGTTACTATTTTTATTTAATTATATTACTTTATTTCAGATTATGTTGGTATTTCTTTGTTTCGTGTATTTGTATTAAATAAAGATAAATCGAGCAAAGAAGTAAAATTGGAGAAAATCGAATTAAAAAGCAAAAGAAATGAAGCAAAGGGGTGATATAGCAAAAATGAGGTTAAGAAGGAGAAAACAATTATATGCCACACCACGCAAGCCTGTATCAAGCCTAATCAAGGTGGAGCTAAGCCCAGAACATGCCTCGTACACGTGGTCCGAGACGGACGCCCTCCCTCCCTTCCTTGAGGCGCCCGTCCCATGTGTGGGGTCCACCACCTTCCCATGCATGAGACGCATGTCTCACTTACTTTCTCCATGAGGCGCCCGCCTCACCTCCTGTGCCATATTTTCTCCATTGCTTGCATACGGTGGAAGGAATAGGAAGTTACCAAATTGATCTATAAATACAAGTTCAAGTTTCGTAATCAGGCTGGCATTTTTACCGAACAACTGCTATTTCTTATTTCGCAATTTTATTTCAGCTTTGTACTTTGAATTTATTTTCCATTTCGCTTTTGTTTAGATTTTATTTCCAATCGATCTAACCTTACGTTAGATCTAGTGCTTTTTATTCCTTTGTCGATTTTTCTTTCAATTCAAGAAGTCTCAAGAACAAGATTATTTCAGATTCTTAATTTCGTGTTTAATTTAATTATTTTATTTTATTTTATATATTGTTGCCCGATATTATTTATTTGATTTTAAATGTTTAAATATATTAAACCATATTATTTATGCATGTCCAATTAATTAATATGTCCGCTAAATGCTCGATATTGGTATGTAAATTAATTGATCCAAAGGAATCCAAATTAAATGGCATAATGTTACGTTGTTAAAAATATTCTTTCTCGACTTAGATATCTAATTTAATTTATTAAAAGGTTTAGAAACCAACAGAGAAAGTTTGAGGTTAATAAACCGACTAAGGTTAGAAACCAACAGAGCGAGAGTTTGAGGTTTAGAACCGATAGTGGATACTAGGTATTAATTTTAAAGATCAATGCATGCTTTTAAAAGAGATTAAACTTTATTTATTTTCAAAAAGTGTTTTAAATTCATGATAGCGAGATATACGTTAGGATTTAATTGCATGATCCGATTCAACAGAGCGACAGTGAGATAGGATTTTTAGATGAATATTTTCATTTAAATAGGATTTTTATCAACTTGAGTAATAAGTGAGTGGAAATTCGGATCCTTAGGTTAGACGATTACATACCGATATCTATTTATTTATTATATTTTCCTTAACCAAAATCTTAAAGAATTATTCGCTTTATCGTATAACGAACTTAGGATAACAATAGTTCGATTTATAGTCTCTCGTGGGTTCGATATCTTTAAAACTACGCGATAGTGTGATACGGTGAACTGACTTTGTAGGATTTTTGTATCCAAATGCGGATAGCAAGAGTCGCCACCGACTTTTATTTTTATCCAATTAGGGAAGGTAAAAGTACGTAAAGACCTTCGTTAGATTCTCGAGTTCGGAGAATGGTTATGAAAAGGAAGGTATTAGCACCCCTTTTCATCCGTAGTTATCTACGGGCTCTTAGTTGCTCTAGTTCACTTTTTTAAAATTGCTTTTGTGTTTGACAAAAATGTTTTGAAAAGGCATTTCGCTTTGACTTTGCAATGACTCATGTAGGAGTGTATACAAAGTGTTCGAAATGTTTAGTTTTGAAAAGAATTTGAACTTTGAAAAGTGTGTGAGGTGAAAAGCATTTGATAGAGCAAGCAACTAAGAGACTTATTTACCCACCGTAATTGGTCGCTTTGTTGTACTTCACATTCCTTTAGAATAGCTAGCCATACCATTAGTTAGTAGGTAGCTCCATTCGTTGGATGTAAACGGACATTAAGGACATCGGATGGTCATAGAAGGCAATGTAGGAAGTATCCTAGCACATTCAAGGACTATCATCATTTTTGTAGGCGACAATCGAGGGTCAAGATCATGTATTCGGAGGCGACATCGTGGGTCTTATGATCTTTGTATCGAAGGGACTATGATGATTTGTTTGGAAGGCGACGGTGCTAGAATACCTCTACGCTCGAGGACATGACCATTTTGAATTGTAAGGCAACGAGAGAATTACCCTAAAAGTGTGATAGAAGTGTGTTGAATTCGTATATTATTCTTGAAGATTAGTGGGCTATGTTCATTGTTATCTTGCCATACACGCCTAATTACTAGCAATTGATAAGGTGCGGAAAGTAAAATGCGGAATGTAAAGCGGAATGTAAAGGTGCGGAAAGTAAAACCTACGCTATTACATGGCTTGGGGCGTATACATAATTAAAAATGCGAAAATAAAGTCCTAAATTAAACTATTACATCCCATGAGCAATTACATTATTGGAAAAATAGAATGATAAAATGATAAAGAGAAAATCGTCTCAATCGGATCAACCTGCATAAAAGGAAGAAATCGGAAATGCAATATGAATCGAACAAGAGAAAAATGTTAGAAAATGCAAATTTTAATATGGAAAATTAATACATGCTGGAAATAAGATAAATACATTAAAATAATTTTTTTGGGATTTCTGGAAAAGATTTAATAATTAAAATGCAATTAAAAGTGAATTAAATGCAAAATTATGAATAAAATTAAATATGCATGCAAAATTATATTTTTAATTTTAGAAATTAAATAAACATTTTATGAAAATAATGCAAAAGAAAATTAATTTTGATGAATTTTCAAGGCGAAATAAAATTGTGAAAAGAATTAATAATAATG
Organism: Vicia sativa; assembly: GCA_021764765.1. Classification (NCBI taxonomy): domain Eukaryota; kingdom Viridiplantae; phylum Streptophyta; class Magnoliopsida; order Fabales; family Fabaceae; genus Vicia; species Vicia sativa. The sequence continues at coordinate 261,469,796 of CM038794.1, read as the reverse complement.
CAAAATATTAAAATATGAAAACATGAAAATAATGCAAGTTTGTGAAAAGAAATAAAATCGCCCTCGACGGATTCGAACTCGGACCGCTTCAAACCTTGAAAACCAACGCTGACCGCTACGCCATGTGTGCATCCGTGTTTGAAATCCGGATCGAGTGAAACAAAGACAAGTGTCGCCCCCTGCTCTCAACTGCCAAGCTTCATCGTCCCCGATTCAAATATTTGAAGCTAGCCATTGTCATCACTAAGGTCCCCGCAAATTCAAAAATCAAGCAAACGTAATATAAATGACATCTAAGACCATGGTTCGATTCGGACGTTGTTCGAGTTCAATGGTATAGGTCTTGAGGCCCAATTTTTCTTGTATAGAAACCTAAATCGACACGTAAACCCTAATCATGGCATAACACGATTCGTGCCATGGAAACCAATTGGTTTGCCCGTAAAGCTTGCAAGCTTGATTCTAAACACAAACAAACAATCAAAACAAGTTAATAAATGAATACGAAATCGAATTAAAATTCAAGAACAAACCAAACACGGATTGCTTGATTCTTGATGCTTTTTGGCAAAGTAAAGGTCTGATTCGCTTCAGGAGGTATCAAGGAACCTGTTGGACACCTTAAAAACGATTGAGAATGGCTGGAAGTAGGATTCCCACTTGCTTCAAGAACACAATTTTTTTGAATTAGGTTAGGGTTTCTAAAGGCAATTTTTCGTCCTCTTGTGATTGATATGCATCAAGTATATATGCTGGATGGATTTGGCATTGTTTTTGGAAAGATTTGATCAATAATCAATGAAAATCAATTTTGATATTTCCATGAAAATCAAATTTTCAAAACTTGTTCAATTCCAATCAAATCTTCCCATATTTGATTCAATTTCGAAATTGCTGGCATTTATGGGTTAATTGGATCACAAGCAATAAAATCAATCTTTCAATTAATTTTGATTTTATACTTTATTTTTCAAATTAATTTGTATTTAAATGAATAAATTCCAAATTAAATAGGAAAATAAAATAGAAAATCGTGGCATTGGGCTTGGACATTCCTACTTGCATGAGGAATAAGTTGGATGAAGAAAAGTAGGCCCATTTGCAAAAGATTTGATTTTTGAAGTATCTCTTTGTGCATTCTTTCAAAATTGCCCAACTTGTGGATGGTGTAACTTGCTCAATTTTCCACATTTTGAGTGTTCTTGGACTTTTGGAAAGCTCTAAGAGTCCTATAAACAATGTCTTTGGTTTCATCTCAATTGAGTTACCATGCTCAATATATCTTCAAATCAAAAGTTGACTTTTGTTGACTTTGAAAATGACCAGAATGTTTTGAGCTATACCTCTCAAATGAAGCACTTTTGGACATTCTTGTGAGACATGAAGTTGTAGAGAATTGAATTTCCTTCAAAATGAGCTTTGGTGGGTTCAGAAAGTATGAGAAAGTTATGATCACCAAAGTTCGCTTGACTTTTCACCTAAACCCTAATTTAGAAAGTTTGACTTTGAGCAAATCTTGAGTTTTCTTGATGAATCATGATCAACCCTTGATCAAATGATGAATGTAACTTCAAAATGAGGATGTTGACCAAAAATATGAAGTTTGATGTATGTTGACCACAGTTGACTTTTGTCCAATATAACCGATTTTCAACCATCCGAGCAATTGTCTCGAGGAAACTTGACTTGTGAAGCTTGAAACTTGACATGGAGAATCTTTGAAACATATGAGGAAGCATGAAGACCATTGGAGATATTGAAATCCATCTTGACTTGGGAGATACCAAACCCTAGTTTGGGTTGATTGTCTAGGAGAGAGTTTGTCTGATCAACTCTCGAGGAATCCTCGAGCATAGATATATGAAATCTTTTGAGAAGATTGAGGGCAAATTTTGGGGTATGACATGCCCTGTTCAATCTTCTTGTACTGGAGGGTTAGATATACATGCTTGTCTTCTTCGTGACCAAGGTAGAAGATTATTGAACACCGAGTACACCGAAAATTTGCACTCGCTATTGGTCGACGATGCGGAATGGGCTTACAGATGCCATTGGAGAAGGAGACTTCGCTGGGGAACGAGTCATGACGCTAGACTCGAGGTTGTTAATAGGAGAGTGACGGAGATGGGCTTAAGATGCCATCTAGAAAGGTCGATGTCGGGAGTGAGTCGTTTAGACTGTGAGATGTTCCTCGAACGGAGAGAGATGGGCTTAAGATGCCATCCGAAGGAGTCGTGACGTTAGACTCGTGTTCACTTTGAATGAAGTTATTGATCCGTATTGATTTTAACCATATATGCAGATTCGAAAGTGAAGAAATGTTGACAAGTTAGTCGGATGGGCTTAAGATGCCATCCAAGGCAACCGAGTCGCACGCCGCACTGTAGTTGCTGCTGATAATAAGGAATCGAATAAATCTTCGTGTTGATTACCCGAGGGAGATTGTAGTTGGCAAAAATGTGGATAGCTTCCTGTTGTGCATCGTGTTTGATCCATTGCTCTGCTTCGGAGGATAACCGTAGGTCTTTCGATAGTTTTCCGCGGTTCGGGCTTAATCGACCGCCGTCGGAGGACAACCAAGGGTGGTCTTTCGATAGTTTTCCCGTTGTTTCGGCTTAACTCGGACCAATCGTCGGAGGACAATCAAGGCGGTCTTTCGATAGTTTTCCGTCGGTTCGGGCTTAATCTGGACCTGTTTGCGCAAGATCATACCTGCTTTTGGAGAAACAAGAGAAACTTTGATAGAATATTCGTTAGTTTTATGCAAAGTATGATGCATGATGTTGTATATGAATGACATGCATGAATTATGACTTTATGAGAAATGTATGGATGATAGATGTTGTGATATTTCAAAACATATCCATCTTGAAGAAGATGGATATTCTGCAAGATTTACCGGCTGGGAATTGTGTAGGTGAGAACCCCGCTTTGAAGGAGAAGAAAGATATCCCGGATTCCTCCGATGCACTATCCGACCAAGTCTTGGGCCTAGATATTGTTGAGGAAGGTAGAGATTTGAGCAACTCGTTGGAGATCCCATAGACCTCGCCGGGAGAACTGAAGGCGATCTGTTGTGGACCTTGTATGTAGATCCCGCCGAGGAAATTTAAGAGGCGCCTATTGGGGATTCGAGTGTAGATCTCACTGGAGAGCATTTGATGGTTGTGAGAGACCCTAGAAGAGTCCGGAGTCCGTTGTAATCTCCTTCGGGATAAAGGTGTATTTCTCCGATGCACTATCCACCAAGTCTTGTGTCCGGATACCGTCTTGGAAAAGGGAGGATTGAGAAATATCCTGGGGATGAAGTGTTACCGCTGAGACTGATAACGCGTTTCACTGAGTGGAATCACCGCTGGATTAACATATACTACTGGGGAAGGTGTGTTGTGATGACACCTTATGCTCGCTGGGGAACTATTTGGTGACTTTCGTCACATCCCAATTTGAACTCGAGTAAGTACTTTGAATGTTCACTTTTCGTATTTTGTGATTAGATTCTTATTGTCAAATGCGATAGTCATTCAAAACAAACGTTGGACTTATTGCAAATGACAACAACAAAATTGTAAAGAGAAAGAAGCTTGCATGCTTATTTGAAAGGTGGCGATGGCCAAGTAGTTTTGTACACAAGAAAGGTAAAAGCTATGCGGAACAATCTCGTTAAGTTCCAACTATGCTAGTACTTATATATTTCAACTATCTCATCTCCTTGCTGCCGTGAGAAAGTGAGTAGACCGATCTTCGCCATTTGAATCTTGAATGTCGATAGTAGTCCGGAAGTGATCCGAAAGACATAGTCGTGACTTAAATCCCTAACTTTTGCCTAGACCGCCTTTCGGTTTTCACCACCGATACCCTTTTTTGCCAAGCCGCCTTTTCGTGTTTTCGACTTGCCGGTGTACATGTTTTGCATATATCTTAATTTTTGCTCGAACTTTTGGCTCGCCAGATGCCCTTATTTTTGCCTAGGTTCGCCGACCTAGCGGCTCATTTCATGTAGTATTTTTGACTATGTCTCATGCTCATGTGGTGGAAGTCTTCACCATCCATGGTGCTAAGTATCATAGTCTAAAATAACGGTTTGACTACAAATGGTCCCTCGAGGTGGGAGTCCATTTTCCCTCGATCACCTTGTGGAAGGATGATGCTTGACTACTAGATCACCGACTTGGTAGACTCGGTGCTTGACCTTCTTGTTAAATGCTCGATCATTCGCTTCGATAACTGTCCATGGCGTATGGATACGAGTCGCTTCTCATCAATCAAATTAATCCTGGTCAAGCCGAGTCTCAACCCAATCGCTTCGCTAACTCGCCTCCGGAGGACTCTCGTTGAGGGTACCGAACCTCGATGGGTAAGACGGCTTCCATCTTGAAATCAACAAGGTAGTGTGAGTCAACATATCGTCTTAGTCATGAAAGCAAGCCAAAGCGTTGCAAGTTTTCTCAGTCGCGAGTATCTTGTTTCACAATGTAAACTTTTGCTAAGGTAGTATATTATGCTCTTTTTTCGACTGACTCGCCATGTTGCCAAACACACCCATTGAGTTCTAGCACCGCAAGTACATGATAAGAGGTCTTCTTCGGGCAGACGTAATAGGAGGATTCTCAGGTACTCCTTGATTTTGTCGAAGCGATCCGAAATCGCCATTCCATTCCACTACTTGATCTTTCTTTAGCAACTTGAAGATTGGCTCATGTAGCGCTAGTGTGCAATGAATCGCAATGTAGTTCAATCGCCCAAGAAACCTCCTCGACTCTTCTCTGCAAGTGGAGCTGGCATCTCTTGAATGGCTTTAACCTTGGCGGGTCAACTTCAATACCTTTACCATCGACAACAAACCCTAGGAGTTTTCCGGATCCGACTCCAAAGGTGCACTTGTTGGGATTAAGTCTCGCCTGATTTCTTCAACTCACAAATAGTTTCACAGATGACCAATATGTTCTTCTTCTTGATCAGAACCGAGCTATCATGTCGCAACATAGACCTCTATCTCGTGATGAATCATGTCATGAAACAATGTCACCATAGTGCTACCGATATGGCGCGCTCTTCAAATCCGAACGGCATAACCTTGTAGCGAAAGTGCCCCACTGTAACAAAAGTAGTCTTCTCCATGTCTTCTTGGAGCCATTTTGATCTGATAACGGAGAAACCATCCATGAAGGAGAAAACCTTATGTCGAAAGTGTTGTCAACTAGAACATCAATGTGAGGAAGTGGAAATCATTTCTGGACTTGCCTTGTTCAGATCTCTAATCCACACACATTCATTTTTGCCATCCTTCTTAGGTACGGTACCACATTTGCAACCCACTGGGATAAGAGGTGATGACTAAGAAACCGGTTGAATCGCTTCATAACTTCGACTTTGATTTTCTCTCGACATCTCGTGACGCATACGATTTAACCTTCGCTTTCACCGGAGAAAACCTTCTTTGTCGGCAATCGGTACCACGATATCAATGTCCAACTCGGTATATCTTCGATGACCAAGCAAAACCTCAATATAGTCTCGTAGCATCCGAACCAACCTTTCTTTAACATCGCTCTCAAGACCCGCCCTATCTTGATCTCTTTTCTGCCTTCTCAAGACTCATTCACAACCTCAACTTGGTCGTGGTGGTATAACTCGCTTCTTCCGTTGTAGCAATCGCAAGTTCTCCCGGCACTTCACAATCTTCCTCACTCGCCTTCTGGTAGATCGGATTATCAAGTCATATTTAGCACTAGCATAGTCATATTAACAGATTCGTGAGTGATTCTCAGTTGTATCACGGTGTGTGTAAGAAACACATAGCTTTTGAAGGGGTGATAAAGTAAAGAAAGAAAACAAACAATTGAATGCAAAAGTCCAACGAATTTATTGAATGAAAATATAAACGACAGATAATAACCCTCGAACGAGCCATGATGCCCTGCAAGACACTAGGCTTTCAAAGTTTATTGTTCAAAACATAAAGAAATACGAAAAGCAAAACAAAACAAGAGCAATTACTCCCGGCTAAAGGAGATTGGTATGACGCCTTCGTCTTCCAATTGGTCGAGCCCATGTTCGAGTCGAAGATCCACTTGCCGGATGTGAAGCCGTTGTCGCCGCCTTCATAGCATGGATTCCACTGACCGATGCGAAAGAAGTTGGTCAAGACGTCGCGCGTATCATCTTCAATTGATGGTGAAGCCTAAACCGCCTTGTCGGATTTGAAAGGAAGATCGGGAGCTGACCCCAAATGCTACCTCCTTGTTCAATGCCAGCCTTGAGCGCCTTTTCACCGAGGCCATCCTAGGCGGAGCTTGTGTAACCCTCAGAGTGACAGGAGAGTCACTGTGCATGACTGGGTATTGTTTCAAAAGCTTGACAGGAGTCTCAAATTCACCTCCACCTCGGTATCGGAATGACAGATGAGTGACCATATATTCTTCTTCACCACATACCGTGACAACCTTCCCTCACCGGTACTTGGGCCTGATGGAGGTGAGGGTAATACCGCCTCATGTATCCAAGGCGTCCGAGTAGCAAGAGTAAGTCGGACGGATGTCCATGGTAAAGAAAGTAGAATCAAAAGTCTGGAACCGACTTTTAATAAAGAGCTCTAAGCACGGATACGGTCGTTCTCTCGTACCGATAGTACCATTCCAACTGGTTCCGGACAAACTTTCTTGAAAATAGCATCCACAACTTTCTGCCATCAAGGGATTGATCTTCCGACATAGGACTTCAAATGCACTAGGGCAAGACATGCCATCATACTTAGCAAAAGTAGGAACCTTGAATTGGGAGGAATCACAACACCAGAACAAGATTCAGATCATCAAAGTTCATTTCCGGACATTTTCAAGTTTTCCACAAATTCGGATGGTCTTCAAGTTGTTTGTACTGTCATCATCGTAGTGTGGCTATAATCGTGAGTGATCCTCTCCTCCTTTCTTTGGCTCACGCTGATCACCTTCATCACCCTTGGTACTCCCCCGTATGGACACTTCCTTCAGAGCTCGATCCGACCACCACTTTGGACCACCTTTGAACGCCTACCCATGTTGAGGAGACCAACAACCTTCTTCTTCGTTGATGAGCTTCTTCTTCGCTTCTTGGCCTTGGACCAAGTTGGTGAACATCCATTAAACCGAGCATTCTCGAGCTCGAGATCTTTGACAATTGCTCAAGAGCCATTTCGCTAAAATAAATAGCGAGCAAATGAGAAAACCAATCTCCAATGTACCGTGATGCAATGTTACTATGCGATGTTTATGTTAATGCAATGCAATGTTTTCAAGGACCTAGAGATTTAAATTTGTTAAACAAGCAATGAACAAACATTTATTAGTACTTTTCTTATTATTCTTTTTCAAGTACAAGAGATACAAAACAATAAAAGAAAACATAAACATCCTAAAGCTCTAAGTCTCCCATGGCGCCTTCTGGTGCCAAGGGTATGATATTTCGCCTCGTGAAGTAGCTTGGTCAACTCTAGCACTTTCTTCTCACTTGCATAGCATCGAGCTTCAAAGGTATCCTTTCTTCTTTTAGTTGAATCCGTGATCTCTTCAAGTCTTCAAAATCAGAGGCATGTCGATGGAGAACAAGATAGGTACGCCACCTATAGCAACAGTTCCATAATTACTGTAAACAGCGTGAATGGCATCATGAGGTTTTGAGCTCGAGCTCGCACCCATTTGAGGTAAGGTTCCCAAGGAATGGAGTTCGGGTGCCCCAAAGTCTTGGTATCACTTTCCATGCCCCAAGCATGTATAAACCTTTCTGCATTCTGGAGATCGTGATCGAACACAACGTCTTGGAGAAGCATATCATGTGGACCATCTCGGGCAAAACCAAACCGACGTAGAGCTAGAGAAGGGTTGTAAGCATACCTCCCTTATACCAAGGAGTGGTACATTAGGGAACTCCACAACGCTCGATGAATGTGAAGTCCCTTTGAGAAAAGATTCCAACCATCTGAACGAGAGTGACATCAATCTTGAGACCATCTCAACCTTTGTTCGTTCTTCAAATCGATGGAGGAAGGTGCAAATAAACCACCTTGAAAGTAACGGACACAACACATGAGAGTTCCTTGTCGCTAGTAGTACGTGTGGAGAGAATGTAGGATATCTCCAAGTAAGGTAGGCGTGATTGCGGTAAGAAACAACTTGATGGCATTGACATCTATGAATTGATCCGAGTTAGAAATAGAACCAAACCATAAATTAGCAAGGCCACAATGTTTTCAAATGCATGGAAACTCATAACTTTGAGGAACTCTCGGCTTTCTTAATTAAGAACTTGGCAAGTAAACCCTTAACTCCACTTCTTGTTTCCCAATTGGTTTCAATGTCCGAGCTTAAGATGTAAGGGTCGATGCATGTCTTCGTACTTAGGAACCTTTTCTAGACCGTAAATGGCATTTGGTCAAGGATAGGTATCCCAAGTAGCTTAGAGAACTCTTCCAAGGTAGGAACCAATCGATAATCGAAATGTAAAGCAATGGTGTTTTGATCAAAGAACCGGAATAGGACATGCATCATATCTTCTTCAAACCGAGATAACCAAGTCAAGTAGATAACCATGTCTTTTGATGAACCGAGCATGATCGGAATTTCAAACCATTTTTGAGTTGAGAAGGTATACCCATGAAGTTGATTCGGATAGTCTTTCTAGAAGCCATAAATCCTACAAAACAGAGCAAAGATAAACCCTAGGTCCTTGAAATAGTTAGAAATGATATGCAATGCGAATGATGTCATGATGTCATGTTTAGCACACACAAACAATTCACACAATGAGCCTAGGGTTAAGGCTTGTATGAGGTATAGGTGATTACCCTACCAAAAGTTTGAGTTGGTTCATCCCCGTCCTATAATAGTAACCGGTTTTAGGAATCTCATATCATAGATCTTTCTCAGAGGCGCTTATTTCAATACGACGCCAAGTGGTCGATCGAAAATGTCCCAAAAGTCTAATCTCAATGAGCGTAGCATCGAGTATCAACCAACCCTCGGTCTACACCAAAGCCGACCATCTCACTACCTTCTAATGGCCAAGATGGGTCAATTAAGGTTCTAAAAGTTTAGTTAGCTGATGACACCACGCAGGCCAAATACTATCTTCAACTTGGGAATGAAGAGTATCGGGACAACCAGTGTCACGCTAACGAGCCATCATGTTGACCTTAGTTATACGCCTAGCGGTCGCAATGATCTAATGCTACTTACCTAAAAGGAAACCCGGATCCGGTGTAGGATCCCCACAAATATAATACCCAAGCAACCCTTAAAGATAAAGCATACAAGTCAAACAAAAAGGTAAAATGATCTAGAAACCCAAGGCAATTCTCTTTAGGGTGTAGTCCTCAAAGAGTCGCCAGCTCCTCACAGAGTCGCCAGCCTGTGATACGTGAACTGACTTTGTAGGATTTTTGTATCCAAATGTGCGGATAGCAAGAGTCGCCACCGACTTTTATTTTTATCCAATTAAGGGAAGGTAAAAGTAATGTAAAAGACCTTCGTTAGATTCTCGAAGTTCGAGAATGGTTATGAAAAGGAAGGTATTAGCACCCCTTTCATCCGTAGTTATCTACGGCTCTTAGTTGCTCTAGATCACTTTTTAAAATTGCTTTTCGTGTTTGACAAAAATGTTTTGAAAAGGCATTTTGACTTTGCAATGACTCATGTAGGAGTGTATACAAAGTGTTCGGAAATGTTTAGTTTTGAAAAGAATTTGAACTTTGAAAAGTGTGAGGTGAAAAGCATTTGATAGAGCAAGCAACTAAGAGACTTATTTACCCACCTTAATTGGTCTTTGTTGTACTTCTACATTCCTTTAGAATAGCGCTAGCCATACCATTAGTTAGTAGGTAGCTCCATTCGTTGGATGTAAACGGGACATTCGGAGGGACATCGGATGGTCATAGAACAATCTAGGAAGTATCCTAGCACATCTGCGGACTATCATCATTTTCGAGGCGACAATCGAGGGTCAAGATCATGTATTCGGAGGCGACATCGTGGGTCTTATGATCTTTGTATCGGGGACTATGATGATTTGTTTGGAAGGCACGGTGCTAGAATACCTCTACGCTCGAGGGACACCATTTTGAATCGTAGGCAACGAGAGAATTACCCTAAGGTGCGTGTGTGATGAATGTGTTGAATTCGTAATATATTATCTTGAAGATTAGTGGGCTATGTTCATTGTTATCTTGCCATACACGCCTAATTACTAGCAATTGATAGGGTGCGAAAGTAAAATGCGAATGTAAAATGGAATGTAAAGGTGCGAAAGTAAACCTACTTATTACATGGCTTTGGAAGATATATAATTAAAAATGGAAAATAAAGTCCTAAATTAAACTATTACATCCCATGAGCAATTACATTATTGGAAAAATAGAATGATAAAATGATAAAGAGAAAATCGTCGAATCTGATCAACCTGCATAAAAGGAAGAAATCTAAAATGCAATATGAATCGAACAAGAAAAATGTTAGAAAATGCAAATTTTAATATGGAAAATTAATACATGCTGGAAATAAGATAAATACATTAAAATAATTTTTGGGATTTTGAAAAGATTTAATAATTAAAATGCAATTAAAAGTGAATTAAATGCAAAATTATGAATAAAATTAAATATGCATGCAAAATTATATTTTTAATTTTAGAAATTAAATAAACATTTTATGAAAATAATGCAAAAGAAAATTAATTTTGATGAATTTTCAAGGCGTAAATAAAATTGTGAAAAGAATTAAAATAATGCAAAATATTAAAAATATGAAAACATGAAAAATAATGCAAGTTTGTGAAAAGAAATAAAACTGCCCCGGACGGATTCGAACTCGTGACCTCGGCTTCAAACTTGAAACCAACCACTGACCGCTACGCCATGTGTGCATCTGTTTGAACCGGACGAGTGAAACAAAGACAAGTGTCGCCCCTCGCCTCAATCACAAGCTTCATCGTCCCCGATTCAAATATTTGAAGCTAGCGCCGCCATTGTCCGTCACTAAGGTCCCCCAAATTCAAAAATCAAGCAAACGAATATAAATGACATCTAAGACCATGGTTCGATCTCAGACGTTGTTCCGAAGTTCAATGGTATAGGTCTTGAGGCCCAATTTTTCTTTAGAGAAACCCTAAATCGACACCAGAAACCCTAATCATGGCATAACACGATTCGTGCCATGGAAACCAATTGGTTTGCCCGAAGCTTGCAAGCTTGATTCTAAACACAAACAAACAATCAAAACAAGTTAATAATGCATGAATATGAGAAATCGAATTGAAAATTCAAGAACAAACCAAACACGGATTGCTTGATTCTTGATGCTTTTGGCAAAGTAAAGGTCTCGATTCGCTCAGAGGTATCAAGGAACCTGTTGGACACCTTAAAAGCGATTGAGAATGGCTGGAAGTAGGATTCCACTTGCTTCAAGAACACAATTTTTTGAATTAGGTTAGGTTTCTAAAGGCAATTTTTTCGTCTCTTGTGATTGATATGCATCAAGTATATGTCGGATGGATTTGGCATTGTTTTGGAAAGATTTGATCAATAATCAATGAAAATCAATTTTGATATTTCCATGAAAATCAAATTTTCAAAACTTGTTCAATTCCAATCAAATCTTCCCATATTTGATTCAATTTCGAAATTGCTGGCATTTATGGGTTAATGGATCACAAGCAAGCAATAAAAATCAATCTTTCAATTAATTTTGATTTTATACTTTATTTTTCAAATTAATTTGTATTTAAATGAATAAATTCCAAATTAAATAGGAAAATAAAATAGAAAATCGTGGCATTGGGCTTGGACATTCCTACTTGCATGAGGAATAAGTTTGGATGAAGAAAAGTAGGCCCATTTGCAAAAGATTTGATTTTTGAAGTATCTCTTTGTGCATTCTTTCAAAATTGCCCAACTTGTGGATGGTGTAACTTGCTCAATTTTCCACATTTTTGAGTGTTCTTGGACTTTTTGGAAAGCTCTAAGAGTCCTATAAACAATGTCTTTGGTTTCATCTCAATTGGAGTTACCATGCTCAATATATCTTCAAATCAAAAAGTTGACTTTTTGTTGACTTTGAAAATGACCTGTAATGTTTGAGCTATACCTCTCAAATGAAGCACTTTTTGACATTCTTGTGAGACATGAAGTTGTAGAGAATTGAATTTCCTTCAAAATGAGCTTGGTGGAAAAATTTGAGAAAGTATGAGAAAGTTATGATCACCAAAGTTCGCTTGACTTTTCACCTGAAACCCTAATTTAGAAAGTTTGACTTTGAGCAAATCTTGAGTTTTCTTGATGAATCATGATCAACCCTTGATCAAATGATGAATGTAACTTCAAAATGAGGATGTTGACCAAAAATATGAAGTTTGATCTGTATGTTGACCAGCTGACTTTTGTCCAATACAACCGATTTTCAACCATCCGAGCAATTGTCTGAGGAAACTTGACTTGAAGCTTGAAACTTGACATGGAGAATCTTTGAAACATATGAGGAAGCATGAAGACCATTGGAGATATTGAAATCCATCTTGACTTGGGAGATACCAAACCCTAGTTTGGGTTGATTGTCTAGAGAGAGTTTGTCTCGATCAACTCTCGAGGAATCCTTAGCATAGATATATGAAATCTTTGAGAAGATGGAGGCAAATTTTGGGGTATGACAGATAGATCGTGCACTTGCAAATTGCCGATTAATATAGACGATAAAGTCGACGTAAAAGGATTCCAAGAGTTGAAAAGGTTAACTAGTGCTCTAATTTTGATTTTGTCGAATCCGGAGGAATCTTTTGTTGTGTAATCGTGATGCTTCTTTGATGGGGTTAGGTGGTGTTGATGCAAGATAAGGTAAAGGTGGCTTATGCTTCAAGACAAATGAAGGTTCATGAAAGGAATTATCCGACTCATGATTTAGAGTCAAGGCTTGTAGTATTTGTTTTGAAATTGTGGAGGCATTATTTGTATGGATCTCGATTTGAGGTGTTCAATGATCATAAGAGTCCAAGTATCTCTTCGATCGTAAAGATCTAAACATGAGGCGAGAAGGTGGTTAGAATTCCGAAGATTATGATTTTTTGAATTACCATCCGGTAAGGCAAACGTTGTTGATGGTGCGTGAATTAGATTTAGTTGAGCAATTCGAGATCCGAGTTTGGTATGTGAGGCTACTGATAGTGTTAAATTGGGTATGTTGAAATTGATTAGTGGAATTCTTGAAGAAATTAACCGAGAGAAATCGATGTTGGTTTACTTGATAAATTGACATTGATCAACCAAGGTCAAGGAGGTAATTTCCAAACGATTGAGAATAGCAGTTATGAGATTTGGTGATAGGGCGTGTATCTTGGATATTGCAGAGATTAGGAAGAGTATTTTAGAAGAAGTACATCGTAGTGGATTGAGTATTCATCCTGGTGCTACTAAGATGTATCATGACTTGAAAAAGTTATTTTGGTGGCCTAGAATGAAAAAGGAAATTGCTGAGTTTGTTTATGCTTGTCTCGACGGTCGAAGTCAAGATTGAACATCAGAAACCGTCGGGATTGATGGAACTGTTGTTTGTTCCGGATTGGAAATGGGATGGCATTTCTATGGATTTTGTGTCTGGTCTGCCAAGGACAACGAAGAATTGTGATTCTATCTAGGTTATTGTCGATCGGCCGATGAAGTCTGCTCACTTTATTCCGATAAGAATGGATTATCCTCCGAGAGGTTGGCGTAGTCAGATGCCGAAGATCGTGAGTTTTCACGGTATTCCTTCTAGCATTGTGTCGGATAGAGATCCGAGGTTTACATCTAAGTTTTGACGGGTTGCAAGAAGCTTTGGGTACTAAGTTAGCTGAGTTTCGCTTATCATCCGCAGACAGATGGTCGGAGGAGAGAACGATTCAGCAAGCAGGATTTGTTGAGCTTGTGTGTTGGAAAACGGTGGAGCTTGGGATAGTTACTTGCCTTTGATTGAGTTTACCTACAACAATAGTTTTCATTTGAGTATTGGTATGGCTCCATTTGAGGAATTGTATGAGGTGCCGACACCATTGTGTTGGTACAATTTGGAGAAAGTGCGTGATTGGACCGAAAATTGTCCAACAAACTTCAAAAAGATTAAGATGATTCAGAGAAGATGAGAGCTCGTAGTCGCGTAAGAGTTATCATGATAAGAGGAGAATGGATCTCGAGTTTAGTGAAGGAGTTAGTGAGGATGGCTTATAGAGCTCGTGCAGTTAGTTATCCGCTGTCGCTATGTCATTCGATAGTTGTAACGGGAACGTTTGGTTGAGAGTTTTGTTTTATACTCTAATGTTCTTTAATTTATTTTGGGAATAATTATGAATTGAAGTTTATTCCGCTTGGTTGTTATTTTCCTATGTTAGAACATATCATTGGTTTTGATTATTTTTAATAAAGTTCTTCGTTGAAGCACTACTGCTTTGATATGTTATATATTGAATTTGAATTGTAATGCCCTTGTTATATGTTAACTTTGATTTAATTACTAATTCGCGATGTATTTTAGAAGGGTGTTACATGTTATGGTTCCAGAATTGGTAGGCACAACTCCCATATTTTCTTTCATTTTTGGTCTGATGGTCTTTTGGGAGTTCTAGCATATGGAGATTCGATTATATTGCACTTAATGTCCAAGATCTTTTGCTTAGGGCTATTTTACTATTTAAGCAAATAACTTTGTAAGGATAAAAAATCCAGCTTTTATCGTAGAATTCTCTTTGCATTTTTTATCACGTTTTGCAAAAGTCTCCATTGGAGTAGTCGAATCAAGAATTCTCAATATAATTCAATATTTTGTTTTCATCAGGTTATTTTTATTGCTTTCTTATTAATTAATTTAATTTGATCATGTTTAATATTATCTTTAATTGTTTGCTTGTTATCTATCCATGAGTGAGTAGTTCCATAAGAATGAAGGGTCATGAGACCTAACTCTTAATACTCCATGTATTTAATTTACAATTTATGAGAATCTAAAACACATTTATTTTATAAACCCGAGTCTTTATAATTCACCCTTGTTACGAAAGCAAAAGAGTTCTCTAGTATCAATAATGATCTGAAAGGACTTGTATATAGGCGTGGCAAAATGGATGAATTGGATGAATATGGATTGAATTGTTAATGGATGGATCAAAACAATCCATTACTCCATTACAATCCACTAAAACTTCCTTAAATATATCCAATCCAATCCATCTATTTAAAAATAAAATTCATCCAATCCATCCATTAACAACATTTTAATGGATGAATATCCATCTATAAAAAAAATGTTTTTAAAAAATATAAATAAAAAAATTCAGTTTTTAAAAGAAACAAACCAATTTTTTTTCCAAAAATGAATAAATTTTAAGTTTTTTTCGGAAACAAAAATTCAGTTTTTTTTTCATCAAAAATAAAAAAATGTTTTTTAAAAATAAAGTTTCAGTTTTTATAAAAACAATAAATCAGTTTTTTTTTTATAAAAAAGAAATTTCCAGTTCTTTTTTGAAATTTTTTTTTCAGTTTTTAAAAAAAAACAAATTTTTTAAAAAACGATTTCCAGTTTTTTTAATAAAAATTTACGGTTTTTCTAAAAAAAAGTCATATTTTTTTTGAATTTTTTTTCAGTTTTTCAAAAAAAATTTTTTTTTAAAAATTCCAATTTTTTACGATTATTTTTAGTTTTTAAAAAAAAAAACATTTTTTTCAGTTTTAAAAAATATATTTTTTTTTAATAAAAAAAATTCCAGTTTTTTTTGATTTTTTTTTTTCAGTTTTTAAAAGAAAAACATTTTTTTTAATAAAAATTTACGGTTTATTTTCGAAATAAGTTTTTTTTTTTAGTTTTTAATTTCTTTTTTTTTAAATTTATAGTTTTTACGATTTTTTTTTTCAGTTTTATAAAAAAAATAATCTTTTTCTAAAAAAAAATTTTAGTTTTTTTAAAATTTTTTTTACAGTTTTTGTTTTCGGAAAAAAAACATTCAGTTTTTTAAAAAAAAAAATATAGTTTTGTTTTCAATAAATAAAAATATCAGTTTTTATCGTAAAAAGTAAAATTTTTGTATTTAAAAAGAAAATAAAGTTTCATTTTAAAAAAAATCTGTTTTTTTTCTCAAAAATATGATTATTTTTAAGTTTTAAAAAATTTTTCAATTTTTTTCTAAAACAAAATCAGTTCTTTTAAATAAAATATAATTTTATTATTACGGAAAACTTATTTTTTATTTTATTTTTCTTTTTCTAAAAATATGTTTTTAATTTAAAAAGAAATAGATTTATTTAATCTAAAGAATAATCCATTGGATTATTAAAATGTGGATGGATTGGATCAATCCATTAACTTATTTTTATTTGGTGGATGGATTGAGTGAATTTTTGGTGGATGAATTGGATGAATTTTGTTTTAATGGATTTAATTGCCACCCTACTTGTATCACTACTCGATAAAGGGTTTTTAAATAATTAAATTCAATGATGCGAAAGTACTCGAAAAAGGTTGAGAAAGATTCCATTTTTAAAACTATGCAAAGTAATGATCTTTGATAAATAAGTCTACGCGAATGCCGATTTAGCCGCTTTTTTATCAAAGATAAGACAACAACATGCAGTGAAAGGTGTTGTCTATATTTATCTATTTTCTATATATCGAGTAAGAACTCTCATAGCAAAAGTAATTCAATTAAATGGATTTGTTAGAGTAAGAGATCATGACCCCGCCTAACTTTACTTAGTTAGGATAAAAATCGGTACTTAATCATTGATTCTTATAGTTCGATAACTTTTACTACTTTGACATAGTCATGAACTTTGCGACACGTAGTCCCTAAAAAGAAATCAAAACACAAAAGTGGAACTTTTCAAGATACAATTACGTTTTCCTTTGTATAACACTTAGATAGAATTGTTAAAGTGTTGAGTTTGCTGTTTATTATATTTATTTTTAAGTAACGTCTCGTATTCTTCAAGGGAAGAAGAAAATAACTTCACCTCTTACTGATAACAAGAAGCTACTATAGGTTTCCTCCTCTTAGTGTTGTGCATTCATGATATCTGCTCTGCATTAAAGCTAGGTGCATTTCATGGATTATGATCACTATCTTACTTAATTTAGGTTACCATTTCATGCAAACATGTTATGGTAGCTATTGTCTGATAATAACATACACACTACTTGCATAGTTTCAGCCTTTAGGTCAAATAATGGAACAATGGTGGGTATTGGTGGTTGATAATTTCCTTGTTTTCTTACAATATCAAAATACCAACTTACTAGGTAGGCTGAAGACATGGTTATATTTTGGAAAGTATGATGATGTGCTTTCAACTCTAACAGTCATATAGTTAACCTTGCTCTTATAGATACCCAAACATAATCACATTCTCTACGCAGGCTCTATAGTAGATTCAATTATACTAGTACTTGATAATGTATGAAAATGAATCTTTTGAAAAGGCTAGATTAGGAAAATCTATTGCAGATTTTAACCAAGTTTTGCTGAAAACTTCCTCTTATGGATGATTTAACACTTGGTATACCTTGAACTTGATTGAACATGTTGATAGGTTTTTCAACTACCTCGTAGTCTATATTTTGGAGAAAGTCATTAAAAGTTATACAATTGTATGAATCAAAGTATGATATTTATATGTGTAGAATCTAGCTCATTGTTTGAGTTCATTTAATTTTGAGTTCGTTTTATTAATCCGTTTAATTTTTCATAGATTTATTCACTTGTGTTGTTGATTGGTGTGTGGTGAATAGTAGTTGAATATGTTCATAGTGTAATGCCTGGGTTTGTTGGAAGTCCCTTTCTTGATAAATCCTGCTCTAATAAGTGATATCGGGTTGAGAATATTATATTTTATCTGGTTGAGGGCTGTAATATGATTGATTTATGAATTTGATGAAAAATAGTAAGAGTACTATTTTTACCGATGTAGTAATAATGAGTTTTACTCCAAGTATCATTCTCGAGGGTTGTGAGAAGTACTTTGTAATGATTTATTCTATTTAACAAAAATAATAGTTTTGAGTTTGGTTGGAATAAATTCTTGCAAAATATAAATGGACACGATGTAAAATTGACATCTTGTATGATTTAAATATGCTATGGTGAGTGTATAATTTTTATGTAAAAACCTTGCTCTTTGATTCATTCAACAAGTTTATTTGCCTCAATTACCAATTCTCAATTTTATCTTTTTCTAATTCCTTAGTGAAAAGACCTTTAACCTTCTTTCTTAATTTCAATGTACATTTAAATTAGTAGAGAAGTTAAGCATTCAATTATCAAGAATTATTCTGGTTATTATAGGATTATCCTAGTCCTAGGTTTTTTAAATAACAATATCGTTATTTAAAAAATCTTAACACGACCGTCCGACTCTAATGAGTTAAAACAGTGAAATCATATGGTCCCATAGGGTCAAACTATAAATTACTCTAAATAACCAAATTGATACATAAAGAACTAAACTGTTCATTAAAACAAAGCGATCAATATTCTTAACAATTTAATTTTTCGGAGTTATTTTAATTATTTGGGGTAATAATATTGTTTAATATTATTTAGTATTATTGAGTAGTATATTTTACAAGAAGGGCTAGTTGGTAATTTGACTTGTGCCTTGCTACTAAACAAACCAAACCCACCATTTCCTTTGTTTTATGTCATAACACTAAAACACACTTTGAGAGAGTTAGAGAGAGCTAGAGGTCTTGGAAGGGAAGAAGAGGAGCAAGAACAAAGCTTGGGTTTTGGGTTGGTTGGAACATCAAGAATCATTTCAAACATTCAAGGTAAGGGGTTTGATTTTCCAATGCTTATAGTTAGGTTTGATTTGGTATAATTTTGATTTGGGATAAAATTGATTTTAGGGTTTATGAGTTGTGTTGGGTGATTTTGATAGAGGTTAGAGGAATTGATTTAGGTGTTATTGTTGTTGTTGGATTGTCATTGAATTAGTTAAGAAGAATTAAATTAGAAAAACTAAATTATATTATGTTTAAGAAATATAACTGACAGTATGTAAATGGAATATGGATTATGCAGTATGTTAGAAATAATGAATATACATGTTACAGGTTTTCCTTTTTGGAAAGTGGCAATGGAATTTTTTAGAAACAAAATTACATGTGTCTTGAATTGAACAGTGCGTATGCAGTATTTTTGTTTAGTTTGGAAATTGGCAAGTTAAGAAACTAAATTATGCAGGTTATTTGTAAAATGGAATTTAAGAAACACAGTATGCCAAAACAAAATGGAAAATGAGAAAATTCCAAAGTGTCATGGAGCACTTGCACAAGGGGGACGCACGTTCCCTTTTCTCATGTGCATATTGGGATGCATGTCCCTTGCTTCCATTGACGAGTTTGTATTGTCTCTCGCGCCTGCTTTTGATGCTTTAGAAAATTATGGTTTTTTTTCTCAAAATAGTTTCTGTTTCGGATTTTATTTTCATAATTTAATATATTAATTAATTATATTAATTAAATACAAATATGACATAAGTTAGCCGATTTAATTTGGAACCCGATTATGTTCCGATTTCGATTTCGACAATTTCGACGACGAGCAGCTGTTCAATTTAATGAAAATTGACGTGTTAGCTAATTTTGACGAGTAGAACGTCGTGGTGAGGTTAGTTTTCGAGATTTCGAGTTTTACGAAGCGACCGAAATAAGTCAATTTACTAAGTTGAACCGGTTGTGTTTTAGCTTAAGTCGCGTATGGACAATCCGATTGCGACGCTGACGATTATGATTGTTGCCGATTATTGTGAATGACTTTGGCGACGATTATTGATGTTTAACTATTTTTTATGTTTGGAATTAAGTGAATCATTTGATAATGATGTGGTGTGATTAAACATGATGTTTGCGACGGTTTGTTTATAATGAATACTTGATGATATGGCGATGATATGTTTATCTTGATGTGGATAAATATATGTGGGATTTATGCTAAATTTTGATGTGCGATGATGATGTTATTTGTTGTGTCGTGTTTGTGATGTCGTGTTGTCAAGTCACATACATTGCATTGACGGGCTTTAGGATTATGCGGTGAGGGCTTTTATGCCGGCAACGATGGGCTTTATGCCAAATGTCCCTAAGTATGGACAGAGCGACGGTATCACATGCATAACATAGTCATGTCTCATGGAGTCGGTTATATTTATTTTTGAGTCTTTTGGCGTTGAGTTTTATTTGATGTTTTATGATGAATTGCGATGATACATGATACTTTGTTTTGTGATGATTTTTGGTGTTAAACATAAAGTGATTATGATGTGATAATTTCATGAAAATTATGCGATGAATATAACATGACTAAAGTTTAATTATATGAGTTTATGGAGATGGAGTTTATGCTTGTTTTGATATGATGATGATGGTTACGTGACGAAATTAAAGTGTTGATTTTATACACTAAATGATGATTTAAAGTATGTGAAATTTTAATATATGTTGACATACTCTTATTATCCTATATCATTTATGATTCCAAAACTATTTATATATTTTATCATGCCTTTAATTATATGTTTTGGAGCATCTCACCCTTTACTTGTTTTGCCGTTGCCTTTATATTGGTAACGTGCAGGTGATCCACGAGGATGATGAGGATTAGCTCAAGTCTCTTTATTTTGAGTCGCTTGCTTTGATAGTAGTAACACTCGGTTTTGGGACATTATTTTTTTTTGGATAGGATAGTTTATGTATACTATCTTATGATGTTATAACTTTATGTATTGGTGCTAACATGATAATATGTACATTTTGTGAACACATCCATCTGGCCGTGAATATTCATATGTTTATATGATATGAATCGGTATGTCCGACTTTTGATTTTTGTGAAGTGCATTATAATACAAAGTGATGAAAAACACGAATATGTGATACCTCAATTTATGTTTGGATGAAATTTTGAAACTCTAATTTCATTATTAAATGAGGGGTAGAATTGGTGTTACATTAGTGGTATC
>CM038794.1:261203706-261448698 GCA_021764765.1 Vicia sativa | reverse complement strand
CAATGGCATCGATAAAGGATCACCACTGGCCATCATTAGTGACATCCTGTTGGTGACTATGTTCTGTTGGTGACTATGTTCTGTTGGTGACTTGGTATTTTCTATTGATGATCTGATGTTTTCTGTTGGTGACTATGATATCATTCGGTGGCATTTTCTAGCCGTTACTCTGTCCGATTTTTGGTTTTTCTTCAATCAGAGCAGAAACAGCGCAACAGTTTGATCAGTGTTCATGGAAGTAGTAAACCCATGATCAATGCATAATGTATTTGCATCATAGCATGTTTATTTTTAAAAGAAATGTCAGAAAAAGCATGTTATTTTATCTAACCCCGCATGCATATCATTTCCAGGACTTCTTGTGGTTTACTATCAACATCAGGATGGATACCAACAATCAAACCAACACCGAGGCCCTAAGGAAGACTTCCTCATACTCTTTCTGTGCATTCGACATCTCTGAAGTAAGAGCCAGAGGTATTCTTGTGAAGGATCTGATTGAAAGAGAGTTCAGAAAAGATCATGGGAACATATTGCCGTTACTAATGGAGGATTATGAGTTCTATGCCATGCAATCTCTACTCCAGTTTTATGATAGTGAGCTCAGGTGTTTTACCTTTCAAGATTATCGCTAGCACCTACTCTTGAGGAGTACTCTTTCCTTTTGGGTATCAGTATCACAAGCAGTTTGCCTTTTGTCAAAAGAATGGGTACTGATTTTGAAGCCATTGCTAAAGCCCTTGGTTTTGCGTTAGTGAAGTAAGGCACTGGGTCCCGAAGATCACACTTGTGGACTTCGTTTTTTTTAGTCAAAGTTGATGAATTTGCCAAGGTTGGTAGTTGGAAAAGCTTCACTATCTTAGCCGCCATGATCTATGGTATGGTGATTTTCCCTCTTTTGAGAAGTTTGTGGATGTTGCTGCAATTTCTGTTTTCATGAATGACAATCCGGTTCCTACCATCTTGGCGATACATATTATGCCATTCACTCGCCATGGTCAAAGGCGTGTTATGGGTTGTATGCCTTTACTTTATCGTTGGTTCAACACACATTTGCCAAAGAGAGGGCATTTGTTGATTATGCTAAAACCATGAAGTGGTCTAGCCGAATCATCGCACTCACTTCATATGATATATTTTGGAATACCATGTCGAGCGGTTCTGAGATCATTACTAGTTGTGGAGAGTTTCCAAATGTACCATTGATGGGAACTAAAGGTTGCATCAGTTATAATCCTATATTGGCATGCCGTCAACTAGGATATCCTTTGAATGAAGTACCCATTGTTCGTCAGTTGACGGAAACTATCTTCTTTGCAAATGATGAGAACCCGATTTTGCTAAATCAGATTGTCGTTGCATGGAGCTCAATTCACAAAAGGGCACGGTTTTGGCCAAAAGGAAATTATGCGTTTGATTCTTACAATTGGTTAAAAGATCGGGTCTTTCATACAAAAGGGAAGCACCTTCGTATTCTCAACCTGGTTCCTTGGTTGAAAGTCTGATACCTGATTTTGCTACTTCCTATTCTTCATCCGTAATATCTCCTTCAGGTTTCGTGCGTATTGAGGTTTACAAACAGCTCCAATTGAGAATTCACTTTGAAGGAAGTTACAAGCTCGAGCCATGGACCTAGCATTTGCTCTTCAAGATAAAAAGAGGTTATCTGTTGAGATCGAGGAAAGACCAAGTTTTGAAGGCTTATGGCTTACTTGAAGAAACCAAGAGAGCCAAAGGTAGTTCCTCTTCTTTTGATTAGATGACCAAAGAGTTTGACAGGTTACAAGAGAAGTTGAAGAATATGCGATAGCTAATGAGAAATTGAAAGCCAAGCATGGTGAAGAAACTGGTTTAAAGAAGCGACTCCCAAGGAAGAATCTAATGCTAAAGAGTCCCTTAGAGAAGGAAAGAACTTGAAGTTGAAGCCCAAAGTCACAGGAGCAGATGACTATCCTTTCTAAAGAGGTTGAAGATTTGAAGACTAAGGGCAATATGCTAAAGATGGAGAATATGCAGATACACCATGTTGAGGGGTCGAGACATCATGGCTAAGCTAGTAGCCGAGATCCATACCAAGGCGCAAGGCCCTAAATAAGTAGTTGCAAATGTTATTTGATGTTATTTGATTCGACGAATCACCTGTGCTTGTTGGATGGGGTTCGCTCACTATTGTGTTTGTATTAATACTCGTGATCGTGGACTCTTGTATGACTCTATTTCATCTATGCACTTGAGCAGTTGATTCTCAATCTGATTGTGTGTCTGGTCTTGATAATTATTGTTGTCATTATCCTATTATTATTTGATGTTTGATAACAAAATGCAGGAATGTCCTGGAAGTGATCATTTCATGCATCATGCATTAACCATGCATATACATACATTGTGCATAATGCATTTGAACTTGGGATTTATCTTACTCAAACTATTTTCTACTCAATTGTGAACTTTGCCTCCGTGCATCTCGCTTGAAACTGAGTGATGGCAACTTCGGGAACTGGATGAGATGAAAGAATATATGGGATTTCTCATGCTGGACATGCAAGACTTGAGAGAAGAGAACCAACAGTTGAAGAATCAGCTAGGCTTGGTGATGGAAATTTTAGGGACCGTGTTGAGAAAGGGAGATGATCCCAGTTTTCCTACAACAACAGGAGTCGCTATTCCTCCTTATACTCAGGGTTTTTCTTTGAGCCCTAAAGCTGGGCATACATCTACTCCATCACCCTGTATTCCGAGGTCTCCTGCTCACGTCCAATTCTATTGTTCGAAAGGTCTAGAAGGTAGATCTCTTCAACCATGGTTGCCACACTCTGAAAAGCAATTCGATCCTATTCCGATGCCATATGCTCAGTTGCTTCCTCAGTTGCTCAAGTTTCGGTTGGTTGAACTCCAAACTCTTGCCATGCCTGAAGGGATTCTATTCGAGTATGATGTGATGGCTAGGTGTGATTTCCATTCTGGGGCACCCTGTCATGATACAGAGGACTGTGTGACCTTGAAAATGAGGTTCGAGATTTCGACAAAGGGATTATCCGTTTACTTCCACGTGGTTGAGCATACAAGTCAATTTAGCTCCAGCTCCTGACATGACCGTTATGCCTGCTGCTATACCTCAAAATAGAGTTTGTGCGTCGAAGAGGGATAATCGACCGCTCCACCCACCGCTCATCAAGCCCCAGTCAGAATCAAAGACAACAAGAGAAACGTGCTCCTAGGAGGTTTGATGTTATTCCTATGAGCTATGCAGATTTGTTTGTCCGTTTGAATGATCTTAAGCTGGTTGTTCCCAAGCCTGCATTTGCCCCTCCCTTGGATAAACGCCCGAAACTACGATGCTAATGCTAGCTGTGAGTTCCATTCTGGTACCGTTGGGCACAACATTGAAGATTGTCATGCATTCAAGTGCAAGGTACAGGATCTGATTGAGGCAAAAGCTATCAGTTTCACACCAGATGGTCATGTTCGGGTCCTCCGCTAGCTCAACAAATGTCAAGACTTCAAAATGCATCATCAAAAGCAACAAGTCAAGTCTCCTCAACGGCAATTTCAAGATTCATTTGCATTCTCATTTGTAATCTTTCTTGTTTGTTTAGTACATGCTTGTATGCAGAACATTTTCATCTTCTGAATGATTATCATAATGCATTGAATATGTTTGTCTTGAACTAATCCATTTGTATGCACTTTTAATTGTTTTCAAATGTTTTTGATATCCAACTCTTGTTAATAAAGCAAAACCTTTGTAGGGAGGATGACGAAAATATACCAAGAATTTCAAACGGTATTGCTTTCAAATAAAAACCTCACCGACGATGTACAGGCCTTGTTTCAAATCCCCAAACACGGAGATAAGGGAGTTAGACCTCGTCAACCCCTTTGAGCCTTGAAGTAGGAGTTTTTCCGTCAAAAACCGCATTTTAAAACCGGGGTAGTGTTCAGTTAATCGATTGAGCGCAAAACTCATCGAGAGTATATCAAAGGATACAACAATGGCTATCCTTCAAAGGTTGAGAAACTGAGCAGCCAAGTTTCAATTGACAACAATGTGCATCATGGAAGGACAATACCCAACGGAACTCCTTATCTGAAGAGGACTTGGATCGCCACAATCACATCTAGCAAATCAAAGACAAGAAGATCAACGATGGTTCAAAAAACAAAAAAGAAAAGCAAAAAAACAAAGAAAAGCCCGCTAAGTCGAACTTGGAAATAAGTCGCTTAGGCAAAATAAAAGCAAATGTAAAGAAAAGCAAATGCAAGTAAAGGCGAGGATAACCAATATCCTCAATAAAGAACAAAGTCGTTGGTCAAGCACTGCGAAAAGGGTGAGTGGCTATCGGGTCCAAAAGCCTTGTCTTAACAAAGTCAAGTGCACAATTAGTAAACTCGATGGTTTCTCAACTTTCAATTTCCTCTTGTAGAGATGATTGCTCAGATCAAGTTAATTGAACATAGGTTCGGAGAATATCATGAAGGGGGTGGGCACCAAATATTTTGAGCCTAAAAATCTTTCTTTCTAAAAACCGTGAACCAGGCCACGTTACAACCCTTAAAAGTCCTAACTGAAGTAGGGTTAATTTGAAAGCTAAGCTGTGACGAGAACATGGTATCCTGACTCCTAGGAGGTTTGCTAACACCTTTGAGTTGGTATCATTCCATTTTTTTGTTATCTTCTGCACAAAAATGCGATGTTTCGACATCTTTTCAAAAGCTTTTTGTTTCAAGACAAGCATAGGATTTGCATTAGAATTATCATTTCTAGGATAAAACATTCTTTGCATATGAACAGGTGCTCAAACATCCAGTAAGCTTGCATAATGAGCATCAGATGAATACCTTGATCGTCCCAAGGGGCAGGTTGTCTGAAAATATATTGAACGGCCTTTCAAAGAACCATCTTAATCTGGGGCATTCAAGATGGTATTATATCCTTCAGGGCTCATTAAAACGGGCAACTTGTTGGCACAATCCTTTCTCGAGACAGGCATGTTGATTATCTATGTTTCACCTGGGAAAGTGGCGATGGTGACAGTTGGCAGATGCCTGATTACTCGTTTGATTGAAATTCCTACATCTTGAAGAATACTCTTCAATATAGGGTCCTCTCCATTGAGTCCGCTGCTATACAGAAACGGTCTCCAAATTGGGTCTTTAGAAGTTTGTCGGATGATTTGTTCTTCTTGATTCAAGCTTTACTTGTTGTCTTTTGTCTTTTTTCAAGCAATGAGTCGCGACGCTCTTCGTTTGTAAAAACCGCGGTTATCTTACCCGTGTTTGCATTACCTTTCCGACATTGGGTATCCACACTCGGTGTGTGGTAATCCAAATGCTTGATACTCTTGAAGAATTATACCCGCCTTTGGCCTGAGGGATATTATAGTTCTTGCGACACTTTCGGTGTCCATGCCTTCAAAGAACTTTTGTCTGAGTTCGTCTTAGCTAGACGTTTCTTCCCTTTGCAAGTTCATCTTCACACGATGTCCTTCCCGCAAGTTTGTCTTAACTAGATCGCTCTTCCCTTTGCAAGTTCATCTTCACACAGATGTCCTTCCCCGCAAGTTCGCCTTAACTAGACGCTCTTCCCTTTGCAAGTTCATCTTCACACAGATGTCCTTCCCCCAAGTTCGCCTTAACTAGACGCTCTTCCCTTGCGGTGTTCATCTTCACACGTATGTCCTTCCTCGCAAGTTCGTCTTAACTAGACGTTCTCTTCCCTTTGCGTTCATCTACACGATGTCCTTCCCTGCAAGTTCGTCTTAACTAGACGTTTCTTCCCTTTGCAAGTTCATCTTCTCGCAGATGTTCTTTCTCGCGTAGTCTGCCTACACCGACGTTCTCTTCCTTATTAGTCTGTTTCACATTTGTCTTGTTCTTTTACGCGGGTTCGTCTTCGTCCGACGTCCTCTTCTTTTTGTTCAAGTTCATCCTCGTGACGGGTGTCCTTTCTCTCGAGTTCGCCTGACCGACGATATTCTCTTATGGATTTTTCTTCCATTATCGTGTATCTCATGCTGGTGCCCTCACGCCATCCTCCAATGAAATTCAGTATCTCGTTTTCAGTAAGCATGGACGAGAAAACCCCGAGTGAAACTTCTGCAAAGAATCAGATGTAGCGTTTGTCATCAGCATACCATATTTGGTGAATCTCCCTAGCAGATGTTGTTATCGACAAATCCTTATTGCAGAACATGATACCAATCCCTGGTACGAGTTGCCAATATTTGTCTCAGTGAAAGTCCCTAGTGGATGTTCTCCAAAGTCGCAAGTGTGTTGTATCCTGATATTCCCTATGGAGGTGTTATCTGATTGTTGATCGGGCGTTGATTCCCCAATGAGTCGATATTATCCATGATGATCCCGGAGGGTTCTCATCTCTTGACATCCCCAGCAGTTGATATATCTTTGTCTCCCCAGCTAGAGTTGTAGTGGGTAACGGTGGAAGATCTTCTCCAGGTGTTCCTTTTATTTCCCAGCGGATCTCTGTCTAGCTGACAAGCTTCCTATGACATCATCTCCTCAAGCAGGATCATATGGTATCTCAGATCTTCAAGTGGTCCTTCCAGATTTATCACTTGACCGTATCCTTGGTTGATCTCCATTATTATCCCCAGTGGATTATCGATTGAAGTTGGTCATCTTGTGACCTTTGGTCGCCGCTCACATTTCGCCTTTTGAAAACATGCATCATCGCATTTATTACCTTTAGGAATTCATGCATTTTCATCAAATTATAAGCCAAGAGCAATGAATCTTCGCCCCAGTGGTGTTCCAATGTCTCTGAAATCCCAGAAGGATAACTTTTGGGTGTGGGCATTCTTTGGTGTTGAAACCGCCAAGATTCTGGTGCAACACGCTTTTGGTGTTGAAACGCCATGGTTTTACCCCGTAACACGCCTTCAGAAGCCCTAACCTTGCTTTCTTCTTTTGCACAAGAGTTGAGTCGCTACCAATTCTTGGTCAAGGTTTGAGCATCTCTTTCCTTACACATGATGCAAGTTGCTCAGATTGTGTGTAGCCGGTCAAGATTTCACCGCTTGAACCGCCAAGACATCCTCGTGCAACAATTCTTAGGACAGGTCCTACTTTGTGCCTTTTCGGAACAAATACCCACTTTTGTCTCCTTCTCGAGTGTAGCGCTCGAGAGAAGCCTACTCGGCACTTTCTAGCCTTTGCATCACTAACCCGTCCGCTATTCTCGCGAATGTGGTAGTCTAGTCACAGTATCAAGTCTTTGCTTCCGCCACGTGTCAGCCTCCCTGATATTGCGGATTGAATTGGTAGAGGCCAATTCTTCTTAGGTCGTTAGCATTGCACCGCCTCACGAGTTCAAGATTTATTCTGGCCTTTTCGGGAACAACACCACTTTGTCTCCCTTCTCGTGAGTGTAGCGCTCGAGTCAAGAAGCCTACTCGGCACTTTCTAGCCTTTGCATCACTAACCCGTCCGGTTATTCCCCGGGCGTAATGTGGTAGTCTAGTCTGTATCAAGTCTTTGCTTCCGCCACGTGTCTCCTCCCCCGATATTGCGGATTGAATTGCAGAGGCCAACTTCTTAGGTCAGTTAGCACTTGTACCGCCTCACGAGTTCAAGATTTATTCTGTGCCTTTTGGGAACAAATACCCACTTTTGTCTCCCTTCTCGTGAGTGTAGCTCGAGTCAAGAAGTTTACTCGGCACTTTCTAGCCTTTGCATCACTAACCCGTCCCATATTCCCCGGCGAATGTGGTAGTCTAGTCGCTGTATCAAGTCTGTTTCGCCACGTGTCGCCTCCCCCGACATTGCGGATTGAATTGTAGAGGCCAATTCTTCAGGTCGTTAGCACTTGCACCCCGCTCACAGAGTTCAAGATTTATTCTTTTGGTTGTGGCCAGCTTAAGCTCGCGCAACAAGCCCTTTTTCCAAAGAAGGTTCCTTAGAATTTTGGAATGTCCACACCTATCTCTTGTTGTAGCTTTTGGGATTCAAAGTGTACTGGTCCGTTTTGATATTCAATCACCATACCTGTCGCCGAAAGGCGACGCCAATCTCGCTCCCGAGCTAGAGGATGATTGAATAGGGCAACTGTTGTACCCCAAAATTTACCCTTTTCATTTTTAATAAATAATTGGCTAACACTTAATTAATAGGTGCATCACATACATATCATTCATGCATTGATCATGGGTTCGAGATTTTCCAATCGTATGAATCAGACAATTCAAGAAGAGGTTTGTTTCTCAAGTTGAATATTTGAGGTTCCACTAATCCGGGCCATTTCAATACGAAGCGTGTCCGTAAGCTTCCGATTATTATCTCGCAAGTTTTGGTATTCTGATCGCTCATCGTGGATGCCGATTACAATTTCAAGCTACGGTGTTATGGTCTGACATTTGAACCTCGAATCGATTCTATGGCCTTCCGTGAGTTGTGAAGAATTGGTATTTGGCTTATCGATCTACGCGATTTATCGTAAAATCAAGAACCTAACAGATAAAATGATATTTGAGCGCGTGTAGACGAAAGTCAACAAAAAGTCGACATTTGAGAAAATGCGATCATTTCGAGAAAATTGGAAGAATCGGGTGAAATGAGGTTTCTTGCATTTTAAGTAATTTTGGACTTAGAAATTTTTCTAAGTTTAAAGTACTTGTGTTCATGGAGCCATGTTGCAGATCCATATCTCGCCTGTCTGTGGTCGAAGTTTGTGAATTGATAGTCGTTGGAAAGAGCGCATTTCATACTCCGACTTTGTCCCGTGAAGATTTTTCCGAAATGCTCGGATTTCGAGTTATAAAGCTCAGAAATTTGAAGTTCATAACTTTTGAAGTTTTACACTTAGTAAAATTTTGAGTGTTTTAACATGTTCAAGCGCTTGACTGGAGGCAACTTACACGCAGTTTCGAAGGCCGATTCGAATTGTTCAACATCAAAGTTGTTCATTTAATGGCAATCCACAACTTTGCTGAAGAAATCGAATCCATTCGGGAAAAGGATAAAAAAATTACAGAGCTCGGAAGTTACGGTTATCATTCCTCAAATCTCAACACTTAGAAATATTTTGAAGTGTTTGTTTCGTGCTTTGCCGACGCTTCTGTGGTTGATTTTATCATAGTTCATGGTTCGAATCGAAAAATGCTCAACTGAAAGTTGTTCATCTCACAGCGATATAAAACTTTGTTGAAGGATTCGAATTCGTTCGGGACTCGGATCGGAAGTTATAAAGCTCGTAAAATAAGAACTCATTATGTTTGCTAAATTCGAGTATTTTTGTGCACATGTTCGTATGTGTTCGTCAATGATTCGGTCGCCATACGAAGAAATTCCGAACACGAAAGCTTGAGTTCGTAATTCCATCTACAAGTTCCGCTTAGAAACTTTTCCGCTTCGGACGCCGAGTGGGAGATACGGAGCCGTAAGTGTCGCATGAAGTTGCTAAATTGCAAGACAAAGATGCACATTTTTGCCATGGTCAGGACGATTTCTTCAATGCTGGTGTGTATGTTCAGAGTTATTTTTCTCGCCGATCCGATCGCCGCATGGAAAAACTCCGAACACGAAGACGAAGTTCGCCGTCCTCTACAAGTTCCGCTTAGAAACTTTTCGCGGACGCGGAGCTGGAAGATACTAACCGTAGTGGTAACTTGAAGTTGGAAAATTGCTACATGTTATGTGCAAAACTTGCCCAAATTGACCAGAGTTTCGCGAACACTCAGGCATAATGCATGGCGATTTTCTCTATGATTTATGGCTCATTTGAATTGTGATTAAAAGCAAAGTTGTTCTTCCACATGTCATCTTTCCAACGGCACCGAGTTTATGTTATTTGGTCGAGTATCGGAAGTTATAGATCCGTAAAGTGATGCGGTATTAATTTAAGAAGCTGACACTTGGAAAAAAATCCTGGAATGTTCAAGTCAGTTTGTGTCGGTGTGACTTCGAAGCTGAATACGGCGAGCTTACGATCATTTTTTCGTCGGGCATTCAACATCAATGTTGTTCTACCAAATACGCTCTTCGAGTCGACATTCTCGTTGTATCGGTCGGACTATTATACACCGAGATAGAAGCCAAAAGGAGAGGACACGTTTATTTCCTTCGCATTTCTTTCTCACCACCCAACCAACAAAGATTTGTTTTCACTTATTAACAGAACTATAACAAAAACTTTTCTTTGCTGCTGCCATTTTATTTTTTCCTCACAGTATTCTGTTAAGAAATATAACCAATTTTCTTTTGTTGCACACACCAGTGAATTAACTTATCTCAAAACCACCAACTTATTCTCTCACCCATAGTTCTCTTCAACTCATTCAACCGAAAACAAAAAGAATCCATCACCATAATTATCACCGTGCTTCTTGAACAATCACCATCAGAATCAGACTCACCATTTCTTTTTTGTCAATTCTCCACCTCTCGCCGCCAATTGCATTCTCATCGCATTTCTACTCACTTGCTCACTACACCATCACCACCTCTTCTTCTTTCTTTCTCACGCAACCACAACACACTCTCAGCTTCTTTTTCAGTGATAACTACCTTCCACCATTACACCTATCATCAACCTTCATTTTCTTTCTAACACCACCACCATCTCATCTTCTGATAACCATAACAGATTCTCTTTAATTGTAACCACCTCCATTAACACCACTCGCCTGCACTCTCTGATCACCTTCATCATCCAAGAAAAAGCGGTTACAGCAGCGGTAACAACCTCATCTCTCTCGCCGTAACAACCGCACTCTCTTCTTTCAACTTTCATCATCATCATCCGCAACCACCGCCGCATCATCGGTTCTGTTTCAAACAAACGCACTCGTCTCTCGATTTCAAACGCCGCCACTTCAGCTGCCGTTAACACTCACCACGCCCACCATCCTGCTCACGTACTCGTTTCCCTTTCAATGGTCTTCTTCACCACATAATGAAAGTCTGTTCGCTTATTATCGCCAACGCTGTGTTCGACGAAGTTTGAGGCTCTCAACCACTCTCTCACGCCGCCCCAATCCGTATTTCGCCTTGTGTTCATCATCGATCATTGAGATACGATCCGTTTTGGATTGAATTCGAATGTAAGTTTCAGCGCATAACCTGCGTGATAGTACGAAAGATTCATTGATTTCTAGATCTCGGTAAAGGCCGTGGAATATTTCTGTAGCAGATTCGATTTCAAGGTGCAACGGACGTTCTCCGCTCGTAAGTTATCATAAAGCTCACATACTTCTCATGCTAGCTACTGGTCACAATAAGAGTCGTTTATGGCATGTGAAAGTCCGGTTTGTTCAGATTATGGAACTAGTAGTTCATGCGCCATGAGATTTCTTTCAAATGTATAATTTCCGAACAAGTAAATATCGTACTGATCGAATAAGAATTAGAGGAAATGAACACTAGATTCGGAATCCTCGCTAAAATCCGAGTAGAATAATAGGTTCGATTTTCTTTTCCTGGACGTGGTAGTTCCGACGACCACCGTGACCGAAAAACTCGTCACGGAGAAGGAAGTGTTTTCCGGCAGCCTTTTTCCCTGGCCCTATGCGTGGCATCGTGATACTGGCTCATGTGATTTTCATACCAGCCGTCCAGATCTTGACACGTGGCATTGTGTTTTAATTTCAATAAAATCTGAATATAACTTAAGTTAATGTGTCCAATTGATATAAGTTTTGTAACACATGAATAAACGTGACAGTGTGACATATAATAAAATCTGAACAATAAAAAAATAAATAAATCTGAATATAAAAAAAATAAGATTTTTTTGTGTTGTTTGTTTGGACAAAAACTGGACTGAATTGGGCTTAGATAGGTTCTGGACTTAGTATTTGCTACTGCATACCCCCTGTATTTCTGGATCCAATGCATTATAACATGATTTAGTTCATTTAGGAATTCTGGTTTACACCCCCCCTGTTTCATGTACCATAATACTAACACCTAATCAATTTTGATTTCGATTTCGATTATTTTGATTTGTAAAAAATACATAGAAAACATATTCTGACATTTTAGGATATTAGAACATTTTTGACATCTTTTAACATTTTTTTTAATTCATTTTTAATAACATGATTAAAAGTATGTTTCACTCATGCCACTTAAAATTTTACGTGTGCATTTCTATACTTGGTTTTTGGATCTAAACCTTCTGCGTGTATATTTTGCATTTGTACACCCACGTGTGCATTTCTATACTTGTTTTTTGGGTCTAACGCCCTTCTTGCAGGTGTTTTGTGTTTGTACACCCACGTGTACATCCTTTTGTTTGCTTTTTGGGTCTAACTCCCTTCTTGCAGACGTTGTTGCTTCACATGCGCACAAGCGCGCATCCTCTTTGCTTTGATGCCTCGAGCTATTCTCACCGGTTTACTCTCATTGCATGGCTGCAGTACTTGAAGTTTTCCGGAGTATTTCTATAGCTTGCGTTGCTCTTCGGATTTAATATCCGTCGGGTATTTATTTTACTTCACTTATCGCATTCTCTTACAGCTTTCCTAGATATCATGAGAAGTAGGGCTTTACAGCTTTCTTTTGCCATGAGAAGTAGGAATAGAGATGCATGAAGGGGCTTCCGTAGTTGGAGCATGTTCGTGAACCCTCCGGTTTATTTAAAGACCCGCTTAGGGCAATTCTACTTGTGATTTGTGCATATTTGCTTGTTTGTTTCTTGCAGGTTCCCTTGGTTAGGTTTGGTTCTCTAGCCTAGACTTTAGGATCTACATCCTTTGCATGTTGACAAAGGTAGAGATTCCCTTACATCCTCAACCATAAGTCCAATCTTTGCATGACAACATTAGGGCTAGTACTAGTTAGTTTCCTTTGTTTTGCTAGTTCTTTTTGCATCCTGCATGTAATTAAAACTAAAACTTGTTTTTCCTTTCAAAACAAAACACTTAATAATGGTTTGAACTCCTTTCACAAGGTAAAAGCAACCAACCAAGACAAACTCTTTTTCGCTTACGGCGCATTTTCTTTTGTGTTTAAAACCTTTTCACAAGTAAAAACACAAAACACACCAAAACAAGTGAGCCGAACTACGACGCCTCGACTTTCCCATTGCACGAGGGAATACGAGGTATCTTGTCACGGGGTCGACGAGCAAACTTTGTAAATATTTCCTTCTTTTCCCGTGTTTTCTTTATTTTTTTCTTTCACATGCATTCTTTTTAGCATTCGATGTAAAATTAAGCAGAAATAGATATAAACACACCCATTAGATAGAAAGAAGTGGATACCGTAGAGTACTACGGCGCGTGGGTGCTAATACCTTCCTCAAGCGTAATAGATTCCCTTACCCTATCTCTCGGTCGCAAGACCGTGCCTTATCCCTTTTAGGTTTTTATGCGTTTGCTTTCTCCTTTTAAGTAGATAAAAACGTTCGATGGCGACTTCATTGATACAGTTATCGGATGATGTTCAGCCGGTTGTTTCACATGGCCAAACTGAGGAGCCTCGACATCACTAATTCGTGCAAGCTCATGTTGTCTACATTTGACCAGGTTCTTCTTCCTTTAGCTGAAAATGTCAAACAGGTTGCTGCTAATGAAGATGAAATCTTTCAACAACGAGCTGCTGTTCAAGATGTCGTTACTATTGCCAAGGAGGACAGCAAAGCAATGAAAATTCTGACGGCTACTCTAAAGGACAAACGGCTCGCGCTAGTTCCTAAAAGGAAAAGAGCTGATGAAATACGCAGTCAACTAGCCGCTCTGTCCAAGGAGCTGGAGGACATCACTGCAGCCGACAAAGACCTGGAGGAATCCATTGCTGGCATTCAGGCAACATTGAGGAAAAAAGCCAAACACGCCGCTTCCCTGCGTACTCAAACGGAACAAAGAGACAAAACCATTTCGACACTGAGCGAGCGTACTGAGGAGTTGGTCGATTACGGTGTCCGTCTGCGTGGTGACCTGTCTACTTTCCAGAAGAAATTTGGAAAATTTTAATGTAACAATTGTAACTTCTTTCTTTGGCACCAACTTTATTGTAGTTCTGAACAATGGCCTATGGCCACTTTTATTTTTTTTTTGGTATCGATATTCATTTCTCCAGCTATCTTTCGACTTTTGTTCTCTAAGTTGTCGAAATAGTTATTTCTTGCAGGATTGGTTTATACCTTTTTAGGTACTTACCATTTACTCTTAGGATGCGTCGATCCAAGGCCAACTCTTCAAGCTCATATGCATTGTTTGAGAATACTTGGATTATCTTGAATGGTCCTTCCCAATTTGGTGACCACTTTAAACCCTATCGCTCCTATCCATAGGTAGGATTACTTTCCACACGAGATCATACTGAAATGCTTGTCTTTACCTTCTTATTATAGGCCTTGGCAATTTTGTCTTTTTGCCTTGTTATGGAATCAAAGGCTAACATCCTCTCTTCATCCAAATCGACTAGCTCATCAGCCATCATAGCCCAATAGTCTTCTGTGGGTATCTCGTTTTGTCTTTGAATTCTCACCGCATGGACATGTATCTCGATTGGTAGTATGACCATATGTTAACTGAACTGTGGTTCCCGTAGCCTCTTTGGAGACGCTCGACAAGCCCACAATATTTGATCTAGCTTGATGCCGCTTCTAGTTTTTGCCCACTGCTTCTTAATCAAGCTAATTATTACCTTGTTGGCCGCTCTTGGCCATTTGCTTTGCATAGTAAGGTAGATGTTAGTAGTTTGATCCAACTTCTTGTGCAAAAGTTTGCATCTTTTGCCCCACAAATACCGGCCCCTTGGTCGTGGTGATTGTCTCGTGTACCCCAAATCAGAATGATATGGTTCTCGATGAAATCAATTACGCTTCCGGTCGACATTCCTCAATGCCACCGCTCGACCCATTTTGTGAAATAGTCGATTCCACCAAGATGTATCTTTGTTGTTTTGACGAGGCTGGTTTAATTTCCAATCACATCTAACGCCCATCCCTAAATGGCCATGGTTTCACAATGGCATGCAATTACCGGGCAGAACATGTTGAATGCCCCATGCACCGACATTCTTGGCACCCTTTAGCAAACTCAATGCGCTTTTCATCATCGAGGGCCAATAGACACCGTAACGTATTAGCAGCCATTTCATTTTGTGTTCGGCTCGATGGGCGCCACATGCGCCACTATGCACACTCGACACGCCTACATATGCCTCGCTCGCCTAGACATTTTAACAACACCCCTCGCAGCTTTCTTAAATAACTCTTCTTCAATCAAAACATAACTAAGGGCCCTATACTTAGTTTTTCTATCTCATGATCCACTGGTTTCGTAAATATGCAACTAAAGGTTTTCGCCAATCACTATTTTGCCCATTATCAATTGTAAAAATTTCAAAATTTTCGGTATCAAATGCACCTAACTTAATAATGGACAAATCTGAAGGGTATAAAGCAGTACGTCGAACCTTTTCTCTTGTCGGGATGCTTTCCTCATCTTCAGACTTCTTGTACCCAGAGGCTTCTTGCGCCAAATCATTCGCTTCTTGATTTTCCTGGCGCGGTATGTGGCTGATGCTTGCTTGCTCAAATTGCTTGAACAACCTTATCGCTAGCACGAAGTACATGATTAAGTTTGCTTTGACGCATTTGTATTCCTTCGACACTTGCTTTACTACTAGCTCTGAGTCACCCATAATTTCAACATTCCTTGCCCCCAGTTCTAGCAGCAGTTCAAGTCCAGTGATCAAAGCTTCATACTCTGCCTCATTGTTAGTGCACATGCCGTCGATGGCATATTTGAACTGTGCTGGAATTCCACTTGGTGAAATTATGACTACCCCTATACCAGCTCCATTTTTATGGCTGGAACCGTCGAAGTATAATTTCCATGGAACAAAACCAACATAATTTTGTGGCATGGCCATAGCTGAGTGGTCGACCAAGAAATCTGCCACAATTTGTCCTTTCATGGCCTTTAATGCATAAGTTGGGAATACTCAAGAAGTGCTAGGCCCATTTTCCAATTAGACTATGCAAAATTGGTTTGGACAACATATGCTTAATTATATCAAAATGAGAAGAAACATACACGTCAACTGGCTTTATATATTGCTTCAATTTGATACAAGAAAAATACAAACAAAGGCATAGTTTTTCGATATCACTATACCTAGTTTCAGCATCATTCAACATTCGACTAAGGTAATAAATTGGTCTTTCGACACCATTTACATTTTCTTGTACTAACATGCTACCTATTGTCGAATCTGAGGCTGCTATATACAACCTCATAGGCTTATTCCACACTGGAGGTACCAACACAGGAGGCTCCACTAAATATGCCTTGATTCTGTCAAAAGCCTCCTGATGCTCTTTATGCCAGATGAACTCTTCATTCTTCAGTCGAAGCAGTGGTGAAAACACCTTAGTCTTTCCACTTAAATTGGAGATGAAACGCCTCAGGAAGTTTATTTTCCCCAACAATGACTGAAGTTCTTTTTTATTTGACGGAGGCGCGACGTCCATGATGGCTTTGGTCTTCGTATGATTGACTTCAATGCCCTTTTTATGCACCACAAAGCCAAGGAAATCTCCTGCCTGCACACAAAAGCACATTTCAATGGATTCATCTTTAATCCATATTGTCTCATTCTCTCGAACGATCTTTGCAGATGATAAAGATGCGTCGACTCAGAGTTCGACTTAACCACGATGTCGTCGATATAAACCTGCGTGAAATCTTCAATAAAATCATGAAACATCGAATTCATTACCCTTTGATACGGGTCCGACATTCTTCAGCCGAATGGCATTACCACCCATTCATAGGTGCCTAACGCCTGTAGAACGGAAAGCCGTTTCGCACATCTTCTTCTGCAATAAAGATTTGGTTATAACCAGCATAACCATCAAACATACTTAGATATTGAAATCCTGCAGCTGAATCGACAAGCATTTCAGCAACAGGCATGGCATATTCATCTTTTGGAGTAGCAGATTTAAATTCCTAAAATCAATACAGACTCTAAGTTTGCCATTCTTTTAAGGACTGCACAATGTTTGCCAACCACTGACATACCTGCTCGAATGAACTTGCTCTTGAGAAGTCTTTCGATCTCCTCTTTATTTTGGGCACCACAGCGGCCGAGGTCGGCGCTTTTACCGGCCTCGCCCATCTTTCATTGGTAGTTTGTGTTCCACCAAATTTCGCTTAAACCAGGCATTTCGTTATAATCCCACGCAAAACAATCTTTAAATTTTTAAGCAAAGAGATTACCTTCATTTTTAGTTCGGGTCGATGTTGGCGCTATATATGTGGGCCTTTTATCTCCCTTTTCGCCAAGGTCGACCTCTAAAGGATCTTGTGGCTGCATTTTCTCTGGCGCCATAGGATCTTTCTCGAACCCTAAAGGTTCTTCGTCGTATATGCAATCTAGATGATGCTCTTCGACGTCTTCTTTCGACACTTGTATGTTCGGTGATTTTGGCTCAGCAGCCATATTAACCTCATTTGACAACCAACCGTTGCTAGCTACAACAGCCAGGTTTGCCTCAGCCTCCAGGGCGGAATTGATCTTGTTTTCGGCAACATACGCCGAAATCCTTTGCAAGGCTTCTAACTCAGACATCGTCAGAGGTTGGTTGCCCCCAGCCAGTAGGCGCAGGGTCTACATATAAATCCTCTATAGGCTCCACGTCCCAAACAAAGCCATGAGTTCCATGTAGCCTCAAAGATACAAAAGACTCAGACAAACTCTGGTATCCTTCTTCACCGAAGGCACGGGCAATATTAGCCATTGCGGTCGAAATCGTTGGACCGACATGGTTGACATCACCAAGAAATATCCTTGGTCAAGATTGATATTTTCCGCAATGCCGTCTCTCTCCAAATTATCGCGCGATGCATAGATGATGGCACAACCCCGACACCATGAAGCCACTCTCGACCAACCAGCAGATTGTAACTAGGCTTCCCTCTGATGACCATGAAAATGGTTTGCCTTGATACTGAACCAACAGTGATGTTAACCTGGATCACCCCCACGGTATTCTTTGTATTTCCTTCGTAGTCTGATAAGACCACGTTATGAGTTCTGATGTCGGTGTCCAACATACCGATTTTCTTCAGAGTATGGTAAGGCATAATGTTAACTGTAGCACCACAATCCACCAGCACCTTGTTCACAGTGACATCTTGGACTTTTTCCCTGATCAGCAAAGGCTTCAAATGGCTCTTCATGGCCATGTCAGGCTTTTCGAAGAAAGCATCCTGGTTCTCGACAGAACCATTATCCATCACGAAGTAGCACATTGGCTTATGAGAAGCCAATTCAACAGCTTCGACCTCGTCAGAGTTCTCTACATCAGTGGGCACATTGTATTCTACAGGCAACATAGTGACAACATTGACCAAGACGTCGAAGCTTGCTTCAGACTCGGAGGCGAAATCGCTAGTAACCTCGTCAGAATCTTTGGCAACAGGTTTGCCAACATATTTTTTAATCTGTTGCTTCACAACCGGATCCACCTTAACTTTGTATCTCTTCTGGTTGCCATTCTTTCTTTTGGCATCTTCAGCAGCAGCAGCAGCTAACCTTTTAGCATGCTTCTTCCTCTGGAAACGCCTCCATTGAGTTCGGCTCATAGGGTTCCTCCCATGTAATTCTCGAGACATGACTTTTCCTCTCGAAGTAACTTCACGGTAATTCATCACCGACTTGCCTTTAGCCTCCTTAGTGCAGAGATTGGAAGTTTCAAGACCTAATTGAGGCTTGATCCAAGTATCCTTTGGAGCATCAGCAGGGGGAACGTAAGTCTTAGGTTTGGATGGTGGGGCGTTTCTAGGATCCCTTCTATTCCACTGTTGTCTTCCCCTCGCAATCTGCAACAACCTGAAGTTTTCGACACCTGCTGCCGGTGAGTCTGTTGCATCTTGGGCACAAACCTCAGTCGAGCCTTGGCTCTATGCGTTGAGGAAATCCCAGCTCTCTTCGTGTTTTGGGTAACGTCACCATCTTGACTAACGGACTTTCCCTTCACTTTCCTCGACCATATTATCTTTGGAGAAATTTTCAACATCTACCACGTTGATTTCCGCAACCTCAGCAAACAAGGCCTCTTCTTGCCTCAATGGGTCGGAGTCAATCTTCATCCTCCGGAGGTGAACTTGACGGCCTTCTTGCGGCGATTTTGGACCGGATCCCCGAAAAGAACACATTGAGAAGTAGTGTGACCAAGAAAGTTATGATATTTACAAAACCTCTTTTCTGCTCTTTGCTCTAGTGGTGGCATTTAGCACCCACGGAATTAAAATCGACCATCTTTCACTAATGCATCAAATATCTCCTCACATTTACTAACATCAAAAGTGTAAGTTTGGTGAAATTTTGAGCTACTCTCGACGGACAAACTTTTTCCTTTTGAGGGAAAAGTGACTTGCATTCATAAGCAGTCCTGGCTTCATTTCACCAAATCTATCTCTGGCGAGATATAATCGCCTCATATATGGGCTGTGTCGTCATAGTCGACATAAGCCACTCTCTTTCTTGACCTTAGCCTTAGTGTGTCTAACTTTCTCGACTCTCGACGCCTAGGTGTCGAACCTCGTCGCTAACTGTGACATACTTTTCACAAATGTGGGATCGATTTTCTTCCTGATGGAATAATCTAAACCTCCAGCAACCATCTGTACTAACTCATGCTCAGGCACTTGGGTGAAACACCTAGCTTTTAGGGACCTAAACCTATTAAGATAGTCGTCGATGGTCTCAGCAAACTTTCGCTTGATGCTGGATAGTTCGACCAAACTGATTTTCGAATGTCCCTCATAAAACTGCTCATGGAACAATTTCTCCAGTGTCGACCAATTGTCGATCGAATTTGGAGGCAGAGTCGTAAACCAGGTAAACGCGGCTTTGGTTAAGGATGAGGGGAAATGTTTGATTCTAAGACCCTCATTGTTAGCCATATCCCCCGACTCGGTTAGGTATCTAGCTATATGTTCGACGGTCGATTCTCCTGTCTCTCCCCCAAACTTAGTATATTTTGGTGTCTTCCATCCTCTAGGGTTTTCAGTCTGCAGGATATAGTCAGCCAAAGGTGATGAATATGTTGGCCTCTGCAGAGTGTTTAGGCCATTCCTAGCCATGATTCTTTCGACGAGCGTAGTGAGGTTACCCTCGACAGCAATTTCCTCTCGTCGAATATCCTCAAGGACCTGGTCAGCCTCATGGGGCCGCTGAATCACTACTCTAGGTTGCGCTAAGGCCACATTTCTGCGTGGTCTTTCGTCTGCCCCCTGATGAATATTTTCACCTGCCCCCATGTTTATCTGGGCTTGGGCAAATTGTCTTGCCTGTAGCGCGTGTGGCACCATCTGTGCTGGTCGACCCGTATCTTGGGGGGCCCCTAGGAAATTACACAAACGTGTCAGTTGTGCAATCACTTGGCGGTTAGTTTCCGCGGATAATCTATTGGTTTCTGCCGCCTCTTGCACTATGGGATTGAAGACATTACCCATTTGATTGGTTAACATATTAACCATTTCATGGTTGCTATCATCCATCTGCTGCCTCAGTACAGTGATGGACGTGTTAGTTATGATTGGAAATCCCTCATCAGAATCGTCCTCTGGCATCCCATAGGGATGTCCCGACGTGCGGTATCGAGGAATCGTGGTATCAGGATTCGTTGTTTGTGGTTGACTTTGGACGATTTCCTCCAATACGGGGTTTGAAGGTAAAGATCCCGCAGGGATTTCGTCAGTCCTGTTACGACTGGGGGGATTAGACATCCCACTTGTGTCTCCCCTAGGAGGTTTGTTGTATTTTTTGGTAAAACTCCCACTCCTAAGTCTCATACACGTTGTTACTTAGCACTATGGTCCCACCAGGTGTGCCAATTTGTTTACTGTGGAAAATGGTAAACAACCGCTGATCCTCCCCGTGTCCTAAACTAGGGGTTACTAGCGAGATCGACCAGATTGATCTCAAGACGTGTGCTAAGTTTTGGTGATCACAGTATCTCGTTCGAAGAAGCCTATGCAAGAACCGTGTTCGAGGCTAAAGGAAACTACTACGATGGTTTTCCACACAAACTAAGGCTTGGTCGAAATAAGTAATCCGTGACCTAAACGACTGAAGCCTCGATCGAAGGGAGTTTTCGATAGCCAAACTGGGCAAGCCAAGCAGTGACTCGTGACTCAAGGCTTAAAGCTCAGGACTTGTGCGAAACTTAAACAAAAGAACATAAAATGCTTTCGACGGTTAGAAGAAAGTAACCGATGATTAGATAAAGATTGAAATAAAACTTAATTGCATTAATCGAAAAAGTTGGTGATTCAACGTACATCAAAGCTTTGCGGACTCTTTCTTCCGAAGTGCGGAATGGCGAGTTTTGCAAGCGGTTTGATCATACGAATGAACACACCAAATTACAAGAGGTTTGACTTATTTATAGTATTTACAAAGTAATCTATGCTAAATCGACGGCTACAACTAAACATGAAGGCAAGCCCATAGGATCCCCGCCACCTCGAGCGCCAATCCTTCAAAACTATAATCAACGCCCATGCTCGCACCTCCTTTGAAATTAACCGCGCTTCGAGAAATAACTGTTCCCGCTTCCATAAGTTACGTCCAAGCCTTGAGACAATGATGCTAAATTTATCTAAGAGTAATCTCCAACTTCGGCCTCGACGTGAATTCTTGACTCGACCGACAAGAATCGCTTACTCATTCGAACCCAAGATAACCACTCATAAGAATCAATGGCTTCCCGTCGATCGAGACTTCGAAATTCCTCATTCTTGACCAAATTATATCCTTCTCTTCTAGAATTTTCCACGAAGTTCCAGAATTGTCCCTTTAAATTAAGGACTTAGTACCTTCAGCTGGCCTTGGCATATTTTCGACCCAACAGTAGGGTTTATTCCGATTGACGTCGAATTGTGTAGAATTGGCTAAATTGCATGATATAGGATCGTTAGAGATGACTGGAGTATGTTATATTGCATGTTATTGTTGTTGTTTGATTGATTCTACTGCATTGGAATGAATGAGTTCGATTGGGAATGATAGGAATTGGATTGCAAACATGCTGTTGTCAAAATTGGTATTTTCTGCTACTATGAGTCGTGGGAATCGGTTTCCTTGTGGGAGGAACCGGGTTCCCAGTGTGTTGGTCAGTGAAATTGGGCATTTTTGAACGCAGCAACCGGTTACTCCTGGGGAGGAACCGAGTTCCAAGTGAAATTTTTACACTGAAAAATGAGATTTTTAGCAGGAACCGGTTGCATGTCTGCAGGAACTGGGTTCCCCATACATTTTTCCAGAGAGCGTGCTTTTGAGGCTTGAGGGAACCAGGTTCTCCCTGGGAGGAACCGGTTACCACTGTGTCATTTTGAAAAATACTAAACTTTAAAAATTCATAACTTTCAAACTGTAAGTCCGTTTTGAGCGCCGTTTTGGACGTTGTTTCTTAAATTTAATGCTCTATTTTATAAAATGAAGAAAATAACTGTAGCTTGAGTTTATTTTGAAAATGCATCGAATTTCAAATTATGCAGTTTGTACTTTGTGCATACTTGGTGTATATGAAGTGATGTATCAGTGGTAATTGATTGTATCAGGAATTTGTGGAATAAAATGC
The DNA here is from genome assembly GCA_021764765.1 of Vicia sativa. NCBI lineage: Eukaryota > Viridiplantae > Streptophyta > Magnoliopsida > Fabales > Fabaceae > Vicia > Vicia sativa. Next base: position 261,426,134 of record CM038794.1, on the reverse strand, counting down.
ATGTTTATGTTGTTTGACGTGTGCATGATCAATGAGGATATCATGTTCTGGTTTGATTTGGTTTATGACGTTGGTGTGGTCATGAACTTATTTGAATGTTGCATGCTTTATGATGTGCATGCATATACATTCTGGTGGTAGCTAATTCCCATTGTGCGGAATTAGTGAGATTTGCCAATAACCGTTCCCGGGTGATTATGGGTGGTGAGGTTGGATTCATGTCCGGGTGATTATGGACGAATCGATGTTGGTGACTTAGTTCTCGTTTTGGTACCACATGCATAGAGTCGTACATTTGCATTTGTGTGAATTATAACATGATAGGATGGTTTCCTGTGTTATAATTTGTTTGTCGTGTATGGATGTATGTTATGGATTGATTGGTGAAACTCGACTTATCTGATTATGTTAAAGAGGATGGATTAATATACTTGAGATATTTTATTGTTGTGAGAAACTTATAATGCATTTTAATTATGATAAAGTCTCACCCTTACTTTGATGATTTCAGATCAAAGTTAGCAGCTCAGGAGTTGGTGAAGATGGCTTATAGAGCCGTGCTAGTTAGTTATCCGCATGTCAGTGTCATGCTCTGATAGTTGTAATACTAGAGAACGTTTGGCTGAGAGTTTTGTTTTATACTCTAATGTTCTTTAATTTATTTTGGGAATAATTATGAATTGAAGTTTATTCCGTTTGGTTGTTATTCTCCACTGTGTAGAACATATAATTGGTTTTGATTATTTTTAATAAAGTTCTTCAGTGAAGCATGACTACTGTTTTGATATGTTATATATTGAATTTGAATTTTAATGCCCCTAGTTATATTTTAACTATGATTTAATTACTAATTCGCGGGGTATTTTAGAAGGAGTGTTACAATAGTGGTATCAGAGCATAGTCGGTCGTGTGACCAATGTCTTAGTGTCGTTATTCCCTTTTGGATGCGACTAGTGCAAGGTAACACTGTCGATACTTGTGTTCTAATGAGCTTGTTTTGTAATGTTACAGAACAATGGTTGGAAGAGGTAACGGAAGAGACGATGCTGCTATTGCTGAGGCTTTGGGAATGCTAGCAGGTGTGCTTGGAGGGAATCAACTGGGAGATGTTATCGGTGCTGATAGATAGTTGGGGAATTTTCAGAGGAACAATCCTCCATTGTTCAAGGGCACGCATGATCCCGAAGGTGCTCAGAGATGGTTGAAGGAGATTGAGAGGATCTTCAAAGTAATTGATTGTGCGGAAGAGCTGAAAGTGAGGTATAGTACTCATATGCTGGCAGAGGAAGCTGATGGCTGGTGGGTTGCTACCAGGACAGAGATGGAACAAGATGGTGTTGCACCGAATTGGGATGTGTTCAAGAGAGCTTTTCTGAGAAGGTCTTTTCCTGAAGACATTCGGGGAAAGAAGGAGATTGAGTTTCTGGAGCTCAAGCAGGGCAATAAGACCGTGAGTGAGTATGCTTCGAAATTTACTGAGTTGGTGAAGTACTATGCTCACTACAACAACGATGCAGATGGAGAATTTTCCAAATGTATCAAGTTTGAGAATGGTCTTCGTGATGAAATCAAGCAGGGTATCAGGTATCAGCGTATTCAAAGGTTTTCTGATTTGGTGGACTGTAGTAGGATTCTAGAAGAGGATCTTGCTAATACTCGAACGAATTCTCGTGGGTTTGCTGATAGAAAAAGAAAGCATCAGATGGATCGTGGCAAACCTTACGACAGGAATAATCAGAGATCTGGTGGTTGGAAGAAGCCTAGTGGGGGAGATTCTGGTGCTTCCATTAAGTGCTACAAGTGCGGTGAGATGGGGCATCGTATCCAAGACTGCAAGAGTAATGATAAGAATTGTTTCAAGTGTGGGAAGCTCGGGCATGTGGCTAATGATTGCAGGGTGAGAATTGTGACCTGTTACAACTGCGGAGAAGAGGGTTATACTCGTCCGCAGTGTACTAAGCCAAAGAAAGAACAATCTGGTGGTAAGGTATTCACATTGTCTGGATCAGAGACTAAGTCAGATGATCGGTTGATTAAAGGTACATGTTTTATTAATGGCATACCTTTTATTGCGATTATTGATACTAGAGCGACACATTCTTTTATTGCTTTGGATTGTGCTAAAAGATTGAATTTGGATATATCTAATATGGATGGAAGTATGGTTATTGACAATCCTGCGTCGGGTTCAATGACTACTTCATTTGTTTGTAAGAATTGTCCTATTGTGATTTTTGGTAGAGGTTTCGGTATGGATTTAGTGTGCCTACCATTAGAACAACTTGATATCACCCTTGGAATGAACTGGTTGGAATTCAACCAGGTTCATATCAACTGTTTTGAGAAGACGGTTATTTTTCCTGAAGAAGATAGTGTTGAAGATGTGACTATGTCGGTTAAGTAGATGAATTTAGCGGTTAATGATGGTGTTGTGGTGTTTATGTTATATTCTTTGACGGAAGCGAAAGGAAAAGCTAAGAGTGATGAATTTCCGGTGGTGAATGAATTTCCAGAAGTGTTTCCGGAAGATGTTAGTGAATTAACACCTGAGAGGGAAGTGGAATTTACTATAGATTTGATTCTTGGAACTAGTCCAGTGTTGATGGCGCCTTACCGCATGTCTACATTAATATTTATATAATAATTGAATATTCTAATTATCGTATTCTTCTATTAATATACAGAATTAATACTTCCCAGTATTTATAATATTATAAAGTATTATGTACGAGTATTATATATATACTATTAAAATTAAAATTCTAGTATCATATATATACTATTAAAATGAAAATTCTAGAATTATTTATAATATTTATATATGCAAGTATATAATAAGTGTGCATGTGTTTTCTTGAGATACATTTAAGATTTCCTGTCAATTTATCACATGCATATCTCGTTCCGCTGCCCAAGACGGTCGTTTCATTTTCCCCATGCTTGCTGCTATGAGACGGACGCCTCAGGCATTTGTCTCCTCCTTGAGACGGACGCCTCCTGCTTGTTCTGCATGCATTCTACTTTCCGTCCTTGAGACGCCCGCCTCGCTTGTCCCCTATAATTTTCACTTTTTCGAGACGCCCGCCTCCTATTTCTGCATGCTTGCAATTTTTTCGAGACCCCCGCCTCAGCTCGTGTCTCCCATACGCGTGAGATTCTCTTCTGATTTTTCTTGACTGATTGTTTTGTCCATTTCCTTCTTTTTCCATATCCAACATAACTCTTATTCATATTCTTCCATTAATCATAATAATTTCTTTTCATCTCCCAACATAACTCCTATTCAACCATTACTTTATTATACCATTAACTAAAATATTCATTCCATTTCCCACCATCAATTCAAATTCATACTTCTCCCTCCTCATTTCCCAACATACCATTATTTTTATTTATTCCTCTTCACTATAAATCAACTATAAATACTCTTCCTTTCTTCCTTCCATTTCACAACCACTACTCATAAACCTTCTTTCACACATTTCCATTTTCTCCTATTTTATCCTTCATCCTCTATTCTTACTATCGCTCCACGAAACAATCAACGTCAAGTTAAAGCAGACCGACCACCACCCGACCTATCCAATATTATTTTTCGAGATAGCGACGACGGCCAACAACATGCCAAATATCTCAAATTCTATACCCGTTCCGTCGTTCCTACAAAATATGTAGGTTCGGAGTGTTTGGAAACCTTAGGAATGACCGATAGCATCATCTTCATGCTCACTAACACCGGTTTACTCAGTCTCTGCACAAACCCATATCCAACCTATGAACCACTCGTGCTTGAATTTCTTAGTTCTTTTTCCTACACAACACCTACCGACGATCCTTACACAACCGACACGGCTAACTTTCGCATGTTCAACCAAGAGTATTCTCTTGATCAAGAAAGGGTTGCCGAACTTTTACTTTTCACTCGAGGTGAGCACGTTAATTACAAACCGTTCGACGATGACGGAGATTTTTCTTGGGATCAACTCGGTTTCGCTCTATGGAATGATCTTACCGGTCAACCCACAGAAAGTTGGCGAGATCTCTATGCTTCCCACGTCCATAATCCCGCATTGAGGTACTTTCACCGCATACTTGCTAACACCATTTTTGGTAGGACCAATAATCACAAGGTCAACCAAAATGAGTTGTTTCTCATTTTCTGTGCCCTCAATGGTCATGCTGTCAACGCCGCACCCTTCTTGCTCAACCACATTCATACATGCGTCAACGCAGCAGGTACAAATCCATTCGTTTTTGGTGGCATCATCACATCTTTAGCATATGCTTTAGGCCTTTCCGCCGAGCTATTTTCTTTGTCAAAATATATGATGCCAGCCAATCTACTTGATGTCATCTATTGTCGTGATTCTGACATCATATCTCCTCGACAAGATGGCCGGTTTACATTAATGATTAATCATCGTCAAATACCCGGTGTTGTGTTACCCTGTCCCAATCAAATCGACGTCCGAGTCCGCGCTAATTGGCGTTTTGCTCTCGATGCACCTGCTGCACAACAACAAGAAAATCCAGCTGCAAATTTCGCGGCTATGCAGGCTCATATGAATCGTCAAGATCTCCTGTTCCACGCCATGCAACAAAACCAAGCTGAGACTTTACGTCTTGTTCAAGAGCTACAACATGATCAACGAGAGTTGCAACGCAACCAACAAGAAATGCGACGTGAACACCAAGAATATGCTTTTCGCAATGATCGTAACTTCGAAGCATTGCAAGCTCGCATAGCGGATGCACTTAACCTTAATGATTCTGATTCTGATGAACGTCGAAGACCTCGTACTAGAGGTAGAAGAACAAGAGGTCAAAATTCTCAAAGCAACGAGTGATCACCTTTCTCCTTTCTGATTTCTCATGGTTTTATCGCATTGAGGACAATGCTTATTTTAAGTTTGGGGGAGTCAGAACATTTCTTTGTTCGTTATTATTTTCTTTGCTCTATTTAGTTTTTCCCTTTTAGTTTCCTTTTTCTATGTATTGCAAAATTTCCATTCAATAAAATACATGTTTATGTAATTTTAGTCTTTTATGTTTAAATTTCGTGCTTATTCGAATTCCTCCTTTTTCTTGAGCCATAACGACAAATTTTAACAAAAATTAAAATGCATTTATTAACACACACTCAAATAAATCTAAGGTTGCTTATTTTTAATTAAGAATTCGAGCGCGACTTAGCAAAATTGTTATCGTCCTAACACTTTAAAACCCCCAATGTGTTAGATTGAGTTAAGTACTTATTATACCAACACCTTAAGACTTAGTTTTAAAGTAATCCCGAGTAGTTTATTAAGCAGTCGGCACCGCCTTAAACGACAAACTACGTGGAGAATCGATGAATATAAGTGATTGATCAAGAATTTTAAAGAAATTTTTTATTAGAAGATGCGCTTATTAAGTTAGATGGTCCTTACTAGATCATTTAATTCAACGGTTGCAGAAACTATAAAATATTTATGCAAACATCCATTATGAATTGGTTCAGTGGTCCCTTGTGCTGAACTTGGTAGGGCGGATGTCGATCCGATCCCCCGTAATTTGTAATTGGATAAAGGAGTACCAAATATAATTACCAGGACTCCTAGCTGGATTATAAAGATCAAAGTCACTAACCGATTACTCCACTATGTGCGCGGAAGGTAAAGGGCTTAATGTGATTGCGCAAGAATGAAAACGGGTGAAACAAAACGAAAGTATTAGGTCGAGCTATAATTCATGACTTAAATTGGTCTGCAAAAATGGGGTTATCTAGTGTTATTACGGTAATTTTGGTGTCAAAGTCTAAACTCGAGTTATCCAACAAAGAAGTGAATTGCAACCAAGTACAAATTGAATTGTGTTTTATATCTGCGTTTGACCTATGCTAAAGTGATTTTTCATTTTTACTTTTTGCTTGAGGACAAGCAAAGGTTTAAGTATAGGGGAGTTTGATAACACGAATTTATATAACATATTTGACGTAATTTTCATAGACAATGTTACTATTTTTATTTAATTATATTACTTTATTTCTGTATTATGTTGGTATTTCTTTTGTTTCAGGTATTTGTATTAAATAAAGATAAATCGAGCAAAGAAGTAAAATTGGAGAAAAATCGAATTAAAAAGCAAAAGAAATGAAGCAAAGGGGTGATATAGCAAAAATGAGGGGTTAAGAAGGAGAAAACAATTATACAAGCCACACCACGCAAGCCCAGAACAAGCCCAATCTGCGTGGAGCTAAGCCCAGCAAGCATGCCTCCTGCCACGTGGTCTGAGACGGACGTCTCAAATTCTCCCTTCCCTTGGAGGCGCCCGCCTCCCATGCAAGTGGGGTCCACCACCTTCCCATGCAGTTGAGACGCACGTCTCACTTACTTCCCTCCACGTGGAGGCGTCCGCCTCCGACTCTCCAGGCCATATTTTCTCCACGTTTGCTTGCATACGAAGTGGAAGGAATGGGAAGTTACCAAATTGATCTATAAATACAAGTTCAAGTTTCAGAATCAGGGTCGGCATTTTTACCGAACAACTGTTATTTCTTATTTCGCAATTTTATTTCAGTTTGTACTTTGAATTTATTTTCCATTTTAGTTTTCTTTGTTTAGATTTTATTTCCACTGATCTAACCTTACGTTAGATCTAGTGCTTTTTATTCCTTGTCGCATTTTTCTTTCAATTCAAGAAGTCTTCGAAGAACAAGATTATTTCCAGTATTCTTAATTTCAGGTTTAATTTAATTATTTTATTTTATATATTGTTGCCTGATATTATTTATTTGATTTCGGAAATGTTTAAATATATTAAACCATATTATTTATGCATGTCTGAATTAATTAATATGTCTGGCTAAATCGTTCTGATATTGGTATGTAAATTAATCGATCCAAAGGAATCCAAATTAAACGGCATAATGTTACGTTGTTAAAAATATTCTTTTCGACTTAGATATCTAATTTAATTTATTAAAAGGTTTAGAAACCAACAGAGCGAAAGTTTGAGGTTAATAAACTGGACTAAGGTTAGAAACCAACAGAGCGAGAGTTTGAGGTTTAGAACCAGATAGTGGATACTAGGTATTAATTTTAAAGATCATGCTGCTTTTAAAAGAGATTAAACTTTATTTATTTTCAAAAAGTGTTTTTAAATTCGACGGGATAGCGAGAGCATACGTTAGGATTTAATTGCATGATCCGATTCAACAGAGCGACAATTTGAGATAGGATTTTTAAATGAATATTGTTTGCTGAAATAGGATTCTTATCAACTTGAGTAATAAGTCAGTGGAAATTCGGATCCCCTTAGGTTAGACGAATTACATACTGATATCTATTTATTTATTATATTTTCCTTAACCAAAAATATTAAAGAATTATTCGCCTTAGCTGTATAACGTAACTTAGGATAACAATAGTTCGATTTATAGTCTCTGTGGGTTCGATATCTTTTAAAACTACGCGATAGGACTGTGCACTTGCAGTCTGCTGATTAATATAGATGATAAAGTCGTGATCAAGTTTTTGGCGCCGTTGTCGGGGACTATTTAAGTCGATATTGTAACTCTGGTGTTACACCGTATAGACTAAGGCACCTTTTACCTTTACTACCATGTATAACCCAAATTTTTCCTCGCCCATTATCGATTACGAGGAACCACAAGAATCCCATAGATCCGACCTTGAAATACTGATGGAAAACTTTAATGCTTCACAAACCTACTCTTACCCAAACTACCTCCAAAACTACCAATCCTCATATTTTGAAGAACCACAAGAAACTTATAATTTCAACCAAACTTTTCCTCAACCCAATTCTTCCTACAATTATCACACCCAATATTTTGAAGAATCACCAGAACCATATAAATCTGACCTCGAAATATTAATGGAAAACTTTAATGAATCATGTAGGATGATAGAACGCTTTGGGGAAACACAAAAAGAGACTTTAACTTACCTTCAAGACCCTGAAGAATCGCAAGATTTTAATTTCGACACATCAATGGAAGATTCAGATGAGATGATAACTAACTCTAGGTTAGAGTCTATGATTGAGCACTTTGTAGAGGCACAAATTATCCAAAATGAAGCACAAATTATCCAAAATGAAGAAGTACGAAAACAAAGTCTTCAAACTAATGAAACCCTTAGCCAACTTGCCATTATGGTTGAATCCCTCGCGTCTCACACAATTAGCTTAGAGACTCAAATCTCCCAACTCGAACAAAACCTTCTAGGACCTTTACCCGAGAAAGATGTGGATGTTGAAACAACCATTATGGAAAAACTATTTGGAAATCTAGAAAGTGATGATGAGTTTGAAGAGAGTGATGTTGCGACTGAGGAAAGTTCTGACGAGAAAATAGTGGAGATTGAGAAAAATGAACCAACAATGTTCGAAGAGGAGGTTGTAAAAGAGGTAGAAGAGGAAGCATCTATTGTAATCCCAAATCACTACATCCCACTGATTCCCTTCTCGAAAATTTTTATGGAAACTCCGGTAGACTCCCAATCTAAAACGTGCGTTGCGGTATTGAAAAATATCCATACTAATTCACCACTCTTTGAAGTCTTACCTAAAAAGCGAAAATTAGAGGACCATAAAATTAAGGATATAATTACTGTTAAGAGGGTAAGGTTAACTTATGAGGCGATGGACGAAATCACTAAGCCAAAAATTGAAAAACTTATACTTAGGATAAATCCAGGACCACTACCAAAATTTCGAAAGAATAAACCGTCCTACAAACGTAAGAAAAGAAAAGGTGAGGGATATGTGAGATGGCTTGATAAGTGGCCATGGAAAATCAACGAGTAGTCATTCTAATTTCTAATTTTAAAATTTCTTTTTCGTATTTTAAAATTTTCAATTTTATGTTAAATTTTAAATTTTATTCGGTTATCGGTTGCACCCTTTCATCTGATGCGTTTGAACTACTTCCCCGAAATAGCGATAATTATATTCAATTAAATAATCTACATTAATATTTATATAATAATTGAATATTCTAATTATCGTATTCTTCTATTAATATACAGAATTAATACTTCCCAGTATTTATAATATTATAAAGTATTATGTACGAGTATTATATATATACTATTAAAATTAAAATTCTAGTATCATATATATACTATTAAAATGAAAATTCTAGAATTATTTATAATATTTATATATGCAAGTATATAATAAGTGTGCATGTGTTTTCTTGAGATACATTTAAGATTTCCTGTCAATTTATCACATGCATATCTCGTTCCGCTGCCCAAGACGGTCGTTTCATTTTCCCCATGCTTGCTGCTATGAGACGGACGCCTCAGGCATTTGTCTCCTCCTTGAGACGGACGCCTCCTGCTTGTTCTGCATGCATTCTACTTTCCGTCCTTGAGACGCCCGCCTCGCTTGTCCCCTATAATTTTCACTTTTTCGAGACGCCCGCCTCCTATTTCTGCATGCTTGCAATTTTTTCGAGACCCCCGCCTCAGCTCGTGTCTCCCATACGCGTGAGATTCTCTTCTGATTTTTCTTGACTGATTGTTTTGTCCATTTCCTTCTTTTTCCATATCCAACATAACTCTTATTCATATTCTTCCATTAATCATAATAATTTCTTTTCATCTCCCAACATAACTCCTATTCAACCATTACTTTATTATACCATTAACTAAAATATTCATTCCATTTCCCACCATCAATTCAAATTCAAACTTCTCCCTCCTCATTTCCCAACATACCATTATTTTTGTTTATTCCTCTTCACTCTAAATCAACTATAAATACTCTTCCTTTCTTCCTTCCATTTCACAACCACTACTCATAAACCTTCTTTCACACATTTCCATTTTCTCCTATTTTATCCTTCATCCTCTATTCTTACTATGGCTCCACGAAACAATCAACGTCAAGTTAAACCAGACCGACCACCACCCGACCTATCCAATATTATTTTCCGAGATAGCGACGACGGCCAACAACATGCCAAATATCTCAAATTCTATACCCGTTCCGTCGTTCCTACAAAATATGTAGGTTCGGAGTGTTTGGAAACCTTAGGAATGACCGATAGCATCATCTTCATGCTCACTAACACCGGTTTTCTCAGTCTCTGCACAAACCCATACCCAACCTATGAACCACTCGTGCTTGAATTTCTTAGTTCTTTTTCCTACACAACACCTACCGACGATCCTTACACAACCGACACTGCTAACTTTCGCATGTTCAACCAAGAGTATTCTCTTGATCAAGAAAGGGTTGCCGAACTTTTACTTTTCACTCGAGGTGAGCACGTTAATTACAAACCGTTCGACGATGACGGAGATTTTTCTTGGGATCAACTCGGTTTTGCTCTATGGAATGATCTTACCGGTCAACCCACAGAAAGTTGGCGAGATCTCTATGCTTCCCACGTCCATAATCCCGCATTGAGGTACTTTCACCGCATACTTGCTAACACCATTTTTGGTAGGACCAATAATCACAAGGTCAACCAAAATGAGTTGTTTCTCATTTTCTGTGCCCTCAATGGTCATGTTGTCAACGCCGCACCCTTCTTGCTCAACCACATTCATACATGCGTCAACGCAGCAGGTACAAATCCATTCGTTTTTGGTGGCATCATCACATCTTTAGCATATGCTTTAGGCCTTTCCGCCGAGCTATTTTCTTTGTCAAAATATATGATGCCAGCCAATCTACTTGATGTCATCTATTGTCGTGATTCTCACATCATATCTCCTCGACAAGATGGCCGGTTTACATTAATGATTAATCATCGTCAAATACCCGGTGTTGTGTTACCCTGTCCCAATCAAATCGACGTCCGAGTCCGCGCTAATTGGCGTTTTGCTCTCGATGCACCTGCTGCACAACAACAAGAAAATCCAGCTGCAAATTTCGCGGCTATGCAGGCTCAAATGAATCGTCAAGATCTCCTGTTCCACGCCATGCAACAAAACCAAGCTGAGACTTTACGTCTTGTTCAAGAGCTACAACATGATCAACGAGAGTTGCAACGCAACCAACAAGAAATGCGACGTGAACACCAAGAATATGCTTTTCGCAATGATCGTAACTTCGAAGCATTGCAAGCTCGCATAGCGGATGCACTTAACCTTAATGATTCTGATTCTGACGAACGTCGAAGACCTCGTACTAGAGGTAGAAGAACAAGAGGTCAAAATTCTCAAAGCAACGAGTGATCACCTTTCTCCTTTCTGATTTCTCCTGGTTTTATCGCATTGAGGACAATGCTTATTTTAAGTTTGGGGGAGTCAGAACATTTCTTTGTTCGTTATTATTTTCTTTGCTTTATTTAGTTTTTCCCTTTTAGTTTCCTTTTTCTATGTATTGCAAAATTTCCATTCAATAAAATACATGTTTATGTAATTTTAGTCTTTTATGTTTAAATTTTGTGCTTATTCGAATTCCTCCTTTTTCTTGAGCCATAACGACAAATTTTAACAAAAATTAAAATGCATTTATTAACACACACTCAAATAAATCTAAGGTTGCTTATTTTTAATTAAGAATTCGAGCGCGACTTAGCAAAATTGTTATCGTCCTAACACTTTAAAACCCCCAATGTGTTAGATTGAGTTAAGTACTTATTATACCAACACCTTAAGACTTAGTTTTAAAGTAATCCCGAGTAGTTTATTAAGCAGTCGGCACCGCCTTAAACGACAAACTACGTGGAGAATCGATGAATATAAGTGATTGATCAAGAATTTTAAAGAAAATTTTTATTAGAAGATGCGCTTATTAAGTTAGATGGTCCTTACTAGATCATTTAATTCAACGGTTGCAGAAACTATAAAATATTTATGCAAACATCCATTATGAATTGGTTCAGTGGTCCCTTGTGCTGAACTTGGTAGGGCGGATGTCGATCCGATCCCCCGCAATTTGTAATTGGATAAAGGAGTACCAAATATAATTACCAGGACTCCTAGCTGGATTATAAAGATCAAAGTCACTAACCGATTACTCCACTATGTGCGCGGAAGGTAAAGGGCTTAATGTGATTGCGCAAGAATGAAAACGGGTGAAACAAAACGAAAGTATTAGGTCGAGCTATAATTCATGACTTAAATTGGTCTGCAAAAATGGGGTTATCTAGTGTTATTACGGTAATTTTGGTGTCAAAGTCTAAACTCGAGTTATCCAACAAAGAAGTGAATTGCAACCAAGTACAAATTGAATTGTGTTTTATATCTGCGTTTGACCTATGCTAAAGTGATTTTTCATTTTTACTTTTTGCTTGAGGACAAGCAAAGGTTTAAGTATAGGGGAGTTTGATAACACGAATTTATATAACATATTTGACGTAATTTTCATAGACAATGTTACTATTTTTATTTAATTATATTACTTTATTTCTGTATTATGTTGGTATTTCTTTTGTTTCAGGTATTTGTATTAAATAAAGATAAATCGAGCAAAGAAGTAAAATTGGAGAAAAATCGAATTAAAAAGCAAAAGAAATGAAGCAAAGGGGTGATATAGCAAAAATGAGGGGTTAAGAAGGAGAAAACAATTATACAAGCCACACCACGCAAGCCCAGAACAAGCCTAATCTGCGTGGAGCTAAGCCCAGCAAGCATGCCTCGTGCCACGTGGTCTGAGACGGACGTCTCAAATTCTCCCTTCCCTTGGAGGCGCCCGCCTCCCATGCAAGTGGGGTCCACCACCTTCCCATGCAGTTGAGACGCATGTCTCACTTACTTCCCTCCACGTGGAGGCGTCCGCCTCCGACTCTCCAGGCCATATTTTCTCCACGTTTGCTTGCATACGAAGTGGAAGGAATAGGAAGTTACCAAATTGATCTATAAATACAAGTTCAAGTTTCAGAATCAGGGTCGGCATTTTTACCGAACAACTGTTATTTCTTATTTCGCAATTTTATTTCAGTTTGTACTTTGAATTTATTTTCCATTTCAGTTTTCTTTGTTTAGATTTTATTTCCACTGATCTAACCTTACGTTAGATCTAGTGCTTTTTATTCCTTGTCGCATTTTTCTTTCAATTCAAGAAGTCTTCGAAGAACAAGATTATTTCCAGTATTCTTAATTTCAGGTTTAATTTAATTATTTTATTTTATTTTATATATTGTTGCCTGATATTATTTATTTGATTTCGGAAATGTTTAAATATATTAAACCATATTATTTATGCATGTCTGAATTAATTAATATGTCTGGCTAAATCGTTCTGATATTGGTATGTAAATTAATTGATCCAAAGGAATCCGAAATTAAAATGGCATAATGTTACGTTGTTAAAAATATTCTTTCTGACTTAGATATCTAATTTAATTTATTAAAAGGTTTAGAAACCAACAGAGCGAAAGTTTGAGGTTAATAAACTGGACTAAGGTTAGAAACCAACAGAGCGAGAGTTTGAGGTTTAGAACCAGATAGTGGATACTAGGTATTAATTTTAAAGACTGCGACAGCGTTTTAAAAGAGATTAAACTTTATTTATTTTCAAAAAGTGTTTTTAAATTCGGCGGGATAGCGAGAGCATACGTTAGGATTTAATTGCATGATCCGATTCAACAGAGCGACAGTTTGAGATAGGATTTTTAGATGAATATTGTTTGCTGAAATAGGATTTTTATCAACTTGAGTAATAAGTGAGTGGAAATTCGGATCCCCTTAGGTTAGACGAATTACATACCGATATCTATTTATTTATTATATTTTCCTTAACCAAAAATCTTAAAGAATTATTCGCCTTAGCTGTATAACGTAACTTAGGATAACAATAGTTCGATTTATAGTCTCTGTGGGTTCGATATCTTTTAAAACTACGCGATAGTGTGATACGGTGAACTGACTTTGTAGGATTTTTGTATCCAAATGTGCGGATAGCAAGAGTCGCCACCGACTTTTATTTTTATCCAATTAAGGGAAGGTAAAAGTAACAGAAAAAGACCTTCGTTAGATTCTGAGTTCGGGAGAATGGTTATGAAAAGGGAAGGTATTAGCACCCCTTTTCATCCGTAGTTATCTACGGGCTCTTAGTTGCTCTAGTTCACTTTTTTAAAATTGCTTTCTTTTGTGTTTGACAAAAATGTTTTGAAAAGGCATTTCGCTTTGACTTTGCAATGACTCATGTAGGAGTGTATACAAAGTGTTCGGAAATGTTTAGTTTTGAAAAGAATTTGAACTTTGAAAAAGTGTGTGAGGTGCGAAAAGCATTTGATAGAGCAAGCAACTAAGAGACTTATTTACCCACTCAGAATTGGTCGTTTTGTTGTACTTCTACATTCCTTTAGAATAGCGCTAGCCATACCATTAGTTAGTAGGTAGCTCCATTCGTTGGATGTAAACGGGACATTCGAAGGGACATCGGATGGTCATAGAAGGCAACTTGTAGGAAGTATCCTAGCACATTCGAAGGGACTATCATCATTTTTCGTAGGCGACAATCGAGGGTCAAGATCATGTATTCGGAGGCGACATCGTGGGTCTTATGATCTTTGTATCGAAGGGACTATGATGATTTGTTTGGAAGGCGACGGTGCTAGAATACCTCTACGTTCGAGGGACATGACCATTTTTTGAATTCGTAAGGCAACGAGAGAGAATTACCCTAAGGGGTGCGTGTGTGATAGAAGTGTGTTGAATTCAGAATATATTATCTTGAAGATTAGTGGGCTATGTTCATTGTTATCTTGCCATACACGCCTAATTACTAGCAATTGATAAGGGTGCGGAAAGTAAAATGCGGAATGTAAAGCGGGAATGTAAAGGTGCGGAAAGTAAAACCTACGCTATTACATGGCTTTGGGGCAGATACATAATTAAAAATGCGGAAAATAAAGTCCTAAATTAAACTATTACATCCCATGAGCAATTACATTATTGGAAAAAATAGAATGATAAAATGATAAAGAGAAAATCGTCTGAATCGGATCAACCTGTACAAAAGGAAGAAATCGGAAAATGCAATATGAATCGAACAAGAGAAAAATGTTAGAAAATGCAAATTTTAATATGGAAAAATTAATACATGCTGGAAATAAGATAAATACATTAAAATAATTTTTTTGGGATTTCTGGAAAAGATTTAATAATTAAAATGCAATTAAAAGTGAATTAAATGCAAAATTATGAATAAAATTAAATATGCATGCAAAATTATATTTTTTAATTTTAGAAATTAAATAAACATTTTATGAAAATAATGCAAAAGAAAATTAATTTTGATGAATTTTCAAAGAAATAAAATTGTGAAAAGAATTAATAATAATGCAAAATATTAAAAATATGAAAACATGAAAATAATGCAAGTTTGTGAAAAGAAATAAAAGCCCGACGGATTCGAACTCGTGACCCTGGCTTCAAACCTTGAAAACCAACGCGCTGACCGCTACGCCATGTGTGCATCTGTGTTTGAAATCCGGATCGAGTGAAACAAAGACAAGTGTCGTCCCCTGCTCCTCAAGCCAAGCTTCATCGTCCCGATTCAAATATTTGAAGCTAGCGCGGCCATTGTCCGTCACTAAGGTCCCTGGCAAATTCAAAAAATCAAGCAAACGTAATATAAATGACATCTAAGACCATGGTTCGATTCAGGACGTTGTTCCGAGTTCAATGGTATAGGTCTTGAGGCCCAATTTTTCTTGTATAGAGAAACCCTAAATCGACACCAGAAACCCTAATCATGGCATAACACGATTCAGGCCATGGAAATCCAATTGGTTTGCCCAGAAAGCTTGCAAGCTTGATTCTAAACACAAACAAACAATCAAAACAAGTTAATAATGCATGAATATGAGAAATCGAAATTCGAAAATTCAAGAACAAACCAAACACGGATTGCTTGATTCTTGATGCTTTTTGGCAAAGTAAAGGTCTGATTCGCTTCAGGAGGTATCAAGGAACCTGTTGGACACCTTAAAAGCGATTGAGAATGGCTGGAAGTAGGATTCCCACTTGCTTCAAGAACACAATTTTTTTGAATTAGGTTAGGGTTTCTAAAGGCAATTTTTTCGTCCCCTTGTGATTGATATGCATCAAGTATATATGCTGGATGGATTTGGCATTGTTTTGGAAAGATTTGATCAATAATCAATGAAAATCAATTTTGATATTTCCATGAAAATCAAATTTTCAAAACTTGTTCAATTCCAATCAAATCTTCCCATATTTGATTCAATTTCGAAATTGCTGGCATTTATGGGTTAATTGGATCACAAGCAAGCAATAAAAATCAATCTTTCAATTAATTTTGATTTTATACTTTATTTTTCAAATTAATTTGTATTTAAATGAATAAATTCCAAATTAAATAGGAAAATAAAATAGAAAATCGTGGCATTGGGCTTGGACATTCCTACTTGCATGAGGAATAAGTTTGGATGAAGAAAAGTAGGCCCATTTGCAAAAGATTTGATTTTTTGAAGTATCTCTCTTTGTGCATTCTTTCAAAATTGCCCAACTTGTGGATGGTGTAACTTGCTCAATTTTCCACATTTTGAGTGTTCTTGGACTTTTTGGAAAGCTCTAAGAGTCCTATAAACAATGTCTTTGGTTTCATCTCAATTGGAGTTACCATGCTCAATATATCTTCAAATCAAAAAGTTGACTTTTTGTTGACTTTGAAAATGACCTGTAATGTTTTGAGCTATACCTCTCAAATGAAGCACTTTTGGACATTCTTGTGAGACATGAAGTTGTAGAGAATTGAATTTCCTTCAAAATGAGCTTTGGTGGGAAAATTTGAGAAAGTATGAGAAAGTTATGATCACCAAAGTTCATTGACTTTTCACCTAAACCCTAATTTAGAAAGTTTGACTTTTGAGCAAATCTTGAGTTTTCTTGATGAATCATGATCAACCCTTGATCAAATGATGAATGTAACTTCAAAATGAGGATGTTGACCAAAAAATATGAAGTTTGACTGTATGTTGACCACAGTTGACTTTTGTCCAATACAACCGATTTTCAACCATCTGAGCAATTGTCTGAGGAAACTTGACTTGTGAAGCTTGAAACTTGACATGGAGAATCTTTGAAACATATGAGGAAGCATGAAGACCATTGGAGATATTGGAAATCCATCTTGACTTGGGAGATACCAAACCCTAGTTTGGGTTGATTGTCTAGGAGAGAGTTTGTCTGATCAACTCTTGAGGAATCCTTGAGCATAGATATATGAAATCTTTTGAGAAGATTGAGGGCAAATTTTGGGGTATGACAGCTGCCCCTGTTCAATCTTCTTGTACTGGAGGGTTAGATAGACATGCTTGTCTTTCGTGACCTGAAGGTAGAAGATGATTGAACACTCGAGTACACCTGAAAATTTGCACTCGCTATTGGCTGACGATGCGGGAATGGGCTTACAGATGCCATTTGGAGAAGTTGGAGACTTCGCTGGGGAACGAGTCGTACGCTAGACTCGAGGTTGTTAATAGGAGAGCTGACGGAGATGGGCTTAAGATGCCATCTAGAAAGGTCGATGCTGGGGAGTGAGTCGTATGTTAGACTCTGTAGATGTTCCTGGAACGGAGAGGAGATGGGCTTAAGATGCCATCCGAAGGGAGTCGTACGTTAGACTTCGTGTTCACTTTGAATGAAGTTATTGGTCTGTATTGATTTTTAACCATATATGCAGCATTCTGAAAGTGAAGAAATGTTGACAAGTTAGTCGGAGATGGGCTTAAGATGCCATCCAAGGCAACCGAGTCGACGCTGCATCAGTAGTTGCTGATAATAAGGAATCGAATAAATCTTCGTGTTGATTACCCTGAGGGAGATTGTAGTTGGCAAAAATGTGGATAGCTTCCCTGTTGTGCATCGGGTGTTTGATCCATTGCCTGTTATCGGAGGATAACCAGAGGTGGTCTTTCGGATAGTTTTCCCGTCGGTTCGGGCTTAATCTGGACCGTCGGAGGACAACCAAGGGTGGTCTTTCGATAGTTTTCCGTTGTTTCGGGCTTAATCTGGACCAATCGTCGGAGGACAATCAAGGGCGGTCTTTCAGATAGTTTTCCGTCGGTTCGGGCTTAATCTGGACCTGTTTGCGTGAGTGATCATACTGTTTTGGAGAAAACAAGAGAAACTTTGATAGAATATTCGTTAGTTTTATGCAAAGTATGATGCATGATGTATATGAATGACATATGCATGAATTATGACTTTATGAGAAATGTATGGATGATAGATGTTGTGATATTTCAAAACATATCCATCTTGAAGAAGATGGATATTCTGCTTGAAGATTTCGACTTCCGCTTGGGGAATTGTGTAGGTGAGAACCCGCTTTTGAAGGAGAAGAAAGATATCCGGATTCCTCCGATGCACTATCGACCAAGTCTTGGGCCTAGATATTGTTGAGGAAGGTAGAGATTTGAGCAGCTCGTTGTTGGAGATCTCATAGACCCTGCTGAGGAGAATCTGGAAGGCGATCTGTTGTGGACCTTGTATGTAGATCCCCGAGGAAATTTAAGAGGCGCCTATTGGGGATTACGAGTGTAGATCTCACTGGAGAGCATTTGATGGCCGAGACCGGCTAGAAGAGTCTGGAGTCCGTTGTAATCTCGGTGGGGATAAAGGTGTATGTTTCCTCCGATGCACTATCTCGACCAAGTCTTGTGTCCGGATACCGGGAAAAGGGGAGGATTGAGAAATATCCGCTGGGATGAAGTGTTACCGCTGAGACGATGTAACGTTGCTCGGTTGAGTGGAATCACCTTGTGGATTAACATATACTCCGGGGAAGGTGTGTTGTGAGTGACACCTTTATGCTCGGGAACTATTTGGTGACTTTCGTCGTCATCCCAATTCGGAACCGTAGTAAGTACTTTTGAATGTTCACTTTTCGTATTTTTGTGATTAGATTCTTATTGTCAAATGCGATAGTCATTCAAAACAAACGTTGGACTTATTGCAAATGACAACAACAAAATTGTAAAGAGAAAGAAGCTATGCTTATTTGAAAGGTGGCGTATGGCCAAGTAGTTTTGTACACAAGAAAGGTAAAAAGCTATGGAAACAATCTCGTTAAGTTCCAACTATGCTAGTACTCATATATTTCAACTATCTCATCTCCTTGTCGGAGAAAGTGAGTAGACGATCTTCGCCATTTGAATCTTGAATGTGATAGTAGTCCGAAGCGGTGATCTGGAAGAGACATAGTCGACGCTTAAATCCCTAACTTTTGCCTAGACCGCCTTTCGGGTTTTACCGATACCCTTTTTGCCCAAGCCGCCTTTTCGGTTTTCGACTCCGGTGTACATGTTTTGCATATATCCTTAATTTTTGCTCGAACCTTTTGGCTCGCCAGGATGCCCTTATTTTTGCCTAGGTTCGTCGACCTAGCGGGTCTATTTCATGCGTAGTATTTTTTGACTATGTCTGCGTTCACAGGGTGTGGGAAGTCTTCACCATCCATGGTGCTAAGTATCATAGCTCCGCCGGAAAATACTGTCTTGACTACAAATGGTCCCTCGTAGGTGGGAGTCCATTTTCCCCTGGGATCACCTTGTGGAAGGATGATGCGCTTGACTACTAGATCACCGACTTGGTAGACTCGGTGCTTGACCTTCTTGTTAAATGCTCTGATCATTCGTTTCTGATAAATCTGTCCATGGCAGATGGATACGAGTCGTTTCTCATCAATCAAATTAATCTGGTCAAGCCGAGTCTGAACCCAATCGTCTTCGCCTAACTCTGCCTCCTGGAGGACTCTGGTTGAGGGTACCTGAACCTCGATGGGTAAGACGGCTTCCATCTTGGAAATCAACAAGGTAGTGTGAGTCAACATATACTGTCTTAGTCGGCGAGCAGCCCAAGCCAAAGCGTTGCAAGTTTTCTCATGCGAGTATCTTGTTTCATCGGTAAACTTTTGCTAAGGTAGTATATTGCATGCTCTTTTCGACTGACTCGTCATGTTGCCCCAACACACACCCCATTGAGTTCTCTAGCACCGCAAGTACATGATAAGAGGTCTTCCCGCATCGAATAGGAGGATTCAGTAGGTACTCCTTGATTTTGTCGAAAGCGATCCGAAATCGTCATTCCATTCCACTACTTGATCTTTCTTTAGCAACTTGAAGATTGGCTCACGGTGCGCGTTAGGTGTGCAATGAATGCAATGTAGTTCAATCGGCCCAAGAAACCTCGACTTCCTTCTCTCGTGGAGTGGCATCTCTTGAATGGCTTTAACCTTGGCGGGTCAACTTCAATACCTTTACCACGACAACAAACCCTAGGAGTTTTCGGATCGACTCCAAAGGTGCACTTGTTGGGATTAAGTCTCAGTCTGTACTTCTTCAACCTGTCAAATAGTTTCTACAGATGACCAATATGTTCTTCTTCAGTCTGCAACCGAGCTATCATGTCGTCAACATAGACCTCTATCTCGTGATGAATCATGTCATGAAACAATGTCACCATAGTGCGCTGATAAGTGGCGCTTTTCATCCGAACGGCATAACCTTGTAGCGAAAGTGCCCCATGTAACAAAAGTAGTCTTCTCCATGTCTTCGGGAGCCATTTTGATCTGATTGTAACCGGAGAAACCATCCATGAAGGAGAAAACCTTATGCTGAGCGGTGTTGTCAACTAGAACATCAATGTGAGGAAGTGGGAAATCATCTTTCGGACTTGCCTTGTTCAGATCTCTGTAATCCACACACATTTTGCCATCCTTCTTAGGTACGGGTACCACATTTGCAACCCAGGGATAAGAGGTGACTAAGAAACCGGTTGAACGCTTCATAACTTCGACTTTGATTTTCTCGACATCTCGTGACGATACGACGAACCTTACATTTCACCGGGAAAACCTTCTTTGTCGGCAATCGGTGTACCACGATATCAATGTCCAACCCGGTATATCTTCGTATGACCAAGCAAAAACCTCAATATAGTCTCGTAGCATCGAACCAACCTTTCTTTAACACCTGCTCAAGACCCGCTCCTATCTTGATCTCTTTTCTGCCTTCGCGACCAAATTCACAACCTCAACTTGCTCTTCGTGGTTGTATAACTCGCTCTTCCCGTTGTAGCAATCGCAAGTTCTCCGGCACTTCACAATCTTCCTCACTTTCGTCTTCGGCTTGGTAGATCGGATTATCAAGTCATATTTAGCACTAGCATAGTTATTAACGAGATTCAGAGTGATTCTGCAGTGTATCACGTGGGTGTGTGTAAGAAACACATAGCTTTTTGAAGGGGTGATAAAGTAAAGAAAGAAAACAAACAATTGAATGCAAAAGTCCAACGAATTTATTGAATGAAAATACGCAAACGACAGATAATAACCCTCGCAAACGAGCCATGATGCCCCGGGCAAGGCACTAGGCTTTCAAAGTTTATTGTTCAAAACATAAAGAAATACGAAAAGCAAAACAAAACAAGAGCAATTACTCCTGGCTAAAGGAGATTGGTATGACGTCTTCGGTCTTCCAATTGCTGAGCCCATGTTCTGGAGTTGGGAAGATCCACTTGCTGATGTCGAAGCCGTTGTCGTCGTCTTCTATAGCATGGATTCCACTCTGACTGATGCGGAAAGGAAGTTGGTCGGCACGTTCGCGGCGTATCATCTTCCGACTTGATGGTGAAGCCTAAACCGGCTTGTCGGATTTGAAAGGAAGATCGGAGCTGACCAAACAAAGGCTACCTCCTTGTTCAACAGCTGAGCCTTTCAATGAGGCCATCCTAGGCGGAGCTTGTGTAACCTCGAGGGAGAGAGTCACAGCATGACTGGGTATTGTTTCAAAAGCTTGACAGGAGTCTCAAAAATTCACCCTCCACCTCGAGGTATCGGAATGATAGATGAGTGACCATATATTCTTCTTCACACATACCGTGACAACCTTCCCTTTCACCGGTACTTTCGATGTAAGGTAGAGGTACCGCCTCATGTATCCAAGGGCGTCCGAGTAGGCAAGAGGCTGGACGGATGTCCATGGCAAAGAAAGTAGAATCAAAAGTCTGGGAACCGACTTTAACAGGCAGAGTGAGCTCTCCAAGTACGGATACGGTCGTTCTCTAGCTGATAGTACCATTCCAACTGGGTTCCGGACAAACTTTCTTGAAAATAGTGCATCCACAACTTTCTGTCATCGTGGGGATTGATCTTTCGGACATAGGACTTCAAATGCGCTTAGGGCAAGACATGCCATCATACTTAGCAAAAGTAGGAACCTTGAATTTGGGAGGAATCACAACACCAGGAACAAGATTCAGATCATCAAAGTTCAGCCCGGACATTTTCAAGTTTTCCACAACATTCAGATGGTCTTCAAGTTGTTTGTACTTGTCATCTTCATCAGAGTGTTGGCTATAATCGAGTGATCCTCCTCCTTTCTTTGGCTCACGCTGATCACCTTCATCACCCTTGGTACTCCCCTCGGTATGGACACTTCCTTCAGAGAGCTCGATCCGACTGACCACTTTTGGACCACCTTTGAAACGTCTACCCATGTTGAGGAGACCAACAACCTTCTTCTTCTTGTTGATGAGCTTCTTCAGATCTTCTTGGCCTTGGACCAAGTTGGTGAACATCTCAAACCGAGCATTCGAGCTCGAGATCTTTGACATCTGCTCAAGAGCCATTTCTGCTAAAATAAATAGCGAGCAAATGAGAAAACCAATCTCCAATGTACCTGTGATGCAATGTTATGATATGCTATGCGATGTTTATGCGAATGCAATGCAATGTTTTCAAGGACCTAAGAGATTTAAATTTGTTAAACAAGCAATGAACAAACATTTATTAGTACTTCTTCTTATTATTCTTTTTCTTTTTCAAGTACAAGAGATAGTTCAAAACAATAAAAGAAAACATAAACATCCTAAAGCTCTAAGTCTCCCATGGGCGCTTCCTCTTGGTGCCGATGTAGGCGTTGATATTTCGCTCCTCGTGAAGTAGCTTGGTCAACTCTAGCACTTTCTTCTCACTTGCATAGCACTGAGCTTCAAAGGTATCCCTTTCTTCTTTTAGTTGAATCCAGGATCTCTTCAAGTCTTCAAAATCAGTAGGCATGTCAGGATGGAGAACAAATAGGTACGTCACCTATAGCAACAGTTCCATAATTATGGTAGAACAGCGTGAATGGCATCATGAGGTTTTGAGCTCGAGCTCGCACCCATTTGAGGTAAGGTTCCCAAGGAATGGAGTTCGGTGCCCCAAAGTCTTGGTATCAGTCTTCTTTACCATGCCCCAAGCATGTATAAACCTTCGCGGTAATTCGAGATCGTGATTGTAGTCGAACACAACGTCTTGGAGAAGCATATCATGTGGACCATCTCTTTGGGCAAAACCAAACCGACGTAGAGCTAGAGAAGGTTGTAAGTAATACCTCCCCTTATACCAAGGAGTGGTACATTAGGGAACTCCACAACGCTCGATGAATGTGAAGTCCTTTTGAGAGAAAAGATTCCAACGGATATCGAATGAGAGAGTGACATCAATCTTTGAGACCATCTCAACCTTTGTTCGTTCTTCAAAATCGATGGAGGAAGGTGCGAAATAAACCACCTTGAAAGTAACGGACACAACACATGAGAGTTCCTTGTCGCTAGTAGTACGAGTGGAGAGAATGTAGGATATCTCCAAGTAAGGTAGGGGATTGGGTAAGAAACAACTTGATGGCATTGACATCTATGAATTGATCCGAGTTAGGAAATAGAACCAAACCATAAATTAGCAAGGCCACAATGTTTTCAAATGCATGGAAACTCATAACTTTGAGGAACTCTCGGGCTTTCTTAATTAAGAACTTGGCAAGTAAACCCTTAACTCCACTTCTTGTTTCCCAATTGGTTTCAATGTCTGAGCGCTTAAGATGTAAGGCTGATGCAATGTCTTCGTACTTAGGAACCTTTTCTAGACCGGTAAATGGCATTTGGTCAAGGATAGGTATCCCAAGTAGCTTAGAGAACTCTTCCAAGGTAGGAACCAACTGATAATCTGAAAATGTAAAGCAATGGTGTTTTGATCAAAGAATGGAATAGGACATGCATCATATCTTCTTCAAAACCGGAGATAACCAAGTCAAGTAGATAACCATGTCTTTTGATGAACTGAGCATGATCAGGAATTTCTGAAACCAATTCTTTGAGTTGCGAAGGTATACCCATGAAGTTGATTCGGATAGTCTTTCTAGAAGCCATAATACCTCATACAAAACAGAGCAAAGATAAATCCCTAGGTCCTTGAAATAGTTAGAAATGATATGCAATGCGAATGATGTCATGATGTCATGTTTAGCACACACAAACAATTCACACAATGAGCCTAGGGTTAAGGCTTGCATGAGGTATAGGTGATTACCCTACCAAAAAGTTTGAGTTGGTTCATCCTGTCCTATAATAGTAACCGGGTTTTAGGAATCTCATATCATAGATCTTTCTCGTAGGCGCTTATTTCAAACGACGCCAAGTGGTCGATCGAAAATGTCCCAAAAGTCTAATCTCAATGAGCGTAGCATCGAGTATCAACCAACCTCGGTCTACACCAAAGCCGACCATCTCACTACCTTCTAATGGCCAAGATGGGTCAATTAAGGTTCTAAAAGTTTAGTTAGCGCTTGATGACACCACGCAGAAGCCAAATACTATCTTCAACTTGGGAATGAAGAGTATCGGGACAACCAAAGTGTCACGCTAACGTAGCCATCATGTTGACCGCTTAGTTATACGTCTAGCGGTCGCAATGATCTAATGCTACTTACCTAAAAGGAAACCCGGATCCGGGTGTAGGATCCCCACAAATATAATACCCAAGCAACCCTTAAAGATAAAGCATACAAGTCAAACAAAAAGCAGTAAAAATGATCTAGAAATCCCTAAGGCAATTCTCTCTTTTAGGGTGTAGTCCCCAGCAGAGTCGCCAGTTCTGTGATACGGTGAACTGACTTTGTAGGATTTTTGTATCCAAATGTGCGGATAGCAAGAGTCGCCACCGACTTTTATTTTTATCCAATTAAGGGAAGGTAAAAGTAACAGAAAAAGACCTTCGTTAGATTCTCGAGTTCGGAGAATGGTTATGAAAAGGGAAGGTATTAGCACCCTTTTCATCCGTAGTTATCTACGGGCTCTTAGTTGCTCTAGATCACTTTTTAAAATTGCTTTCTTGTGTGTTTGACAAAAATGTTTTGAAAAGGCATTTCGCTTTGACTTTGCAATGACTCATGTAGGAGTGTATACAAAGTGTTCGGAAATGTTTAGTTTTGAAAAGAATTTGAACTTTGAAAAAAGTGTGTGAGGTGCGAAAAGCATTTGATAGAGCAAGCAACTAAGAGACTTATTTACCCACCGAATTGGTCGTTTTGTTGTACTTCTACATTCCTTTAGAATAGCGCTAGCCATACCATTAGTTAGTAGGTAGCTCCATTCGTTGGATGTAAGCGGGACATTCGAAGGGACATCGGATGGTCATAGAAGGCAACTTGTAGGAAGTATCCTAGCACATTCGAAGGACTATCATCATTTTCGTAGGCGACAATCGAGGGTCAAGATCATGTATTCGGAGGCGACATCGTGGGTCTTATGATCTTTGTATCGAAGGGACTATGATGATTTGTTTGGAACGGTGCTAGAATACCTCTACGCTCGAGGGACATGACCATTTTGAATTGTAAGGCAACGAGAGAATTACCCTAAGGGTGCGTGTGATGAAGTGTGTTGAATTCGAATATATTATCTTGAAGATTAGTGGGCTATGTTCATTGTTATCTTGCCATACACGCCTAATTACTAGCAATTGATAAGGGTGCGGAAAGTAAAATGCGGAATGTAAAAGGGAATGTAAAGGTGCGGAAAGTAAAACCTACGCTATTACATGGCTTTGGGGATACATAATTAAAAATGCGGAAAATAAAGTCCTAAATTAAACTATTACATCCCATGAGCAATTACATTATTGGAAAAATAGAATGATAAAATGATAAAGAGAAAATCGTCGAATCGGATCAACTGCATAAAAGGAAGAAATCGAAAATGCAATATGAATCGAACAAGAGAAAATGTTAGAAAATGCAAATTTTAATATGGAAAAATTAATACATGCTGGAAATAAGATAAATACATTAAAATAATTTTTTTGGGATTTCTGGAAAAGATTTAATAATTAAAATGCAATTAAAAGTGAATTAAATGCAAAATTATGAATAAAATTAAATATGCATGCAAAATTATATTTTTTTAATTTTAGAAATTAAATAAACATTTTATGAAAATAATGCAAAAAGAAAATTAATTTTTGATGAATTTTCAAGGCAGAAATAAAATTGTGAAAAGAATTAATAATAATGCAAAAATATTAAAAATATGAAAACATGAAAAATAATGCAAGTTTGTGAAAAGAAGTAAAAACTGGCCCTGGACGGATTCGAACTCGTGACCCTGGCTTCAAACCTTGAAAACCAACGCGCTGACCGCTACGCCATGTGTGCATCTGTGTTTGAAATCCGGATCGAGTGAAACAAAGACAAGTGTCGTCCCCTGGCTCCCTCAACCGCGCGCGAAGCTTCATCGTCCCCGATTCAAATATTTGAAGCTAGCGTCGGCCATTGTCCGTCACTAAGGTCCCTGGCAAATTCAAAAAATCAAGCAAACGTAATATAAATGACATCTAAGACCATGGTTCGATTCAGGACGTTGTTCCGAGTTCAATGGTATAGGTCTTGAGGCCCAATTTTTCTTGTATAGAGAAACCCTAAATCGACACCAGAAACCCTAATCATGGCATAACACGATTCAGGCCATGGAAATCCAATTGGTTTGCCCAGAAAGCTTGCAAGCTTGATTCTAAACACAAACAAACAATCAAAACAAGTTAATAATGCATGAATATGAGAAATCGAAATTCGAAAATTCAAGAACAAACCAAACACGGATTGCTTGATTCTTGATGCTTTTTGGCAAAGTAAAGGTCTGATTCGCTTCAGGAGGTATCAAGGAACCTGTTGGACACCTTAAAAACGACTGAGAATGGCTGGAAGTAGGATTCCCACTTGCTTCAAGAACACAATTTTTTTGAATTAGGTTAGGGTTTCTAAAGGCAATTTTTTCGTCCTCTTGTGATTGATATGCATCAAGTATATATGCTGGATGGATTTGGCATTGTTTTTGGAAAGATTTGATCAATAATCAATGAAAATCAATTTTGATATTTCCATGAAAATCAAATTTTCAAAACTTGTTCAATTCCAATCAAATCTTCCCATATTTGATTCAATTTCGAAATTGCTGGCATTTATGGGTTAATTGGATCACAAGCAAGCAATAAAAATCAATCTTTCAATTAATTTTGATTTTATACTTTATTTTTCAAATTAATTTGTATTTAAATGAATAAATTCCAAATTAAATAGGAAAATAAAATAGAAAATCGTGGCATTGGGCTTGGACATTCCTACTTGCATGAGGAATAAGTTTGGATGAAGAAAAAGTAGGCCCATTTGCAAAAGATTTGATTTTTTGAAGTATCTCTCTTTGTGCATTCTTTCAAAATTGCCCAACTTGTGGATGGTGTAACTTGCTCAATTTTCCACATTTTTGAGTGTTCTTGGACTTTTTGGAAAGCTCTAAGAGTCCTATAAACAATGTCTTTGGTTTCATCTCAATTGGAGTTACCATGCTCAATATATCTTCAAATCAAAAAGTTGACTTTTTGTTGACTTTGAAAATGACCTGTAATGTTTTGAGCTATACCTCTCAAATGAAGCATTTTTTGGACATTCTTGTGAGACATGAAGTTGTAGAGAATTGAATTTCCTTCAAAATGAGCTTTGGTGGGAAAATTTCTGAGAAAGTATGAGAAAGTTATGATCAGTCAAAGTTCAGTTGACTTTTCACCTAGAAACCCTAATTTAGAAAGTTTGACTTTTGAGCAAATCTTGAGTTTTCTTGATGAATCATGATCAACCCTTGATCAAATGATGAATGTAACTTCAAAATGAGGATGTTGACCAAAAAATATGAAGTTTGACTGTATGTTGACCACAGTTGACTTTTTGTCCAATACAACTGATTTTCAACCATCTGAGCAATTGTCTGAGGAAACTTGACTTGTGAAGCTTGAAACTTGACATGGAGAATCTTTGAAACATATGAGGAAGCATGAAGACCATTGGAGATATTGGAAATCCATCTTGACTTGGGAGATACCAAACCCTAGTTTGGGTTGATTGTCTAGGAGAGAGTTTGTCTGATCAACTCTTGAGGAATCCTTGAGCATAGATATATGAAATCTTTTGAGAAGATGGAGGGCAAATTTTGGGGTATGACAGATAGGACTGTGCACTTGCAGTCTGCTGATTAATATAGACGATAAAGTCGCGATCAGAAAGGATTCCAAGAGTTGAAGAAAAGGTTAACTAGTGCTCCAATTTTGATTTTGTCGAATCCGGAGGAATCTTTTGTTGTGTACTGTGATGCTTCTTTGATGGGGTTAGGTGGTGTTTTGATGCAAGATAAGCAGGTAGTGGCTTATGCTTCAAGACAGTTGAAGGTTCATGAAAGGAATTATCCGACTCATGATTTAGAGCTGGCAGTTGTAGTATTTGTTTTGAAATTGTGGAGGCATTATTTGTATGGATCTCGATTTGAGGTGTTCAGCGATCATAAGAGTCTGAAGTATCTCTTCGATCAGAAAGATCTAAACATGAGGCAGAGAAGGTGGTTAGAATTCCTGAAAGATTATGATTTCGGTTTGAATTACCATCCTGGTAAGGCAAACGTTGTTGATGGTGCGTGAATTAGATTTAGTTGAGCAATTCAGAGATCTGAGTTTGGTATGTGAGGCTACTTCTGATAGTGTTAAATTGGGTATGTTGAAATTGATTAGTGGAATTCTTGAAGAAATTCGAACTGGAGAGAAATCTGATGTTGGTTTACTTGATAAATTGACATTGATCAACCAAGGTCAAGGAGGTAATTTCCAAATTGACGAGAACAGTGTTATGAGATTTGGTGATAGGGCGTGTATTCCGGATATTGCAGAGATTAGGAAGAGTATTTTAGAAGAAGTACATCGTAGTGGATTGAGTATTCATCCTGGTGCTACTAAGATGTATCATGACTTGAAAAAGTTATTTTGGTGGCCTAGAATGAAAAAGGAAATTGCTGAGTTTGTTTATGCTTGTCTGATTTGTCAGAAGTCGAAGATTGAACATCAGAAACCGTCGGGATTGATGGAACTGTTGTTTGTTCCGGATTGGAAATGGGATGGCATTTCTATGGATTTTGTGTCTGGTCTGCCAAGGACAACGAAGAATTGTGATTCTATCTAGGTTATTGTCGATCGGCTGATGAAGTCTGCTCACTTTATTCCGATAAGAATGGATTATCCTCTGGAGAGGTTGGCAGAGTTGTATGCCGAGAAGATCGTGAGTTTTCACGGTATTCCTTCTAGCATTGTGTCGGATAGAGATCCGAGGTTTACATCTAAGTTTTGGACGGGGTTGCAAGAAGCTTTGGGTACTAAGTTGCAGTTGAGTTCTGCTTATCATCCGCAGACAGATGGTCAGACGGAGAGAACGATTCAGGCGTTAAAGGATTTGTTGCGAGCTTGTGTGTTGGAAAACGGTGGAGCTTGGGATAGTTACTTGCCTTTGATTGAGTTTACCTACAACAATAGTTTTCATTTGAGTATTGGTATGGCTCCATTTGAGGAATTGTATGGTAGGAGGTGCCGGACACCATTGTGTTGGTACGAATTTGGAGAAAGTGCTGTGATTGGACCGAAAATTGTCCAACAAACTTCAAAAAAGATTAAGATGATTCAGGAGAAGATGAGAGCTTCTCAGAGTCGCCAGAAGAGTTATCATGATAAGAGGAGAATGGATCTCGAGTTTAGTGAAGGAGTTAGTGAGGATGGCTTATAGAGCTGTGCTAGTTAGTTATCCGCGTGTCAGTGTCATGCTCTGATAGTTGTAACACCGGGGAACGTTTGGTTGAGAGTTTTGTTTTATACTCTAATGTTCTTTAATTTATTTTGGGAATAATTATGAATTGAAGTTTATTCCGTTTGGTTGTTATTTTCCGCTGTTAGAACATATCATTGGTTTTGATTATTTTTAATAAAGTTCTTCAGTGAAGCATGACTACTGTTTTGATATGTTATATATTGAATTTGAATTGTAATGCCCCTTGTTATATGTTAACTTTGATTTAATTACTAATTCGCGATGTATTTTAGAAGGGGTGTTACATGTTATGGTCTGTAATTGGTAGGCACAACTCCCATATTTTCTTTCATTTTTTGGTTCGATTGTGCTCTTTTGGGAGTTCTAGCATATGGAGATCTGATTATATTGCACTTAATGTCCAAGATCTTTTTGCTTAGGGCTATTTTACTATTTAAGCAAATAACTTTGTAAGGATAAAAAATCCAGCTTTTATCGTAGAATTCTCTTTGCATTTTTTATCACGTTTTGCAAAAGTCTCCATTGGAGTAGTCGAATCAAGAATTCTCAATATAATTCAATATTTTGTTTTCATCAGGTTATTTTTATTGCTTTCTTATTAATTAATTTAATTTGATCATGTTTAATATTATCTTTTAATTGTTTGCTTGTTATCTATCCATGAGTGAGTAGTTCCATAAGAATGAAGGGTCATGAGACCTAACTCTTAATACTCCATGTATTTAATTTACAATTTATGAGAATCTAAAACACATTTATTTTATAAACCCGAGTCTTTATAATTCACCCTTGTTACGAAAGCAAAAGAGTTCTCTAGTATCAATAATGATCTGAAAGGACTTGTATATAGGCGTGGCAAAATGGATGAATTGGATGAATATGGATTGAATTGTTAATGGATGGATCAAAACAATCCATTACTCCATTACAATCCACTAAAACTTCCTTAAATATATCCAATCCAATCCATCTATTTAAAAATAAAATTCATCCAATCCATCCATTAACAACATTTTAATGGATGAATATCCATCTATAAAAAAAATGTTTTTAAAAAATATAAATAAAAAAATTCAGTTTTTAAAAGAAACAAACCAATTTTTTTTTCAAAAATGAATAAATTTTAAGTTTTTTTCGGAAACAAAAATTCAGTTTTTTTTTCATCAAAAATAAAAAAATGTTTTTTAAAAATAAAGTTTCAGTTTTTATAAAAACAATAAATCAGTTTTTTTTTTATAAAAAAGAAATTTCCAGTTCTTTTTTGAAATTTTTTTTTCAGTTTTTAAAAAAAAACAAATTTTTTAAAAAACGATTTCCAGTTTTTTTTAATAAAAATTTACGGTTTTTCTAAAAAAAAGTCATATTTTTTTTGAATTTTTTTTCAGTTTTTCAAAAAAAATTTTTTTTTAAAAATTCCAATTTTTTACGATTATTTTTAGTTTTTAAAAAAAAAAACATTTTTTTCAGTTTTAAAAAATATATTTTTTTTTAATAAAAAAAATTCCAGTTTTTTTTGATTTTTTTTTTTCAGTTTTTAAAAGAAAAACATTTTTTTTAATAAAAATTTACGGTTTATTTTCGAAATAAGTTTTTTTTTTTAGTTTTTAATTTCTTTTTTTTTAAATTTATAGTTTTTACGATTTTTTTTTTCAGTTTTATAAAAAAAATAATCTTTTTCTAAAAAAAAATTTTAGTTTTTTTAAAATTTTTTTTACAGTTTTTGTTTTCGGAAAAAAAACATTCAGTTTTTTAAAAAAAAAAATATAGTTTTTGTTTTCAATAAATAAAAAATATCAGTTTTTATCGTAAAAAAGTAAAATTTTTTGTATTTAAAAAAGAAAATAAAAAAAGTTTCATTTTTAAAAAAA
Source organism: Vicia sativa (assembly GCA_021764765.1). Taxonomy (NCBI): domain Eukaryota; kingdom Viridiplantae; phylum Streptophyta; class Magnoliopsida; order Fabales; family Fabaceae; genus Vicia; species Vicia sativa. The sequence goes on along the minus strand of CM038794.1, from coordinate 261,394,379 downwards.
AAAAATCTGTTTTTTTTTTCAAAAATATGATTATTTTTAAGTTTTAAAAAATTTTTCAATTTTTTTCTAAAACAAAAATCAGTTCTTTTTAAATAAAAATATAATTTTATTATTACGGAAAAACTTATTTTTTTATTTTATTTTTCTTTTTTCTAAAAATATGTTTTTTAATTTAAAAAGAAATAGATTTATTTAATCTAAAGAATAATCCATTGGATTATTAAAATGTGGTGGATGGATTGGATCAATCCATTAACTTATTTTTTATTTGGTGGATGGATTGAGTGAATTTTTTGGTGGATGAATTGGATGAATTTTGTTTTAATGGATTTAATTGCCACCCCTACTTGTATCACTACTCGATAAAGGGTTTTTAAATAATTAAATTCAATGATGCGAAAGTACTCGAAAAAGGTTGAGAAAGATTCCATTTTTTTAAAACTATGCAAAAGTAATGATCTTTGATAAATAAGTCTACGCGAGCGAATGCCGACGAGCGTCTTTTTTTATCAAAGATAAGACAACATGCAGGTGAAAGGTGTTGTCTATATTTATCTATTTTCTATATATCGAGTAAGAACTCTCATAGCAAAAGTAATTCAATTAAATGGATTTGTTAGAGTAAGAGATCATGACCCCGCTCTAACTTTACTTAGTTAGGATAAAAATCGGTACTTAATCATTGATTCTTATAGTTCGATAACTTTTTACTACTTTGACATAGTCATGAACTTGCGACACGTAGTCCCTAAAAAAGAAATCAAAACACAAAAAGTGGAACTTTTCAAGATACAATTACGTTTTCCTTTGTATAACACTTAGATAGAATTGTTAAAGTGTTGAGTTTGCTGTTTATTATATTTATTTTTTAAGTACGTCTCGTATTCTTCAAGGGAAGAAGAAAATAACTTCACCTCTTACTGATAACAAGAAGCTACTATAGGTTTCCCCTCCTCTTAGTGTTGTGCATTCATGATATCTGCTCTGCATTAAAGCTAGGTGCATTTCATGGATTATGATCACTATCTTACTTAATTTAGGTTACCATTTCATGCAAACATGTTATGGTAGCTATTGTCTGATAATAACATACACACTACTTGCATAGTTTCAGCCTTTAGGTCAAATAATGGAACAATGGTGGGTATTGGTGGTTGATAATTTCCTTGTTTTCTTACAATATCAAAATACCAACTTACTAGGTAGGCTGAAGACATGGTTATATTTTGGAAAGTATGATGATGTGCTTTCAACTCTAACAGTCATATAGTTAACCTTGCTCTTATAGATACCCAAACATAATCACATTCTCTACGCAGGCTCTATAGTAGATTCAATTATACTAGTACTTGATAATGTATGAAAATGAATCTTTTTGGAAAAGGCTAGATTAGGAAAATCTATTGCAGATTTTTAACCAAGTTTTGCTGAAAACTTCCTCTTATGGATGATTTAACACTTGGTATACCTTGAACTTGATTGAACATGTTGATAGGTTTTTCAACTACCTCGTAGTCTATATTTTGGAGAAAGTCATTAAAAGTTATACAATTGTATGAATCAAAGTATGATATTTATATGTGTGTAGAATCTAGCTCATTGTTTGAGTTCATTTAATTTTGAGTTCGTTTTATTAATCCGTTTAATTTTTCATAGATTTATTCACTTGTGTTGTTGATTGGTTGTGTGGTGAATAGTAGTTGAATATGTTCATAGTGTAATGCCTGGGTTTGTTGGAAGTCCCTTTCTTGATAAATCCCTGCTCTAATAAGTGATATCGGGTTGAGAATATTATATTTTATCTGGTTGAGGGCTGTAATATGATTGATTTGCGAAATTTGATCAGAAAAATAGTAAGAGTACTATTTTTACTGATGTAGTAATAATGAGTTTTACTCCAAGTATCATTCTCGAGGGTTGCGTAGGAAGTACTTAGTGTAATGATTTATTCTATTTAACAAAAATAATAGTTTTGAGTTTGGTTGGAATAAATTCTTGCAAAAATATAAATGGACACGATGTAAAAATTGACATCTTGTATGATTTAAATATGCTATGGTGAGTGTATAATTTTTTATGTAAAAACCTTGCTCTTTGATTCATTCAACAAGTTTATTTGCCTCAATTACCAATTCTCAATTTTATCTTTTTCTAATTCCTTAGTGAAAAGACCTTTAACCTTCTTTCTTAATTTCAATGTACATTTAAATTAGTAGAGAAGTTAAGCATTCAATTATCAAGAATTATTCTGGTTATTATAGGATTATCCTAGTCCTAGGTTTTTTAAATAACAATATCGTTATTTAAAAAATCTTAACACGACCGTCCGACTCTAATGAGTTAAAACAGTGAAATCATATGGTCCCATAGGGTCAAACTATAAATTACTCTAAATAACCAAATTGATACATAAAGAACTAAACTGTTCATTAAAACAAAGCGATCAATATTCTTAACAATTTAATTTTTCGGAGTTATTTTAATTATTTGGGGTAATAATATTGTTTAATATTATTTAGTATTATTGAGTAGTATATTTTACAAGAAGGGCTAGTTGGTAATTTGACTTGTGCCTTGCTACTAAACAAACCAAACCCACCATTTCCTTTGTTTTATGTCATAACACTAAAACACACTTTGAGAGAGTTAGAGAGCTAGAGGTCTTGGAAGGGAAGAAGAGGAGCAAGAACAAAGCTTGGGTTTTGGGTTGGTTGGAACATCAAGAATCATTTCAAACATTCAAGGTAAGGGGTTTGATTTTCCAATGCTTATAGTTAGGTTTGATTTGGTATAATTTTGATTTGGGATAAAATTGATTTTAGGGTTTATGAGTTGTGTTGGGTGATTTTGATAGAGGTTAGAGGAATTGATTTAGGTGTTATTGTTGTTGTTGGATTGTCATTGAATTAGTTAAGAAGAATTAAATTAGAAAAACTAAATTATATTATGTTTAAGAAATATAACTGACAGTATGTAAATGGAATATGGATTATGCAGTATGTTAGAAATAATGAATATACATGTTACAGGTTTTCCTTTTTGGAAAGTGGCAATGGGATTTTTTAGAAACAAAATTACATGTGTCTTGAATTGAACAGTGCGTATGCAGTATTTTTGTTTAGTTTGGAAATTGGCAAGTTAAGAAACTAAATTATGCAGGTTATTTGTAAAATGGAATTTAAGAAACACAGTATGCCAAAACAAAATGAAAAATGAGAAAATTCTAAAGTGCCATGGAGCACTTGCACAAGGGGGACGCACGTTCCCTTTTCTCATGTGCATATTGGGATGCATGTCCCTTGCTTCCATTGACGAGTTTGTATTGTCTCTGTTTTCGCCGTTTTTGACAGTTTAGAAAAATTATGGTTTTTTTTCTCAAAATAGTTTCTGTTTCGGATTTTATTTTCATAATTTAATATATTAATTAATTATATTAATTAAATACAAATATGACATAAGTTAGCCGATTTAATTTGGAACCCGATTATGTTCCGATTTCTCGATTTCGACAATTTCGGCGACGGAGCCAGTTGCTCGAATTTAATGAAAATTGACGTGCTAGCTAATTTTGACGAGTAGAACGTCGTGGTGAGGTTAGTTTTTCGAGATTTCGAGTTTTTACGAAGCGACCCGAAATAAGTCAATTTACGGTTAAGTTGAACCGGGTTGTGTTTTAGTCGGTTTAAGTCGCGTATGGACAATCCGATTGCGACGTTGACGATTATGATTGTTGCCGATTATTGTGAATGACTTTGGCGACGATTATTGATGTTTAACTATTTTTTTTATGTTTGGAATTAAGTGAATCATTTGATAATGATGTGGTGTGATTAAACATGATGTTTGCGACGGTTTGTTTATAATGAATACTTGATGATATGCGATGCGATGATATGTTTATCTTGATGTGGATAAATATGGCGATGTGGGATTTATGCTAAATTTTGATGTGCGATGATGATGTTATTTGTTGTGTCGTGTTTGTGATGTCGTGTTGTCAAGTCACATACATTGCATTGGCGACGAGGGCTTTTATGCCAAGCGGTGAGGGCTTTTATGCCGAAGCAACGATGGGCTTTATGCCAAATGTCCCTAAGTATGGACAGAGCGACGGGTATCACATGCATAACATAGTCATGTCTCATGGAGTCGGTTATATTTATTTTTGAGTCTTTTGGCGTTGAGTTTTATTTGATGTTTTATGATGAATTGCGATGATACATGATACTTTGTTTTGTGATGATTTTTGGTGTTAAACATAAAGTGATTATGATGTGATAATTTCATGAAAATTATGCGATGAATATAACATGACGGTAAAGCGACGATATGAGTTTATGGAGATGGAGTTTATGCTTGTTTTGATATGATGATGATGGTTACGTGACGAAATTAAAGTGTTGATTTTATACACTAAATGATGATTTAAAGTATGTGAAATTTTAATATATGTTGACATACTCTTATTATCCTATATCATTTATGATTCCAAAACTATTTATATATTTTATCATGCCTTTAATTATATGTTTTGGAGCATCTCACCCTTTACTTGTTTTGCCGTTGCCTTTATATTGGTAACGTGCAGGTGATCCACGAGGATGATGAGGATTAGCTCAAGTCTCTTTATTTTGAGTCGCTTTGCTTTGATAGTAGTAACACTCGGGTTTTGGGCGACATTATTTTTTTGGATAGGATAGTTTATGTATACTATCTTATGATGTTATAACTTTATGTATTGGTGCTAACATGATAATATGTACATTTTGTGAACACATCCGCTGTGCTGTGAATATTCATATGTTTATATGATATGAATCGGTATGTCCGACTTTTGATTTTTGTGAAGTGCATTATAATACAAAGTGATGAAAACACGAATATGTGATACCTCAATTTATGTTTGGATGAAATTTTGAAACTCTAATTTCATTATTAAATACGAGGGGTAGAATTGGGGTGTTACATTAGTGGTATCAGAGCAGGTCGGTCTGTCCGGCCAAGTTGTTGAGTTTGTTGTTGTCTAATAATCAAGTATTGTTATTTGTTGATTCTAATCCTTGTTTTGTTGTGAGCAGAAGTTGTTATGGCTAGAAGGAACGCTGGTAGGAATGATGATGCTCTTGCTGTTGCTATGCAGGCAATGGCTTAGGCTATCCAAAACCCGCCGAATGCTGACGAGAGCGCTGGGTCTCGTAGTTTGGCAACCTTCCAAAGAGAGAATCCTCCTACTTTCCAAGGAAAGTATGACCCCGAAGGTGCTTTGATGTGGCTGAAGGAGATTGAAAGAATCTTTCGTGTGATGGATTGCACTCATGTGCAAAGGATCCGTCATGGCACTCATAAATTAAGTGCTGAAGCGGACGACTGGTGGGTTGAAACCCGTCAGAGGCTTGAGGTTGATAGTGAGGAAGTGACGTGGGAAGTTTTCTGAAGAGAATTCATGAGGAAGTATTACCCGGAAGATGTTCAGGGAAAGAAGGAGATAGAGTTCCTTGAGCTGAAACAAGGGAATATGTTTATCACAGATTATGCTGCAAAGTTTACCGAGCTGGCTAAGTTCTATCCTCACTATGATGGAGCGAATGCCAAGTATTCAAAGTGCATTAAATTTGAGAATGGCTTGCGTCCTGAGATAAAGAAAGCTGTGGGATATCAGAAAGTCAGTGTCTTTGCGGATTTGATTGATAGTTGTAGAATCTTTGAGGAAGATAGTAATGCACACTATAAGATTATGTCTGATAAGAGAAACAAAGGTCAACAAAGCCGAGGGAAGCCATATGATACTCCAGCTGGTAAAGGGAAACAAAAAGCGTTTCAAGGGCGAAGAACTAGTGGGGGAGAAGCTCCTGCTAGTATTGTTTGTTACAAGTGTGGAAAACCTGGCCACAAAAGTAATATTTGTCGAAGCGATGTTAGAGCTAAGGAGAATGAGGTGAGATGTTTCCGATGTGGAGAAGTGGGCCATATGACTCGTGATTGTAGACATAAGGATGTGGTCTATTTTAATTGTGGCGAGGGAGGTCACATTAGTGCTCAATGTAAGAAGCCTAAGAGGACTCAAAGAGCAGGAAAGGTGTTTGCTTTGTCAGGTGCTCCGACGGCAAACGAGGATGGTCTTGTTCGAGGTACTAGTTTCATTAATAACATTCCTCTTATTATTATTATTGATACTGGTGCTACTCACTATTTTATTGCTGCTGATTGTGTAAAGAGATTGGGTCTCACTTTGTCATCTCTGGATAGAGATATGATGGTAGAAGTTTCGGCTAAGGAAACGGTTACTACTTCCTTTGTTTGTGCAAGTTACCCTTTATCAATCTTTGATAGAGACTTTGTTGTGGATCTTGTTTGCTTACCGCTTGTCGGGTTGGACGTGGTTCTTGGTATGGATTAGTTGAAATCTAATTATGTCCATATCAATTGCTATGACAACACTGTGAGGTTTTCTTCCGTAGTAGAAGAAAAACAAGATATGTTGGTGTCGACGAAGCAGTTGAATGAGTTCATAAATGATAAGGCGTTGGTTTTCTTGTTGATGGCGACTCTTTCTGTGGAGAGTCAAGCTGTGATTGCAAACGTTCCGGTGGTGTGCGACTTTCCCAAAGTATTCCTTGATGAGATTCCTAGTGCACCTCCAGAAAGAGAAGTTGAATTTTCTATGGATCTTGTACCTGGTACCAGGCCTATCTCTATGGCACCATATCGGATGTCCGCATCCGAGTTATCAGAATTAAAGAGCCAATTAGAAGATTTGCTCGAGAAGAAGTTTTTTAGACCTAGTGTGTCGCCGTGGGGAGCTCCTGCGTTATTGGTGAAGAAGAAAGACGGTAGCATGAGACTTTGCATTGATTATCATCAGTTGAATAAAGTAACTATCAAGAATAGGTATCCACTTCCTAGAATTGATGATTTGATGGACCGATTGGTTGGCGCTTGCATGTTCAGCATGATTGATTTGAGATCTGGTTACCATCAAATAAGGGTGAAAGAAGAAGATGTTTAGAAAACTGCTTTCAGGACGAGGTATGGACATTATGAGTATTCGGTAATGCCTTTCGGTGTCACTAATGCACCGGGAGTATTCATGGAGTACATGAGTCGTATTTTCCATCCTTAGATCGCTTTGTGGTTATTTTCATTGATGATATTCTGGTTTATTCTAAATCGAAAGAAGAGCACGCAGAACATTTGTGCATTGTGTTGGAAGTTCTGAAAGAGAAGAAGCTTTATGCTAAGTTATCAAAGTGCGAGTTTTGGTTAAGTGAAGTGAGCTTTTTGGGGCATGTCATTTCTGGTGATGGCATTGCTGTAGATCCTTCTAAAGTTGATGTTGTGTTGAGATGGGAAACTCTTAAGTCTGTTACTGAGATTAGAAGTTTCTTGGGTTTGGCTGGTTACTATAGAAGGTTCATTGAAGGTTTTTCTAAGTTGGCGCTTCCTTTGAAAAAGTTGACTTGTAAAGGAGATGCATTTGTGTTGGATGTCAAGTGTGAAGAAAGTTTTGTTGAATTGAAGAAAAGGTTGACAACGGCTCCGATCTTGATTCTACCTAATCCTGAAGAACCGTTTGTTGTTTATTGTGATGCTTCTAAGATAGGTCTAGGTGGCGTGCTTATGCAAAATGGAAAAGTGGTTGCGTATGCTTCTAGACAATTGAAGATTCATGAGAAGAATTATCCTACGCATGATTTGGAACTTGCAGCGGGTGTTTTATGCTTAAGATTTGGAGGCATTATCTTTATGGTTCTAGATTTGAAGTATTTAGTGACCATAAAAGTTTGAAGTACTCATTCGATCAGAAAGAGCTTAATATGAGTCAAAGGCGGTGGCTTGAATTGTTGAAATATTATGATTTTGGATTGAATTACCATCCTGGTAATGCTAATGTGGTGGCCGATGCTTTAAGTCGAAAGACTTTATATATGTCACTTTTAATGGTGAAAGAGTTGGAATTGATTGAGCAATTTAGAGATATGAGTCTTGTGATAGAGGTGACGCCGAAAAGTGTTATCTTGGGAATGTTAAAGATCAATAATGATTTCCTTAATAGCATTAGAGAAGCTCAGAAGCTTGATGTGAAACTTGTTGATTTGTTGGTTGGTATTGGTCAAACTGAGAATGAAGATTTCAAGTTGGATGCTCAGGGTGTTTTGAGGTTCCGAGGTAGGATTTGTATTCCCGATGATGTGGATTTGAAGAGAATGATTTTGGAAGAAAGTCATAGAATCAATTTGAGTATTCATCCCGGAGCGACCAAAATGTATCAAGATTTAAAGAAACTATTTTGGTGGTCGGGCATGAAATGAGAGGTGGCTCAGTTTGTTTATGCTTGTTTGACTTGTCAGAAGTCTAAAGTGGAGCATTAGAAACCTGCAGGGTTGATGCAACCGTTAGAGATTCCAGAATGGAAATGGGATAGCATTTCTATGGATTTTGTAACGGGGTTACCGAACACACCAAGAGGACACAATGCGATTTGGGTGATTGTTGATAGGCTTACGAAGTCGACTCACTTTATTCCTATTAACATCATTTATCCCGTATCGAAGTTGGCGGAAATTTATACACATGTGATTGTGAGATTGCATGGTATTCCTCTTTGTATTGTTTCGGATAGAGATCTGAGGTTTACTTCTGAATTTTGGAAAAGCTTGCAAGAGGCTTTGGGTTCAAAGTTGAGGTTGAGTTTGGCTTATCATCCTCAAACTGATGGCCAGATGGAAAGGACAATTCAATCGTTGGAAGACTTGTTACGAGCTTGTATTCTTGAACATGGTGGTTCATGGGATACATACCTTCCTTTGATTGAGTTTACTTATAAAAATAGTATTCATGCTAGTATTGGAATGGCACCGTTCGAGGCTTTGTATGGTCGGAGGTGTAGAACTCCGTTATGTTGGAACGAGTCGGGTGAAAGTGTGGTGCTTGGACCAGAATTGGTTGGAGAGACTACGAAGACGGTGAAGATGATTAGACAAAAGATGAGAATTTCTCAAAGTCGATAAAAGAGTTATCATGATAAAAGGAGAAAAGACTTGGAATTTCAAGATGGTGATCATGTGTTTTTGCGAGTTACTCCTACAACCGGCGTTGGGCGAGCATTGAAGTCGAATAAGCTAACTCTTCGCTTTATTGGTCCTTACCAAATTACTAGTAAAGTGGGAAAAGTGGCTTATAGAGTGGCGTTACCGCCAAATCTTTTGAATTTGCACGATGTGTTCCATGTGTCGCAACTTCGGAAGTATGTTCCGGATCCTTCACATGTGATTGAGATGGATGATATTCAAGTTCGTGACAATCTTACGGTGGAGACGATGCCTTTGAGGATCGAAGATCGTGAGATAAAGTCTTTTTGTGGCAAAGAGATCTCCTTGGTTAAAGTTGTTTGGATAGGAGCAGCTGGTGAAAGCACGACGTGGGAGTTGGTGAGAAAGATGCGGGATTCTTATCCCGATCTTTTCGAGTCAGGTAATTTCGAGGACGGAACTTTTATAAGTGGGGGAGAGTTGTAACGCCCCGTTTTATTTAATAATATATTATATTAATATTTTCGAGTTACCGTTTGACGTTTATCTTTGAGACGAGAATATTTATATTGACCGTTATATCTGTTAATATATTCGGCGATGTTTTATTCGGACCGGTAATTATTTTATTAGGTTCGGTATTTATTTTGAGGGACCGGTAATTATTTTGTTCGGTCCGGTTCTGTTCGGTTCGGTAAAATATTATTCGAACCGATATTTAATTTTTCGGAGTTATTTTAATTATTTGGGGTAATAATATTATTTAATATTATTTAGTATTATTGAGTAGTATATTTTACAAGAAGGGCTAGGTGGTAATTTGACTTGTGCCTTGTGTTCACAGTGATTTCTGGTGAAACAACCGCTAGTCCTCCAAACTATCAAACAAGCGTTATGATTGTTGTTTAATCCCTTTGGTAACTTGCAGGATCGACTAGATTGATCCTATGGGGTATTGGTCATTTGCATAGACTTAAAATGATGGTTAACGTTCAAGACTTGTTTAGGATGTTTTATATATGTTTTAAATGTATTTCGATTATGATGTTCAAGGACTTAACAACATGATCATGTGAAGCAGTATAAAACTAATTTGAACAAGTAAATGCATAAAGATTTCGACTTGTAGAAAAAAGTATAAATGCAGGAATGCTTAAATGACTTTAAATGTAGAAACTTTCAAAGTAGAGCAAGAAATGTAAAAGTTTTCTGGAAAATAAGAGCATGAATGTAAAGATTTCAGAAAAGTAAAGGACTTCAAAATGAAAGAAAAACGTTTAAATGCATGAAAAGTTAAATGACTCAATGTAAAAGATTTAAAGGCATTGAAGCAAGATAAAGATAAACGGAAAGATAAAGATACATTATTGCATAATAAAGAGTTTGGTGCAATCATACGTACATCATTCGTGCATTCGCTTCCTAGCCATGTGGTATTTTGAATGTTATCAATTTTAGTACAATAGATATGACACACGAAATCCTAACACTAAGACTTCTATTTATACTATTTTGACCATAATGGTCCGACTTATGAGATCTTGCCACGCTTCGGACATGCGAATACTATGCTTCTCTAGCCTCCACGTCTTGAACTGCTTCAGTAGCATATTTGAACTTCCATTTATCCCGCTCACGCTTGAATTTCAAATATCGAACTACCTTTCGATTCGAACTCGCTTCTCAAACACCACGCTACTACCACTTCAAGCTCCTTCTACATGTATCATCATAATTACTCAAGCTCCAAATTTCAATATATTTATTCGAAGAACCCATTCTTTCACTCCAAATCATGACATTTCCTTCGTTCCAATGAACACTGATATTGTTTCACTTCGAGCTCAGTGATTCTTATTCGAATCATAGATATCAAAATCTTCAGCCAACAAAATGCCCCTTTAAAATATGTATTTCGAATCCATTTCCGAGAAATACTTATTTTAAATATATCCACAAGATTTTGATGTGACCCTGAGTAATTATGACACTGTGCATGATTACCATTACGTCAGTCACGACAACTCTTGGATTTCCGAACCGTTTTAAAACGATTGCCACGGTATGGTGCGGTTATTAAAGATAATGATTATCTTTAATCATGCTTATTTCCAATGCTTACTTTACGCCACCTCACTCCGTATCCAACCCACGTCCTCCACGTTTCTTGGCTTTAGTTGGTGAGTGATTCAACTTCTCTACTATATAACCAAACACACTTAGTCCTTTTACTCTTTTACACACTGAACCTTCTTCTCTCTTTGCTGAAAAACCCTAAAACCTTAACAATTTCCAACAATGTCTTCAACAACATCTCAGGTAAAAAAGATTTCCAAGAAGAAGACCAAGAACACTGGAACGATCCTGGAAAGCAAGGTTGGTATTCACCAAGGCCAGTCCGTGCTCATACCTCAAGGCATCTCCAAAGAACAGGAACTCTTGTACGCTTCCCAGGTATTAATCCCGACTAATGCCTCTGGAAAGAGGTTTTCCCTAATGGGCCCTCTCACGCTTTTGAGATTCTAAAGGATACTAGAACCATATTCTGCTTGTTATGACTTTAAACCTTTGTTCAATAAAATGGAAACCCCTAGATTAGACACTGATAATGTGAATAAACCCTCAGCTTCGAAAGACATAGAGACCCCTATGGTTCCCCCAAAGGATCCTTTCATTTTGGACTATGTTAAAAGTAACTTTAAACCATTTCGATCTTGTCCTACTACTGATGTAGCGTACCAGAACTGGTTTGCTAAAGTAGAGGCTAAGAAATCCCATCAGTGGGAGGAACTAGGTATTTACAATCTTCTCAAATTATCGAAACCAGGCTTTACCTACAGCCATCCTTTGCTATTTGCATCCCTGTACTTCTGGGATAGTACCTACAACACCTTTCACCTTTCGGGAGGAATGGTCACACCCACCTTTTTTGATATAGCTGCTATCACTAGCCTATCACCAGTAGGAGAAACATACATCCCTGACTCTGAGGAACATTCCAGCATAATTGACTTCGATATCAAATTGGCTAGCTTCTCCAAGTTTATCAGCCATTATCATATTGAAGGCGATAGTGTTTCTGATATCGAACATGTTGCCTTTCTCGCTCTTTGGTTATCAAGATATGTTTTCTGCAGTAGGTCGCTACAGGTAGTCAGCAGGTTTATCCCTCTAGCAAGGGATTTACATGAAAATAGGAGGATTAATTTAAGTGAGCTCTTATTAGTTGACCTTTATGAAAGCCTGAGGTCAGCTGTTTCAAGTTTAAAATCCCACACTCCCAAGAATATCTTGCTAGCTGGCCCTTTCTGGTTGCTTCAGTTATGGCTTAACGCCATGTTCGAATCTTCACTTTCTACTGCGGACACTATTGTTGAGCAAGATCCAGAAATAGCGGATCGAAATGTTGAAGGCACAAGGTTAACAAGGCTGACTCCGAGTGATGACAAGGCCGATTTCCAGATTTTATTTTCTCAATACATTATGCTCTTTTCTAAGAAGCATAAGTTCGAAGAGACTATGGCGCCTTTTGCTTCGAGGACTCATGGACCATCATGGTTCAGTATATCCCTTTCGGAGGCTGCTAAGACTCAAGAAATTCAAGATATCTGGAAAGCCTTTTTGCTCCCAAGACTAATCTCTTCAAGGATCACTCCCACCAAAAATCAGATTCTCCTTTTTGCCTATCAACCCAACTTCGTCTCAAGACAATTTGGTTTATGCCAACTAATCCCTGAACCCCTCTTTCAGACTCAGAGCTCCATTACCTCCGGTCGAACTTTCAAGACTAGAGAAGCCAAAATACAGCAAGAACAATATCAAGAATTTGCTCAATTCGAATTAATTCCTTTCGAACCAACTTATTTTTCATCCAAAGGTTTTTGATTGGTGGATTAAATTCTACCAATCTTGTATGTTTGATACTCACCATCCAAAATAAACTGACTGCGCTCGATGTGCGGTACACAAAATAAAGGTATGTTCACTCACGCCAAGAAATTAAAGCTTTTCAAACTTACTTGAAACAACTTATGATCCTACACGCTTGAGTCCACAGATATCGGCGTCCCAAACCTTGAAGGAAAATTTTAGAAAAAGTCTCTAAGTTCGACTTCCTTCGTGGTTGTCACCGAGGATAGGTATAGGTTGGCACTCGAAATGCATCCACCTAAGTTTCCCAAACTACCTACCTTAACTGCTCGCTTGGTTTCCCCATACCCTTGGTGGCTTACTTGCAAAGAGATGTTCAAGTACAAATCTCAAAGGAAACTAAAGCCATCTCGAGGTGACATGGGCTCGACATTGGCTCCATAATTTCCTAGGGCATCTTCGCTATGACCTTTCCGCCATGTCGATTCTTTCGAATGAAGGCGCAGTGCGAATGCTTGGGAAATTCAAATAAGTCTTACTTACTTTATTTTAACATTTTGTCTTATGTGTTTCACTTTTCACTATCGAATAAAGATTGCATCAAGACCAAGGAAGGAAGTAGTTCCCAAACAACTATTGAAGCTGATGACAATGTGCCCAAAGCAACTCCAACAATTACCCGCAACAACAACAACAACAACAAACATTATTGCTCCAACTCCCATTATTTCTCCAATTCCAACAACTGCTCCAAAGGTAAAAGTTTATTCGGTATTTCAAATAGGCTTGAGTTTATGATTGAGATCTAACTTATGTTTGCACCATTTCGACTAGTAAACTCCCACCAACTACTCCAAAGAAGAGAAAACCTAGTACCTGGAAAGACTCTCAAGGTCGGGAAGGTTCACCAGCTTTGAGAAAGAAGAAAAGAAAGACATTCCAAAGACACTAACGTCTCGACTCGATTCCGTGGATGTTGCCCTCACAACAATCCAAAATCCACCTTCGACCTCCAACGTAATGTTGGAACACATAGACAAAGAATATATCTGCAGATAATCCATGGAATTCACTGAATTTTTGAAAGTGATTATTCGTACCTTAGTTATAAGTTTCTAATCTTTCTTTATTTATGTTAGGATGATTCGACTCCGCCCGACCACTTCGACTCCACTCCATCAAACAATGCTTCAATCCATTCTTCTCCTCATGGAGATTCCAGAATCAGTGCGAATAAAGGTTCTTCCAATATGGCCTCAACTGGAACTTCGAACACCAGATGACCAAGGCACCTCGCCTCCTCTTAAAGAAACAAATGAACCAACACATAAAGTTGAGGAGGTGCCTCGAAACTCTTCGACCAAAATCCTCTCGAAATCCCTCAAGAAGGTAAAGAAGAAACTCAAAAAGAGGGAAAACCAATGCTTCTCAAGAGAGCGAAGATTCCTGATGAAGGATCCGAGGACGAAGGAGGAGAAGACGCCAAGATGGTTCGAGCGAGGGCTTTGAATCGATGTCGATGGTAATCAAGATAATGACATTGAGGTAGTAGACTTGATTGATGATGAAGAGGATGACGAAGAAGCAAATAACGAAGGTGATGGTGTTCCCACTAATGAACCAATGGATCCTGAAATGGACGTTACTCCATTGCGCATGGAACTTCCAGAGTCTTCCAAATGCCAGACTGCCGAAGAGGAGTTAACCCTCTTGAAACGAACTGACCCTATTGGGTACATGAAGGCTAAACTAGCTCAGAGAAACACTCATCTCCCTAAGGCTAATGCTGGTTCGACCTCTGATTCAGTGCCTTATGATGATAGGGTTATCCTTCTTCACAAGATCCGAAAAACAATCCTTGATGTGGATTTATTCGAAGTACTCAGAAAAGATAGTACAGCCTGCTTTATGATGAAGGGACTTCTCAATCAAGTCAAGCTCACCACATGTTCCCCGAAGTCGACCATTTTGTTTGAACTTCAATCTCGATCGATAACGAATCGGATGCTTTCTTCAAAAGAATGCCAACAAAGTCCAAGAGAAGCGAACGCAATGGACGCTTATGAACATGCCTCAAGCTTACTAAAGAGGTTGAAGATCATGCCATGCATATCAAGCAAGCTAAAGTTGATTATGATCTTGAACTCAATCCATTCTTCATTGGGAGAAACAGATTCAGGAACTTCAGCATAAAATTAAGGAAGCCCAGCAGCAACAACTTGCATATGAGTCCAATACTTTTGGTAATCGATTCGAAGAGCTTCTGAATAAAGGGCTTGCAGAGACGGAGGCGGTGAAAATGAAGGCGGTTGCTATCTTGGAAGGAGCCAGCTTACTCAAAGACAAGCTTGAGTCTTTTAAGAATATCTTCGATCGATTAAGGAACAATACCCACTTCTGAAACTTGTTTATTCAATAAATCTTGTACTTTAATTGAATGTTTGTTTGTAACACTTGACAATGCCATTTTGGCAATTAACTTCACCATTCACCATTTTGGCATCTAGTTATATGTTTATGATTACGTTGCTATTATTCGAATCTCCTGCAGGCATGGTTTATATTTCTTTAAATACTTCCCATTAACCTTTAGGATTCGTTTATCATCCGCCAACTCTTCGATTTCATATGCATTGTTTGAAAATGTTTTTACTATTCGAAAAGGTCCTTCCCAATGAGGTGACCATTTACCTAATGCTTTATTTTTCTTGTCCATGGGCAATATAACTTTCCAAACTAAGTCATTAATACTGAATGTTTTACCTTTCACCCTTTTGTTATATGCCCTGGCCACTCTCTCTTTTTGCCTCATCAGGATTTCCAATGCATGCAATCTAACTTCATCTAATTCGACCAACTCACTCATCATCATTTCCCAATATAAAGAAGATAAGATTTCATTTTGCCTTTGGATTCTAATTGTAGATGAATTTCTTGGTAAGACCGCATCATGACCAAATGTTAGTTGGAAAGGTGTAGTGTTAGTAGCTTCTTTAGGAGATGTTCTGCAGCCCATAGTATTTGATCTAAAGTCTTATGCCAATTTCTTGGTTTTTACCAACATGTTTTTAATCAAACCTATTATTACTTTGTTGGTCGCTCGACGACCATTTGCTTGAGCATAATATGGTGTTGATGTTAACAACTTGAATCCCATTTCTTGGGCAAATTCTTGCATCTTTTACCAAGAACACGATCCTTGGTCCGTGGTTATGCTCTCCGCAATCCAAACCTATAGATAATTTGTTTCGTATGAATTCGATGATAGCCTCTTGGTCTACTACTAATGGTATTGCTTCGATCCATTTGGTGAAATACTCTATTCCTACCAGGATATATTTCTGACCTTTAGATGAAGCACGATTGATTTCTCCTATTAAATCTAATGCCCATCCTCTAAAGGGCCATGGTTTAATGATCGAATGCAACTCACTTGCAGGAGCATGCTGAATCCCGCATGTTTCGCATTCTTCACATCCTTTGGCAAAATCTATACAATCTTTGAGCATATCCAAGACATACCATATCGAAATACCAACCACTTCATTTTGTGGCTCGCTTGATGTGCCCACATGCCCCATTGTGGACTCTCGATAGTGCTAGATATGCCTCACTTTCTCCCAAGCATTTTAGTAACACGCCTTCTTGGGTCTTCTTGAACAATTCATTTCCCATAAGGACATATGACAATGCTCTATATTTTATTTTTCGTCCACATTCAATGTTGGATTTTCTAAATACCTTATTAATGGATTTCGCTAATCAGTATCATTAAAGTGTCTATGGCTAATACTTGAACCTATCTTTATTACCATAACTTATTTTGATATTCTCTAGATCTGATGGTGTAAGTCTAGTAGCCATGACTCTTCCTCTTATTTCGATCAAATCCTCTAAGTTTTTAGCAGAAATTTTATAACCCGAAGCTAATTGTGCTAGGTCATTTGCTTCTTGATTTTATATTCTTGGTACGTGCTAAATGTCCACGTATTCGAATTTTTTGAGTAGCCTATTAACTATGACGAAATATGTCATCAGATTTTCCTTTATGCATTTATATTCCTTAGTTATCTGCTTGACCACTAACTCTGAATCACCTTTGATTTCGACTCTAGTTGCCCCAATTCCAACAAAGCTTCAAGTCCAACAATGAGCAGATTCACTTCATTGTTCGAACAACGAGGACCTTCTAATTTATACTTGAATTTTGTTAGAATTCCCTCAGGATAAATTATGAGAACTCCAACACCGCTGCCCTCTCTGTGGGTCGAACTATCAAAGTATAGCTTCCAAGGTTGCATTTCGACATAACCCATGACAGTTCGACCAATGAATGGTCCACAATGAAATCGAATTACTTGGCCTTTCACGCTCTTAAAGGCATGAAAGTCAAAGCATATTCTGTCAAGGCCAAAGCCCATTTACCAATTCTGCTATGCATTATTGGCTTGAAAAGCATGTGTTTGATAACATCGAAATGAGATGAAACATAAACATCAATGTTTTATATAATACTTGAGTTTCATATAAGAAAAGTATAAACAAAGACACAACTTTTCTATATTATCGTATCTAGTTTCGCATCATTCAACACCCTACTTAAATAATATATGGCTCTTCGATACCATTACTATCTTCTTGTACTAACATACGCCTATAGTAAGTTCAAGCAGATATGTACAATCTCATGGGTTTTCCCATGAGGGTGGAGACAAGATAGGAGGTTGAGAGAGATATCTTTAATCTTGTCGAAGGCCTCCGATGTGCTTCGCTCCACTCGAAGGCCTTGCTTCAAACGAAGTAATGGAGAAAAGCTTGTGTTTTCCCACTTAGATTCGAGATGAATCTCCGAGAAAATTAATCTTCAGAGAGACCGCAACTCCTTTTTCGATGTGGGGCTTTAGTCTCCATGATGGCTTTGGTCTTATTCGTTGATTTCGATTCCTTTTTATGAACTACAAAGCCGGAAATCTCGCGCACAAAATGCACATTTAAGGATTCATTTTAATCCATGTTTTCTCATTCTTTCGAATGATTGGCTCAAATGATGAGATGAGTTTGGCAGATATAGATTTGATGACTATATCATCAATGTACACCGCATGAATGTCTCAATAAAATCATGAAATATAGAGTTCATTGCTCTTTGGTAAGTTTGCAAAGATTTTTAAACCAAAAGGCATCACTACCCATTCATAGGTGCCTAAGGCTCTGGCAACGAAATCTTGTCTTAGCAACATCTTCTTCAACAATAAAAATCGGTTATAACCGAGTATCCATCTAACATACTTAGGTATTCAATCAGTAATCTATTAACATTTTGCCACGGGCATAGAGTATTGATCTTTGGGGTTGCGATTAGATCCCTAAAGTCTATGCATATTCTCAATGAACCATTTTCTTAATAATGTACTATATTTGCTAACCATTCGACATACCTTGTGGTTCGATGAATTTGCAACGCAGAACCTTCGACCTCTGCTTTGATCTTTGTGAGCATCGGCGCGAACCTCCTTGGAGTCTGCTTGATGGGCTTCTTGCCATCCTTAATCGGAAGTCTGTGCTCCACTAACTCTCTTTTCAAACCAGGCATTTCGTCATAGTCCCATGCAAAGCAATCTTTGTTCTTCTTGAGGACTTGATCACTTCTTGCTTGAGACTTGGGTGAGTTTCGCACTTATATAGGTTATTCTTTTCGTGTTTATATCCCCCAAATTCACTTCTTCGAGTGGGTCCTGTGCCAACATCTTAGCACCTGAGTTTGTGGGATCCTTTTGAAGCCCAAGGGTTCCGTGTCATAAATGGCGTCAAGCCTTTGATCTATTTCGTTTTCGCAGGTGACTCTTTCGAACCATTCCTTGAGTTCATTTACTTCAATTGTATGTTCTTTTGCAGCCGCTTTCCTTTCATTCTCACCATATAGGCGAAATCCTTTCGAAGAAAGAAGACTCGGTCATGAGCAGGGTCGTCGAACTCCCAGCCTAGTGGCCGTCTTTGCGAAGTGTCTTCGCCTCCTTCATCACCCTTAATTATTTTCCTATCCCAATACATGCCATCATGGCGAAGGGTCATATAGTAATGCTCTCTTGTTTCATTCATTTCGTCGGGGTACAGGAGCTATTCTTGCGGATACTTGTCATAATTCCTTTTGTTAACAGATTGATTTGTTGTCATGAAGTAACTCGTGCCTCGATATTTTCCACTATACCATCTTCTCTCCAGATGACTAACCTTTGGTGCATCGACGAAGGAACTGCCCCTACGCCATGAATCCACTCTCTTCCCAACAGCAAGTTATAATTTGCCTTGGCTTCGATCACCATGAACATAGTGGGCCTGCAGCTTGATCCGACGGTTAACTCCACTTGCACTACCCCCAACGTTTGTCCTACCTTCCCTTCATAGTTGGATAAGACCATGTTGTGAGGTTTAACATCACCCTCTTGAATGCCTAACTTCTTTAGCATGAATTTAGGCATAAGATTAACTGCAGCACCTCCATCCACTAAGACCTTGTTCACCCCGTGGGCTCCAGCCTTTGCTCGAATGAACAGTGGCTTCAAATGATTCTTCATTGTGGGATCTGGGTGTTCGAAGAATGCGTTCTGTTCTTCGACCGCGCCATTATCCATTACATAGTAATGAGGGTGCGTGTTTCATCAAATCAATGGTGTCTTCTTCCTCCTGTTCTTCGATTTCGGTCTCTTGGCCAAATTCAGATGGTAATACAGATACCACATTGCAGTTTAGGTTAAGTGAGGATTCTCCTTCTGATTCGAAGTTATCTGTAAGCATATCCTCGTCTTCTTGTGGACTTGGAGTGTACTCTTTCGATTCATCTGGTTTTGTGTCAAAAAAGAGCCTCCTACTAACTGGAGGTTTGTCTTCAAGTTGCTTGTTTGTTGTTGGTTGATTGGTGTTTGATGCTTCTTTTTTGTTGGTTGAAGCTACTCCTTTGTCTGCTAAACTTTCCTCTCGCGACTCGCCTTCGCCATTGGGATCTTGACATGGGATTCTCACCTTTATAATTTCCCAGCCTCAGTTCCTCCCTCTTTGCCGTGTTGAATTGTCTCCGGTATACCATGGCATGACGCTTTCGCCATTACCTCCCCATTTATCCTTCCCTTTATTGGTTTTGCCTTGCGACCATTTGTCGTTGGTACAGCAGGATTTTAAATGTCACTTCGAGCACCCTTTGGATATGGGCTATCGCTTTCGTTGACTCATCGACCAACTTCCTTGTGATTCCGATGGGCGAAGGGAATCGTTTAAGCTCCACCATGTTCTCGTATGTCTGAACATCTTGGGCAAATCAAGCATTTGGTTGCCCTTTGTGATATTAAGAATTCAACAAACTTTCCCAACTCTAGGGTAGCATCCGAACAATTGGTTGTCTTGGCGCCAATTTACTCCATTCGAGCTCTTTGTTTCGTTCGAACTCCGCAGAATCCTCTTGTTGCATATGATGTTGCATCTTGGACAGAGCATCATTTCAAAGATGTCCCTTGTGGCAAGCATGAGATATTGTTTTAGGGTGGTATCTGCAGATAACCATCCTCCATTTTGTATTTTCTTTTCGAGATATCTTTCCATTTCGCATTTCAGAACAAGGTCTCTCCATGTCCACCATATTGACATCCACATCTGCCCCTTTCTCAACATCATCTCCCCATCCTGATGGTTTGATGTCTTCGATCCGAATCTTTGAGCTCTCTGGTGCAGAGTATTTCACCATATAATCAAATTTCCCACTGGGTTCCCCTAAGGTATCCCAGATCTCTTTTTGAGGAATGTTACCATCTTTATCCTCCCCTTTTGTATCATCATCTCCCATCCCGATGGTTTGACGTCTTCGATTCGGATTTTCGAACTCTCTGGAGCAGAATATTTTACCAGATAGTCGAACTTCCCACTAGGTTCACCCAAGGTATCCCATATCTCTTTTTGAGGGGAAGCTTGTTTTGTAATCTGAACCTTCTCCAGTTTGAGCCTCGTGCCTTCAAGAGTTCGTGTCAATTGCTTCGATTTTCCGACCCTCGAGCTCGGATTCCTTTTGAAACAACAGCTGGAGTTGATTCGATCGAAGGCTCTAGTCGTTTGTGGACGTCTTCAGTGACTCCATTGTTGACTTCGACCAGCACCCAACTTTCACTCTCAGTGCTTTCCTCTTTCAATGTAGTGGCCCTTGGTCCGCTTCCACCATATTGATGTTCCAATGCTCAAGGCTCGGAGTAGTTGGTGTCGCAATATCCGAGGGTCTTCATCCACTTTCATTTTGGTTTATCAGAAACTTTAATGCCTTCTTTAATTGCATTTTGAATCAAGTCCCGAAAAGAAAACACTATGAGGTTTTGTGGCCTAGGAAACTATGATATTTACAAAATCCTCTTTTCTTTCTTTGATCTAAAGGAGGTATTTTGACGCTTGGTGGCACAATTAATTGGCCATCTTTGACAAGTAAATCAAGATTTCATCACACTTTGTTATATCGGTATACACCTTCTTTGGAAACTTGTCATTTTCTCATTTTCAACAATTTCTTTCCTTTGTGGGGACTAGGAGTTTACAAGAGTAGGGTGGAGCTGTTTCAATTCAATGAGATCTATTTCGACCTCTTCAATTCGGGATAGTCTTCACCTTCCTCCGTTTCGACATAGGAAATTCTTTCCTTCTTATTACTCTTAGAAGCCCGGCCTTCTCGGCCTAGCCTTCGACTTGTCGAACCCTATCTCGCTAACCGAGCCATGTCCCTCAAGTATTGAGTATCTAATTTCTTTCGAATAGAATAGTCCAGACCACCAGCGGCCATTTTGACTAACTCATGCTCAGGGACTACTGTGAAACATCTAGATTTCAAGAGTCTGAACCTATTTAAGTATTCATCTATAGGTTCAGTGAACTTCCTCTTAACACTTGCTAATTCCTTTAGACTTATCTTGGATTGTCCCATATAGAACTGTTCATGGAACAGCCTTTCTAAGAGGGTCCAGGTATCTATGGATCCAGGGGGAAAAGTAGTGAACCATGTGAAAGCATTTTTAGTAAGGGAACTTGGGAAATATTTAATCCTAAGGTTCTCGTTATTTTCTATGTCTCCTGCCTCAGTTAGATACCTAGCTATGTGTTCGACCGTTGACTCATTGGTATCTCCAGCGAACTTTGTAAATTTAGGGATCTTGTATCCCCTTGGCAAATCAGTATGGATTACATAGTCTGCTATAGGAGAAACGTAATTTGGCCTTCTAATTCCTGTATTAATACCGTTTTGGTCCATGATCCTTTCTATCATGGTGGTAAGGTTATTTTCCGCCAGGATATTGTCATTTCGAACTCTATGAACCACTGCATCAGCATCTTGGTTTCGACCTACCATGACAACTCTTCTGGGTTGTTCTTCTCGAAACGCTGGGACTTCTAGTCTTTCGACCCTTGCCCCTGGTTCAATAATTCCCCTTTGTGGTTCTTCTCGAATCACTGGGGCATCTACCCTTTATGCTCTTGCCCCCAAGTTAACCCCCTCTCTGGCTGGCCTATAAGGTGGGTCATCAGCAATCTGTTCTATGATAGGTGCGTTCGCTCGAACCAATGCCTGGTTCTGCCTACGCCTTTCAGGTGGAGCAAAGAAATCTGCTATTCGACTCATATTGTCTGCGTTCTCTCTGTTTGTCACAGTCACGTTTTGAACTATTAGGGCAAAGATTTCTTGCATAGTTTGTGCTAATATCCCTATCATATTATGGTTACTATCATCCATTAACTGCCTAAAAGCCATTTGATTTTCTGTGGTTAAGATGGGCAGCGTATCATAACCTACTGACCCTTGGTTATTTGTCATGAATTGATTAGCCCCAGAACTTGACCCTAAGTGTGGTGACGCGTTCGACGTCGAAGTTTGCAAACCAGCCATAAAGGATGTTGGCATTCCGTACTGGGAATTTCTGGGTCTAGTACTGTCGAAACTGAATGGTCTAGTTGGTGGTGGGGTAGCAAAATGGGTTTGTGCCCCTGATGGTGGTATGAATCCCCCAGGATAGCCAGTGGTTCCTATACTACCTAGGATCGAATTGTTTGTTGACATGCCACTTGTTCCATTCGTGGCCATACTATTAGTAGAAGACGCAATAGATTGTGCGTTCGAAGGGATCGCGCTGGACGTCCCTGTCGAAACAGATGCATTAGTGCCTGTTGCAGGTGGGGCGTTTTGTTCCCCTTGTGGATTGTTTGGATCTGACATCCTATTACTTCGATTTCTTCTGGGTAAGGGTTGGTTACCGTTAGTTATTCTACCACTCCTAAGGTTCATATACTAATGAACTTTGTTTACTCAGAAAGAACCTTTTAACAATAATTATGTCTTTTAAACGTTAGTTTTAATTAGCAACAACCAATTTGTCCCACTGGGCGTGCCAATTTGTTCACAGTGATTTCTGGTGAAACAACCGCTAGGCCTCCAAACTATCAAACAAGCGTTATGATTGTTGTTTAATCCCTTTGGTAACTTGCAGGATCGACTAGATTGATCCTATGGGGTATTGGTCATTTGCATAGACTTAAAATGATGGTTAACGTTCAAGACTTGTTTAGGATGTTTTATATATGTTTTAAATGTATTTCGATTATGATGTTCAAGGACTTAACAACATGATCATGTGAAGCAGTATAAAACTAATTTGAACAAGTAAATGCATAAAGATTTCGAATTGTAGAAAAAAGTATAAATGCAGGAATGCTTAAATGACTTTAAATGTAGAAACTTTCAAAGTAGAGCAAGAAATGTAAAAGTTTTCTGGAAAATAAGAGCATGAATGTAAAGATTTCAGAAAAGTAAAGGACTTCAAAATGAAAGAAAAACGTTTAAATGCATGAAAAGTTAAATGACTCTGAATGTAAAAGATTTAAAGGCATTGAAGCAAGATAAAGATAAACTGGAAAGATAAAGATACATTATTGCATAATAAAGAGTTTGGTGCAATCATACGTACATCATTCGTGCATTCGTTTCCCTAGCCATGTGGTATTTTGAATGTTACTGAATTTTAGTACAATAGATATGACACACGAAATCCTAACACTAAGACTTCTATTTATACTATTTTGACCATAACGGTCTGACTTATGAGATCTTGCCACGTTTCGGACATGCAGAATACTATGCTTCTCTAGCCACCACGTCTTCAAACTGTTTTCCAGCGCGCATATTCGAACATCC
Organism: Vicia sativa; assembly: GCA_021764765.1. Taxonomy (NCBI): domain Eukaryota; kingdom Viridiplantae; phylum Streptophyta; class Magnoliopsida; order Fabales; family Fabaceae; genus Vicia; species Vicia sativa. The sequence continues at coordinate 261,370,271 of CM038794.1, read as the reverse complement.
ATTTATCCCGCTCACGTTTGAATTTCAAATATCTGAACTACCTTTCGATTCGAACTCGCTTCTCAAACACCACGCTACTACCACTTCGAAGCTCCTTCTACATGTATCATCATAATTGCTACTCGAAGCTCCAAATTTCAATATATTTATTCGAAGAACCCATTCTTTCACTCCAAATCATGACATTTCCTTCGTTCCAATGAACACTGATATTGTTTCACTTCGAGCTCAGTGATTCTTATTCGAATCATAGATATCAAAATCTTCAGCCAACACCTTGCTTCTAAACAAACCAAACCCACCATTTCCTTTGTTTTATGTCATAACACTAAAACACACTTTGAGAGAGTTAGAGAGAGCTAGAGGTCTTGGAAGAGAAGAAAAGGAGAAAGAACAAAGCTTGGGTTTTGGGTTGGTTGGGACATCAAGAATCATTTCAAACATTTAAGGGGTTTGATTTTCCAATGCTTATAGTTAGGTTTGATTTTGTATAATTTTGATTTGGGATAAAATTGATTTTAGTGTTTATGAGTTGTGTTGGGTGATTTTGATAGAGGTTAGAGGAATTGATTTAGGTGTTGTTGTTGTTGTTGGATTGTTATTGAATTAGTTAAGAAGAATTAAATTAGAAAAACTAAATTAAATTAAGTTTAAGAAATATAACTGACATTATGTAAATGGAATATGGATTATGCAGTATGTTAGAAATAATGAATATACATGTTACAGGTTTTCCTTTTTGGAAAGTGACAATGGAATTTTTTAGAAACAAAATTACATGTGCCTTGAATTAAACAGTACGTATGCAGTATTTTTGTTTAGTTTGGAAATTGACAAGTTAAGAAACTAAATTATGCAGGTTATTTGTAAAATGGAATTTAAGAAACACAGTATGCCAAAATAAAATGGAAAATGAGAAAATTCCAAAGTGCCATGGAGCACTTGCATAAGGGGGACGCACGTCCCCTTTTCTCATGTGCATATTGGGATGCACGTCCCTTGCTTCCATGGACGATTTTGTATTGTCTCTGTTTTCGCCGTTTTTGACAGTTTAGAAAAATTATGGTTTTTTTCTCAAAATAATTTTTGTTTCGGATTTTATTTTCATAATTTAATATATTAATTAATTATATAAATTAAATACAAATATGACATAAGTTAGCCGATTTAATTTGGAACCCGATTATGTTCTGATTTCCCGATTTAGACAATTTCGGCGACGAAGCAAGTTGCTCCGAATTTAATGAAAATTGACGTGCTAGCTAATTTTGACGAGTAGAACGTCGTGGTGAGGTTAGTTTTTCGAGATTTCGAGTTTTCACGAAGCGACCCAAAATAAGTCAATTTACGGTTAAGTTGAACCGGGTTGCGTTTTAGTCGGTTCAAGTCGCGTACGGACAATCCGAATGCGACGTTGACGATTATGATTGTTGCCGACTATTGTGAATGACTTTGGCGACGATTATTGATGTTTAACTTCTTTTTTTATGTTTGGAATTAAGTGAATCATTTGGTAATGATGTGGTGTGATTAAACATGATGTTTGCGACGGTTTGTTTATAATGAATACTTGATGATATGCGATGCGATGATATGTTTATCTTGATGTGGATAAACATGGCGACGTGGGCTTTATGCCAAATTTTGATGTGCGATAATGATGTTATTTGTTGTGTCGTGTTTGTGATGTCGTGTTGTCGAGTCTCATACATTGCATTGGCGACGAGGGCTTTTATGCCAAGCGATGAGGGCTTTTATGTCGAAGCGACGATGGGCTTTGTGCCAAATGTCCCTAATTATGGACAAAGCGACGGGTACCACATGCATAACATAGTCGTGTCTCATAGACTCGGTTATGTTTATTTTTGAGTCTTTTGGCGTTGAGTTTTATTTGATGTTTTATGATTAATTGCGATGATACATGATACTTTGTGTTGTGATGATTTTTGGTGTTGAACATAAAGTGATTATGATGTGATAATTTCATGAAAATTATGCGATGAATATAACATGACGGTAAAGCGACGATATGAGTTTATGGTGTTGAAGTTTATGTTTGTTTTGATATGATGATGATGATTACGTGACGAAATTAAAGTGTTGATTTTATACACTAAATGATGATTTAAAGTATGTGAGATTTTGATATATGTTGACATACTCTTATTATCCTATATCATTTATGATTCCAAAACTATTTATATATTTTATCATGCCTTTAATTATATGTTTTGGAGTATCTCACCCTTTACTTGTTTCGTTGTTGCCTTTATATTGGTAACGTGCAGGTGATCCGCGAGGATGATGAGGATTAGCTCGAGTCCTTTATTTTGAGTCGCTCTGCTCTGATAGTAGTAACACTCGGGTTTTGGGCGACGTTATTATTTTGGATAGGATAGTTTATGTATAGGATAGTTTATGTATACTATCTTATGATGTTATAACTTTATGTATTAATGATAACATGATGATATGTACATTTTATGAACACATCCGTTGTGCTGTGAATATTCATATATTTATATGATGATTTATGATATGAATCGGTATGTCCGACTTTTGATTTTTGTGAAGTGCATTATAATGAAAAGTGATGAAAACACAAATATGTGATACCTCAGTTTATGTTTGGATGAAATTTTGAAACTCTAATTTCATTATTAAATACGAGGGGTAGAATTGGGGTGTTACACATACACTAAAGAGAAAGAGGTCGGCCATGTTGAAGTGTGTACTGAAGTGTGATACCTATGTAAATCAAATGGCAATATTTTATGCCAGTCATTATAAGTGAAGACCATTTTTTGGATGATCTTCTTAATGTTCTTGTTGGCGGCTTCCACAGCACCATTAATTTTTGGTTTGTAAGGAGAAGAGTTATGATGCTCAACATTGAATTCCTCACACAATTATTTCATCATTTTATTGTTCAAGTTCGATCCATTATCTGTAATGATCTTGCTTGGAACTCTATATCAAAAAATGAGGTTGTTCTTGATGAACCTCACAACCACTTTCTTGTAAAGTTGGCATAAGATGCTGCTTTGACCCATTTGATGAAGTAATCGATGGCCACTAAAATGAAGCGATGACCGTTTGAAGCTTTTGGTTCAATCATTCCAATCATGTCGATGCCCCTCATGGAGAAAGGCCATGGAGAGGAGAGAATGTTTGGAGGTGACGAGAAAACCTGCATCAAGTTGTTTTTGAACCTCCTTTTGATTTTATCAGCCATGTTAGGGTGAGACCTCCTCAGTTTCTGCTTAACTGGTGGACATTTAGGATTTAATGACAAGTGATGCTCTACGATGTTGGTATCCAACCATGGCATGTCCCTCTAGGACCAAGCAAACACGTAGACATATTCTTTGAGAAGATCTATCAATTTTCTCTTGACATCTTCATCGAGTAGAGCTCCAATTCTCACTTATCTTCTGTCTTCCTCAGAACCCAAGTTGATCATTTCTAAAGGCTCTTCATGAGGCTGAATGGTTCTTTCATCATGCTTAAGTAGTCGAGAAATCTCATTTGAGATCCCTTCTTCTTCCTCTTCTTCGGCTTCGAACATAGGAAACTCAAAGTTGGGAGAGGGCATAGGGTTATTGCATTCAATGGGTTTATTGATTTTTAATCCGCTCATATGATTTATGTTCGTTTTTTAGAAAATAGGGAATGCAAAAGTGTATGCACATTATTTTGAAAGTGTTGTTTTTATTTGTTTTTTAGGATTACCATTTCTAGAAAAAAGGCAAAAAAACGAAAAATAAACACATAAATGTGGGAATTCAAAACGACGCTTTATTTATGATTCATATTTGAAACAAAGCCCTAAACACAAACTCTATTGTCTTGGGCGAGACAAAGAGAAAAACATTTAAAAGCTAGCCCTATAAAACATATCTCTGTCTTGGGCTGGGCGAGAGTTCAAAATAAAAGTGAGATGATTACTTTGAATGGTGAACAACAATCGGAGCTTCAACAGATTTCCAATAGTGATGAACTTCTTGGTACACTATGTATTCCGGCAGTTTTCCCTTAGGATCATCTTCAGTGACGACGTTGACTGTTGGTCGAGTGAGATTTGAAGGCTCTGGTTTGCTAACCTTGTCATTTGTACTACTGAGGGGATCTTCCTCTGCTTGTTCGACAGGTCGAGGAGTGTAAAGTGAGGTACATGTATATTCAGGGGACATGTATCCTTGGCTTTTAGGATGTAATTCTCAATCTTCTGGATGAAGAGACTCGTTGTCACAAACACTTTCCAAGTCATTTTTGGGACCATCTTCCCAATTGTCTCTAAAAATTGCATTTATCTGGGAATAAACAAATTCAGGTTCAACAACCTCGGTAGGTGTGTTGAAGCAAAGATCTTCAGTCATGATCTCAAATGGATGATGAGATTGAGAGGGCATGTATGCCTTTTCTAGTTGACCAAGATATTCAAGAGGATCTTCCCATCCTGTTGGTTGGATGTCTTTGATTGAAATTCTAGAAATTTCAGGGGCAATATATGTTACCATCAATCCGAGTGGCTTTTGAAAGTACTGGAGTAAATCTGACTTCCAATTTGGTTTCGTTGTTGATAGGAATCACAACTTGTCCCCAACCGGTGGCAGTACCATCTTTCACTATCTGCGTTGCTTCTTTGTAAGAGGAGATAGGTGATTTATTTTTCTTGGCAGATTCGTCTTCTAAAGAGAGACCTTGGAACAACGTTCCTTCTACATCATTAGCAGTGATGAAAGAGAAAATGGATAAGTGGCTCACCAACAAGGCTTGTTCCCCACTTATGGTTACCAACTTTTCATTTGTTACGAACTTCAATTTTTAGTGGAGCGTAGATTTTACTACTCTAGCTTCATGTATCCATGGTCGACCTAGCAAACAACTATAGGTAGTTTGAACGTCCATAACCTAGAAGGTGACTTGAAAAGTATGCGGACCAATTGTCACCGGAAGGTCAATTTCTCCAATAACAAATTTTCTTGTTCCATCAAAAGCTTTGACTACCACACCACTAAATTTCATAGGTGCTTCTTTGTAAGACAAATGAGCAAGAGTAGTTTTTGGCATTACGTTTAAGGAAGAATTGGTGTCCACTAGCATGTTGGACAAAGAGTCAGATTAGCAGTTCATAGAGATACGCAAAGCAAAATTGTGATCTCTACCTTCCTCAGGGAGTTCTTCATCACAGAAGGTCAGATTGTTGCAAGCTGTTATGTTGGCTACTATCTGTGACACCCCGATTTAATTCAATATTAAATAAGCGAGAATTAATTATTTAATTGATTAAAGTCTTAAATATTTAATTCATCTGGATTAATTGGATTAGTTAATGAGGAAAGGTTTGGAGGTGTGCAGAGTAAACGGTGGGTGTGATAGTAAAACACTCTACTAATTACTAAGTACTAATTAATTATTTTAATTGGAATATTAAAAGGAAATATAAAAGGAGAAGAAAGGAAAAAGAGAAGGTTTTTGGAAATCATTTCACGTAGAGTTGGAGGAAGAAGAGAAGAGAGGAAAAGCCGACGCCGAGAGAAACCGGAGAATCATCGCGAGGTAAGGGGTGATTTTATTTGGTTAATATGTCTTATGAGTTTTGGGAACCAATGGGATGATTGGGTATGTTAGAAATTGGAATTGTAGGTTTATAGCATGAAACCCTAAGTTGTGTCAGTGTATGGAAGAGTTGATCATTAGTGTGTCAGATGACTGATAGGAATGTGTAAATTATGTGGTTTGATGTTAAAATGGCGTAAAATGGCTTTAGATTAGTGTTCCCAATATTGCAATTCGTGTTTGAAGGTTTGGAAATGGTTATGGATGCATAAAGCTGTCAAAAATATCAAATTTTGCTGTTACAGGTCGTGGAAATCGGTTCCCTGTGGGGAGGAACCGGGTTCCAGCGTTAAAATTCAATATTTTGGCATTTTTGTACATGGGAACCGGTTCCCTGTGGGGAGGAACCGGGTTCCCCATACAAAAATCCAGGGGGACTCTATTTTGAAAACCTGGGAACCGGTTCCCTGTGGGGAGGAACCGGGTTCCCCATACAAATTTCCAGGAGCGTGTATTTTTCAAATTGTGGGAACCGGGTTCTCCCAGTGAGGAACCGGTTACCACTGTGTATTTTTCCAAAACTTCTAAATTTTCAAAAATGCATATTTTCTAAACCGTAACTCCGATTCGAGTGCCGTTTTCGGCGTTATTTCTTAAATTTAAAGTTCTACCTCCTGGAAAAGAAAAATATTATTTTATTGAAAATTATTTTAAAAAGAGCCGAGTCCCCGATTTTGAAAATGTGGATTTAAATACGGAAGATAGTAATCAATGCGAATGGTCTGAGTTACCGGATGAGAACTAATGCATACCATGTTATATTTTGATGTCCGTTATGATTTGATTGTGATGTATTGGTGAAATGACATCGTGTGGTTATGTTGATTTATTATGATCAGTGGAATAATGTGGCATGCTTTTATGATTGCATGCATATACATTTGTTAATTGGTTCATTCTCATTGTGCGGAAGTGAGCTTGCAGAGCCAAGAGACTGACCTGGGTAGAGGTAGTGAGGCTAGATTCTTGACCCAATGGTGTGGGCGAATCATGGATAACACTGTCTTTCCACGAGTAAACGGAGCAGTGGGTGAACGCGGTTCACGATTGGTACCACATGCATAGAGTCTGCATTGCATATGGAATTGTAACATGTTAGGATGGTTTCCAGTGTTACAATTTCCATTGTTTGATATTATACATGATCATTGTGTGAATTGTTTCTGTATTGTTATGATCTGGTGTTGGTTGATGAACTAATATATTCAATTAATCTGTTGGATCTAAGAACGTATAATACATATTATATTGAATTGAAATCTCACCCTTACTTTAACATTTCAGATCCGAAGTGATTAGCCGCTTGGAGTTGGTGAGGATAGCTCTCTAGATTCGAGTCAGTTCATTAGTCCGCGTGTCAGTGTCGTGCTCTGGTAGATGTAACACTGGGGGAAAACGATTGTTTGGAATCCTTTTATGGATATTTTAATAATTTTGGAATTTTGCTGATTTATTATCTGGAATAACTGTTGAGTAAAGTATTCGGGATTTAATTATGTTTCATTTCCGCTGTTAAACATAATTTTGAGTATGATTTAATTGATGAGTATTCTTCAGTGAAGCATGACGCTGTTTGGTCAAATTTTTATGTTTTAAATTGTGACGCCTTCTTGGTTATGATTAAATACTCTGATTATTATTTATAAAACGCGGGTAATTAGAAGGGGGTGTTACACTATCCCACCAAATCAGTCGATAGTCACGTTGTGATCTATGAAGGCTTGATCCAAAACTCTCATCAGGGTCTCTCGATGTGCTTTAGAATTTAAAAGTAAAGAGATTATTGAGATTTTGGAAAGGAGTTTGCATCAGTTTATCCACAACTTTGTACTCACTCTTCTTGATTAGCTTTAGAATTTCATCAAAGTTGGGATTGATACTGGATCAAAGTTGGGATTGATACTGGATCTACAACTTCATGTCTCACAAGCATGGTCAGAAAATGCTTCATTTTGAAGATATGGATCAAAATATTACAGGTCCTTTTCAAAGTCAACAAAAAGTCAAATTTTTGTAAAGAAGTGTTATTGAGCATGGAAACTCCAATAGAGATGAAACCAAAGAGGTTGTTTATAGGACATCTAGAGCTTTCTAAAAAGTCCAAGAACACTCAAAAATGTTAAAAATTGAGCAAAATACACCTTGCACAAGTTGGGCATTTTTGAAGAATTGCATAAAGGAAAATATTTGACAAAATCCAATTTTTTCCAAATGGGCCTATAATTTTATGATCCAAACTTGATCATAATATTATTCAAGACCTCTTGATGCCTTGCCACGACCCTTTTCTTATTTTTTGATTTATTTTTGAATTTAAAATCATTTAATTCAAATTTAAATTAAATAAAATATGAAAACAAGGTGTAAAACAAGTTGGGTTGGATTTCTATAAAACAATACATGCCAATTTCGTGCAAGATCATACAAGGAAGAGAAAATCAAATTTTGGAAAGATTTGATAAAAATTGAAGAAAAAATATTTTTGCATTCAAAGCCATATCTTTTTTCATTCTTTTTGCTCCAATCTCTTGCATTATAAATATACAACACATCCACAAGACCAAAGGACGAAACCCTAGCCTCTTGGAGCAACCCTAATTCTCTCAAATTTTTCACAAAGTTGACAAATTCGAATATGATTTTCCAGCAGGTTTCAAGGTGTTTCAAGCACTCAATTATGTTCCTAAGCATCCCAACAGTCATTCCCAACCCTTACACGAAGCAAAATCATTCCAAATCGTGCCATATAGCTATCACCGGTTTGGTAAACTTCTTGAATTCGACTTTCATGTTTCATGCACTATTAATTGCTTTTGGTTGTTTGTATGAATTCCGGACACTCATTAGATCATGTTTGATGCATTACATGTGAGCTTTTACGCGTGAAATACAAACTGCCATTGTTAGGGTTTCTTGAACTGTTTGATTCGAAACTCGTTTTCCAGGCCGATTCAAGACAAACGGACACCACCATCGTGTTCGCCATGGTCGAATTAGGGGGGTACGGTATCTCTTTGCTTTTTATTTTGGCTGTTTTGCAGGTTTGAAGATCGAGCTTGCCGGAGAAGACGACCGGAGCTAGGGCTCCGGCGTCGTTGACTGTGCTGACTCAGGCGAAGGCTGGCGTGGCACGGTCATGGCTTCTGATTCGCTCATACGTTAATACCTGGGGCCCACGCGTGACTGTGTTTTGAAAATTCCAAAATATGACACGTTGCACTTTATTTTCCGCACTTTACTTTCCGCAATTTATTTTCGGCACCCTATAAACTGCTAGTAAATAGGCGTGTATGGAAAGATAAAAACGAACATAGATCACTTCTAATTCCAAGATAATATATCTGAATTTAACACACTCTCTTCACCCATGCACCCCCTTTAGGGTAATTCTCTCTCGTTGCCTTTCGATTAAATGGTCAAGTCCCTCGAACGTAGAGGTATCCTAGCACCGTTGCCTACAAACATATCATCATAGTCCCTTCGAATCAAAGATCATGAGTCCCTCGACGTGGCCTACGAAAATATGATCTCGTCCCTCGATTGTTGCCTACGAAAAGTGATGATCATCCCTTCGAATGTGCTAGGATACTCCTACAAGTTGTCTTCTATGACCATCCGATGTCCCTTCGAATGTCCATTCTACATCCAACGAATAGGGTTACCTACCAACTAATGGTACGGATAGCACTATTCTAAAGGAACGTAAAATAACACGAAAACGACCATTCTAAGTAGGTAATAAGACTTTTAGTTGCTTGCTCAATCAAAAACTTTTCACACCTCACACTTTTGTCAAAGTTCAAACACTTTTCAAAACAAAAACGTTTTCGAACACTTTGTATACACTCCTACATGAATCATTACAAAGTCAAAGCGAAATGCCTTTTTCAAAACATTTTTTGTCAAGCACACAGAAAACACTTTTAAAAATGAGCTAGAAGCAACTAAGAGCCCGTAGATAACTACGGATGAAAGGGGGTGCTAATACCTTCCCTTTTCATAACCTTCTCCCTTACTCAGAATCTAACGAAGGTCTTTTCCTGTTCTTTTCACCTTCCCTTAATTGGATAAAAGAAAAGTCGGTGGCGACTCTTGCTATCCGCAACATTTTTGCGATCAAAAGCAAAACAAATCTCAAAGTCAGTTCTCCCACCGTATTACACCATTCATCTTGATAGTAGAGCATATTTTCATGATCCTTGACCTGTTTCTTAAGCTTTACATTCTGAAAGTCAGCCTTAAGAAATTTGTCTTCCCAAGCATTTTTTTCTAGCCTCATGTTAGCCAAAGCTTCTTAGTATTCTCCTATAGTCTCAATGGAAATTATGGTTGATTTAGATACCACTGGGAACATGGGTTCTTCATAAGCGTAAGGCATTCAAAATTCCTTCGCTCTTTCTTTACCCAACAAGTGTAGATTTCCATGGCTACACAATTCCTTACATCACCTTTTTCTTTCCTTCGAATATGGTGCCAAGCTCTTATCATTCTAACTTTCAAACCTTTGGAATCTTCTCCTTCATGATAAAACTAACCCTCCACTATAAGACCAAGGGGTTTACTCGAGTTTTCAAACCCAAGTTGACGTCTTGCCAAGAATGGGTTGTAGTTAATTCCTCCTTGTGTACCAATGAGAGGTATGTTGGCAAACTCTCGATAACTTTCAATAATTTCCATCTCATTGTAGGCCAAAGTATACCAATGAATATCGTTGACAAATTATGAGATTTTTACATGAATATTCATCTTTTATGATACTCTTTTTACTGTTTAGGGGCTTTAGTGACAAATTTTGAGTTTCAGCATGAATCTTCATCTTCTACGATATTTTTAGTAACGGATTCTTGAATTTGTAATGAATCTTAATCTCTTAAATAGTATTAGTGACAATTTCTGAGTTTTGTCATGAATCTTCATCTTCTAATATAGCTTTTTAGTAACGGTTTATAGGTTATAATTACTATTTCTGGGTTTTGTAATTAAAATTCATCTTCTAAAATAGTTTTAGTGACGGTTTCTTGTTTTCAGTGACAATTAGTATTTCACGTGGCTTGCCACATCTGCTTTCGCTAATGAAAATTAATAGCAGGTGCTAAAATTAGGGACAGAAAGCCTAGGACATCATCATCAACGCCATTTTCTTTCTATACTTTGGGAAATCCCAAATTCTATTAACTATATTATCAATGATTCTTTCTGTCATATTCCTTTTATTCGTGACGTCGCTATGTACAACACTGTTTCTATCAAACCAAATCTCATAAACCGTCTCCGCTAACGCCATCTTCCCAAATTGATTGTGCCGATTCTTACTCTTGCAAATTTTCACAAGCCAATTAATTTCCTTCCTCCAGTCCTGAGTACTATGCGTAACATTGATTCACTTGAGAATATTTTCCCAAACCTCTTTCGAGTACATGCACTCAAAGAACAAGGACCACGTTAGAGTTACCCTTAAATAAAAATTGTTTAAAAGTTAACAAACAATCACAAGAATGATAGTGAAATCACATATATAAAGAACTTACTATCAAAACAATTAACAAGATTCGACACTATATTAAGAATAATATAGTCACGGTTAGGGGTGTTCGCGGTGTAATTTGGATGATTTTTAAGTAAAAAATACCCTAACTGCAAGAAAAAAAATATGCGATTTAGTTTGATTCGGTTGGATTTTAAAAATAAAATCGAATCAAACCAAACCAAACCAAACTAATGCAGTTTGGATTGGTTCAATTTTTTACAAAAAAAAAAATATTGAGCCATACATACACATATAGAGGAAAATATAATTTTGTGTTTAATCGTTCACATATTACCATAAAAAATTTATAATTATTAAAATTAGTTTATAATTTGATATATATATATATATATATATATATATATATATATATATATATATATATATATATATATATATATATATATATATATATATATATATATATATATATATATATATATAAGATTGCATTCTTAACTAAATATTAAAAAAAGAATATGATAAAATATATTTTGTGAAAATAATATTTATAAATGAATAATATTTTATTTTTTATGATTTGTAAATTAAAATAAATATCATACAAAGAATATGATAAAATATACGCATAATACATATTATTTTCTCTAAAGAATTAAAGAAGTATATATTGGTTAGTAAGATTTTATAACATAATTGTTTACTGTGGAAAATGGTAAACAACCGCTAGTCCTTCCAAAGTCTGAAAAACGAAGGGTTACTTGCAAGATCGACTAGTTGATCTTAAGACATGTGCTAAGAGAACCTAAAATAACTTGTTCTGTCGAAATGATCCTTACTTATGAGAAACGGTTTTCTCTAAATAAGGGAACAAGTAAGAGATTCCACAACAAGATGATTCGACCGACTGAAGGTAACTCGTGACAGACAGAAGGCTTAAACGAAGTAAATGTTAAATGATTCGATCGACTGAAGGTAAGTCGTGACCGACAGAAGGTTTAAACGAAGTAAATGCAAAATGAATCCTTTGTTAACTCGAGAATTGTAACAAAATGAGACTCAATAACATAAATGATAAAGTAAAAAGATTGCTAAGAAGTAAATAAAATGCAAGCAAAAGGTTCAAAAAGAACAACTGAAAAGTAAAGAATTTGCATTGAGGTAAAGGTGGGTAATTTACGTACATCAAACACTCTTGAACTCTCTACTTCCTTACACTTGGTAAGCCTTGGACTATCCATTGCTTTTGGTCGATAAGACCAGACTTCAACTATCTTGCTTGCCATTTATGTCGACCTTCTCCTCCACTAACTCTTAACTTTATCAGAGCTTTTCCAACCAATTTCATTCTTGGCTTTAATCCCTTTACAACCTTCATTTAGTAGGACTACCTTTGGTTCATGGGACTACCCCCATTCATCACGTAATAAATATACCTTAAAGATTTTTAAGGTAACAAAATGCCCCCAAGAGATACCATTTTCGAGTTTCGACCCACATGAGACAATGGCATCTTTGAAACGTCGACCATTACTTATCGACTCATTCGTTTCCACTTCTTCCTTAGTTGGCGCAATTGTTCCACTCTTACTCATGATGTCATGCCATCATAAGTTCTCCTTGGGACACGCAACTATTAACTCTCAATTATTTCTTCTCTTAGTGGGAAACATGGCCCACCATCTTGCTACCCTTTCTCGCCATGTGTCTATAGATCATGTGACACGATTTTGAGGAAAAGACAACTCAATCGTTTCTTCATTATTTCTTTTTCTTTCTTAGGGCTTATATAAACCCATCTTTGCCTCATTTAATCTCTCTTCTTTAACTCAACTTTCAACCTATCCAGTTTTCAGAACCCAAAACTTCTTCTTCTTTCACTGTTCATCTTCTTCCAACTTCTCCGTCTTCCTCAATGGCAGGCTCTGGAAACAAAGTTCCTTCTTCTACAACACTTTCTCGTCCACTCCTCATTGACGGCAAAGCGTACGTCCCTGAACCCCCTATTCCAAAGAGAAGTAAAAAATATGGCAATCTCAAGTATTAATCCCTTTCTCTCTTGACGATAAACCTCTGGCCTTTTTGGACCCTCTCCCTGAAGAACAATAACCAACAATCTCTGTGGATAAACATGCATTCTTCCCAACTAGTTATCTTACCAAACCATTAGTTTCGCTGGAAGACCCCTTTTCACTCCAATATATAGATAGAAACTTTAGGACCGCTCCTCCAAGAAATTGCCCTAAGTTTAGTGCTTGGATGACACGCTTAGAAGGAGAAAAATTCGACCACCAGAAGAACTTAGGTATTTATACCCTTTTACAAATATCTTGTTGTGGTCCACCCAATTCCTGTGGCATGTTGCTGGCTGTGATACACTTCTGGGAGGGTTCGACCAACACTTTTCATACAAGGTGTGCCATGATCACTCCCACTCTTTTGGACATCGATGCCATCACGGGATTGAAACCGACTGGTGGCGTATTCAACTATGGGGAGGTAGACCCTATACCCTTAAAGTTTGATGTAGGCGATACTGGTAAACCGACGTATAACAACTTCATTGACCATCACGCCAAAACCTCAGGCCCTATCAGTGACGAAGAATATCTAGCGTTTTTGACCTTATGATTGTCTCGCTTTGTTTTTTGTTCTAGGTCTATTCAAATAGTCAAACAATTTTCATACTTAGATACCCAATTACATCAAGGTTGTGACATTGCTTTGAGCCCGCTGATATTGACTTCTCTTTATAAATCACTAACTGATGTTATTAGTCGAATCAAAACCTTTGATGCCACCAACTCCAAAAAAAAGAACTCCCTAAAAAAGTTTGAATGTCAATCACTTTGATACCAAACTAAAAACGCTTTGTTGTTTATTTAAATATACTTTAATGAGAATCACATTAGTTATCTTGCTTCCTCGATGTACTTTAATCACCAAAAATGAATATATCTTTGTTATCGCTTATAACACTCTCAATTTATCTCAACATTTAATATAATAGAAGTTTTTCATGGTTTTTTACTTGATTAACTTTAAATTAAAGAATTTAAAATAAAACATCACTAAAAAATCTGACGGAAATCTTTTAACTTTTTCATTAAAATATGACTACAAAATTGATAAGCAAATTCATGCAATATTGACAATATGCACCAAACTCAACTGAGAATCAGTGGAACATGAAACATGTAACATGTTTTAAATCCGATAAGAGAAATTTAAGAATTCGTGTATCTGTACGAGAACTAAAAATTAAAATTACTAGGATAATCCTTTAAATAGAAATAACATTATAGCTTTTAAGGATGTTAAAAACTACAGCAAATTTAAGAAAAATACCTTTATTAAAAATTTGGCTTATAAAAAATCAGACATAATATAAAGACAAACAATACATGCAGACAACAATATTTTATGAGTTTATTCAGATATCAAAATCTAAAATTTAATAGGATAAATTTAAATATTAAAATTCATTTATATTTGACAAAAAAAATAAAATGTCTTTGATGAAATAATTTTATTATAAAATAAGCGCATATAAATTTTAATCTTCAAATAACACCGAAGATTTTTTAAGATATTATAAAATATCAAAATATTATAGGGTTAGATTGAGCAACCCCTAACTTAAATAGTAGTAATAAGGATTAAGGAACTGGATTTCATATGTGCAATCCAATTAGGTTTTTTTAATTATCTGAATATTATCTAATTAATATCCTTTAGTTCTATATAAACAACTTTCAATTTCATGAAACTATACTATAGTTTGAGTCTCATTTATTTTATTTTATTTTTTATTAGAGAGGGCCGAAGCCGGAATAGAAAGAAAACTATGAACAATAATTAGATTATAAAAAATATAATATAATATACCAATATAACAGTTAATTAATTTAAGTTCAACGTAATTAGTTTGTTTGTCATGCAATGAAACTCCTCTATTTGTGTGGCCCCAGATTAGCATGTCGGAACGTTTAGAGCTTTGTTTCTGCCAAAAACATCACTATCCAATATAAAAAATATGAATCTAGTCTTTTCATTTACAGCAATGCTATCTGTACACCAAAGTGTACACCCAATACTTACACCAAACACTGTTCACCGTATTTATACGGTGAATAGTGTTTTTTAAAATAAAATAATAATATTTATAAAATAATTTATTTTTAAAATTATTATAAGCACAAATAAAATTTATTATTAATCAATCATTATTGATTAACAGAAATACATGTTATTAACATATATTTTATTTATATACATTAATTTTACATTAATATTTACATACATTAACCAAGTTCGACATTAAAATATGTAAGATAATAATGTAAAGATTGGTTTTATATTTCATATTTTAATATCAGAACTTGGTTAATGTTATGTAAATTATTGGTTAATGAAGTAGTAAACTTGGTTAATGTATTATAAATAAAATATATGGTTAATAACATGTATTTTTCTGGTTAATGCAATAATGAAGTTGGTTAATAATAAATTTTATATTTGTGCTATAAAAATAATTTTAAAAATAAATTATTCTTTTTATAAACATTATTATTTTATTTTACCAAACACTGTTCACCGTATAAATACGGTGAACAGTGTTTGGTGTAAGTATTTGGTGTACACTTTAGTGTACAAATAGCATTGCCGGTAAGTATTTGGTGTACACTTTAGTGTACAAATAGCATTTCTCTTTCTTTTATGCGTTCATTAAACATGAAACATAAATGTTTCACCAATAATCTGAAATATATTAAATATATTAGCAGAGGACTCATGTCCTTGTGAAACTAGTTTTCCTACACATGTTTCTAAAATATTAAATGAAAAATCCTAGGTAATTAGGAACATTCTAGTAATGGTTTGATACTCTATGAGCAATTATTAATATTTTCTGAAATATTTAATTTTGTATGAATAATATTCCGTTTAACAATGTTGATAGTAATTTGATTATTGTATTGAACAAAATCTAACAACTATGATAATTTTTTAGTGGATTTTTTAATCCATCTTATTAGCATGATATTTAATCTTATGTAATTTTTAAAATATCTTTTAAAATTGGAAATATATTTCTGATATACATCAAATATATTTTTGTTCCACGTCTTATTTTAAAATATTTAGATAAAAATCGAGAATATATTTTTGATTCCAAATTAAATAATAAAATATTGAAAAATTATCACATACACACTTTATTTAAAAATTACGCATAGTTTAAAATCGCAAGTATGTTTCTAATTTACACTCAACTCTATTCAACGTGATTTTAATGATATAGAGTGCGAATCAGAAATATATTTTCGATTTCTAAAAATATTTTAAAAATTCACGTGATGCACGAGAAGGTCATGGAGTAAAATAAAAAACTCATTTTTGTTATCCACAAATTTTTCTATAAGACATATTGCATTCCTATATTAAAAAACTCAAATTATTAAATTCTTTTAGTGCTACTATTCCTAAAATCACCAAGTTAGTTGAATTTTTCCTCCAAAGTATTATTAGTTAAAATACCAGGGATGGTTCATAGAAAGGATGTTTGGATTGATTTTGAGATAGAATTCATATGATTTAAAGATAAATTATTTATTTATAGTTTTGTTGGATTTTAAATAATAAATTTGAAAATTTGATTTGACTCGATTCAATTTTATACAGTTTATTTTAGATTATTTTTTAAATTTTTAAGTAATAAATTATATTTTTTATTATAATTATAAAAGTGTTAATAAATAATATATTTTATATAGCATATAATTTATAATGCATTAAAAATTAATATTATTACGTATTAAATAAGAATGATTGATTATGATTAAAATATATAAAATTATAAAAAAAATTGATTTAACTAAATAAACAAATAATATAAAAAAATAAATATTATCAAATAACAAATTAACACAATATATCTTATTAATAAAACATAAATAATAAATAAATAAATATAAAATATATACTTGTGTTTTTATTCGGCTTTGAAAAAATCAATTTAAAATCTGATTTTAATCATGTAATTTTCATAAAATGACATCTAAACACATTTAATAATATTTGTTTTTTATTTCAATTTTTTTATCAATTTACAATTTTTATTTAATTCAGTTTAGATTTGATCAATCCTAGTTCATAGACATGAAAAAATCCATTCCCCCTCATCTCAAATTTAAGAGGAAAAATTGATTTAATTGGGTGTGAATGCAGGTATGAGAAAACCTAATTATTTATTACAAAAATGGGGGCAGAGGGTTGATACTTGTCCCATCTGGCATAAGCCACCTATTAAATTCACTTTATTAACATCATTATTATTATTATTATTATTATTATTATTATTATTATTATTATTATTATTATTATTATTATTATTATTATTATTATTATTACTATTATTATTATTATTATTATTATTAATTTTATTATTTATTTATTCTTCTTAATCTTAGGATAATAAATTTATTAAAATTAATATTATTATATTTTTAACTACTGATTAAATGAAAATATTAATGATTATGGTTATTATTTTTTATAAGTATTTGTATTAAAAACATAGGGAGTGCAATCAAATACAAAATGAACTAAATAAGAAAAACAACCATAAATTAAAAAAAAAGACAACAACTATAACTTAAGGTATAAAGAAGAGTTGGAAAACCACAACTCCCTGCTAAAATGACTACTATTTTTAGATAAGATGGAGAACTAAATCCTAAACCTACTAATAACAACACACCACAAACTATAGAAAATATTATTGTGATCACATATAATTCAAATCCAAATTTTACAAACCGTTAGATTTTGATCGGATGATAAAAAAACTAGAATTTTTTAACTCTAAAAATAATCAACTTAAATATAAACTATCTGATGCTAATCAAACAGTTACTGCATGCTGCGTGACAGTGTGATTATGTGCTTTTTTTGACTGCAGAAATGTCAAGTTATAACAACCAGTTTTAGAGGAGTAGATGTTTGACATAATTATTGGAGAACATGATACAAAATGAATTCTCCTCTACTATCTAAAATAAAACCAGTAACTAAAATACAAAATAAGCTAACAAATAAACTTACAACAAGCATGAATATTATTCAAATAATAATTATAATACTCAAGCATTACAAAATTCAAATAAACATTACATATAACATCTCAACAAAGTCCACTTATTTTCAAAAGATCTCTTCTAATCATCAAATAGTTCTTCTTTTGACATTAACCTTCAAACCATGTTTCATGTGTAGAACAACAGAAACACCTGGGATTATGGGATGACCTTCCACAACTTGAATATGATAATTCATCAATATTGCTGCAGCAACCATTTTCATCTCAATGAAACTTATATTCTTACCCAAACAACTCCTTGGTCCAGCATTGAAAGCAATGAACTTGTAGGAAGGTACATGAATTATCCCTCCTTTGTTAGAAATCCATCTCTCTGGCTTAAATTCCAAACAATCTTCTCCCCATATTTCCTCCACCCTTCCAACTGAGTATAGAGAATAGGCTATCATTGTATTCTCCTTAACTTTATGCCCACTAGGAAGCACATCATATTTCAATGGAGATTTATGCTCAAAAGGCACGGGTGGATATAGCCTTAAGGCTTCACATAAAGCTCCATGTAGATAAACCAACTTGCTAAGCCCTTCCACTCCTAAATCTTTCTTATTATCTTCTTTTGATGCTAGATTTTCTTTGATCTCTTCAAGAATCTTAGCTTCAACAAAAGGGTGTGTTGCCACCAACCAGAAAAACCAAGTAAGGCCAGAACTAATAGTGTCTCTTCCAGCTGCAAGTAGGTTGATTGTTGTGTCCTTCAAAAACTTGTCATCTATTGGATTTTGTCCATCTCTCACTTCATTCATAATGATGTTTAGCAAGTCAGGTTTTTGTTGTCTTTGATTTTCTCTTTTGGATTTGATTTTTGAATGTAGCACTTCGTCAATAACTTTTTGATTCTCACTAAACTTTTTCTCTTCACCAACTTGAAGCCATTTCTGGAGCTTCCACAAAAAACTTGGTTTTACATGTCTATAGAATAATGTGTCCTCAGCCTGAGTAAAGGCTCTCTCAAATGCAATTTCAGGGAGATCAATAGAAAGACAACAAGGATCAAACCCTAAAACTATAGAACATATAATATCAAAAGTTAACCTTTGAAAAACATCTTGCAAATCCACTTGCACCCCATTTTTACAAGCATGATCAAGAAACACAAGAAGATAATTAGAAACTTTTTCCTCAATGGTTTTTTGAATAAATACCTGGAAGCTTTCTTGCTTGAAGATTGAATGAAGTAGGGTTCTGTTGTACTTCCAACTATGAGAGTCAGACCTGAAAATTCCATCTCCAAGAATTTCAAAGATCTCTAAAAAATCATTTCCTTTCCCATAGTTTTCAAACTTTGTGCTTGTAATGTGCTGCACATTCATAGGATCGCAAGTGCAAACAATTTTCATGTTTGTTAGCCACGGTCCTTCGAAAACGAAAGTTCCTCCATTTTGTTTTAGTATTGAGTTTACGTAATCATAAATATTTGGTATGTTGTATAAGAGAGCAGGTAGCATTCCCATCACAGGCCACTTTGCCATAGGTGTCTTTAAGTTTAGCTTCCAATAATGGATTGCAGTGAAAAGAATAATGGCCAAAATAATTTCTATAACACCAAACAAAGCCATTATTTTTTTGGCCTATGTTATATGACTAATATGAGCTAAAACAATTCAGTATGAATATTGGCAATGGTATGGTGTTGTGGGAAAGCTACGAAGCTATTTATAGAGAACCATTTAATGCAACGTCTTTATTATTTGCTTTTTCCTACTACTCGATGCATATTACAATTTTAAAGCTTTTCCCAATTTCTTTTTACTATAAGCCTTAGCACAATATGTTTACAATTTCTTTTTTATATTATAAGTATTATTTATATCATTAAATATAGAGATAAGTTTATCTTTAATCTCTTAACAACACTTAGATAAGATTGACCTAATTTTTAATTCAAGTTTGGACAATAATGAAAACTTTAGAAAAAAATTTCCATCCACGTGGGTCTTACAGAAAGGACTCGATAGATTACTATCTAGAGTTGTGCGTAAATGAAATTCATTTAAAAAAAAGTTTTAGACGTGTATAATAAATTGAAATTAATTTTTAATATATTATAATAAATAAAATTAATTTTTAACATATTATATATATTGAATAAATAATCTTATATTAATTTTTATTATATAAAATAATAAGCTGAAGTTAATTTATAACATATAAATGTATGTTTGAATAAATAAAATAAAATAAATATTTGTCATGTTATATTAAACTGAAATTACAAATTAATATTAAAATATTTATGAGTTACAAATTAAATAATAAAATTCATATTTATTTATGTGTACTATTAGAAAGTAAAATTTTTGTTCAGTCGAACTAGCCCAGTTTGTGTGCTAGTCGAACTAGCTAATGTGTGTTGGTCAATTTAACCAGTATATCGAATCAAAGTGTTAGTCGAATACTGCTTGTTGTTGCAATGTGTCAAAGGCTACTTGTACTATGCTAAAATTGACTTTAGACAACGCCACATCGACAACGCTTATGCTCAAAGCGCTGCTATATGTTCTCAGAAGAAAAAAAATTAAAAATTTAAACATAAGCGCTGCTAAAGGTATACTTTAGACAACGCTTCACATAAGCGCTGCTATAGGCCTTATTCATAAGCAGCGTTGCTAAAGGCTTACTTTTGACAACGCTTTCTAAAAACGCTGCAAAAGACATTATTCTAGAAAGCGTTGCTAAAGACCGAAGCGCTGCTAAAGAGTATACGTTTGACAGCGCTTTCCAAAAGCGCTGCTAAAGGCATTATTTTAAAAGCGTTGCTAAAGGTAATACATATGCCATCGATTTTAGAAAGCGCTGCCTTACGTGATTAAAATTTTTCTAAAATTCCTAAATTAATCAGAAAATCCTCGTGCTGCTAAATTTCGTTCTTCAAATTCTCAAACAGAAACCCTCGGCGACGACGGCTAACCACCAAAAAGTGAAGAAGGAGAACTCAACATCTTCAGCAGAAACATTCCACCGTCACCGCCGCCGCCTTAGGTAACTCACGTTGTCCCTTCATCTTCTTCCGCCTTATTTTTGGACTTCGTTAATGAACTGGTTTGTTCCCTCTAGGTTTTGATTTTGTGGCTCGGTTTTTCATCTATTTCTGCCATTGAATCACATGTTTGAGTTCTTGTTTTACTTCTTCCATTGTTGTTTGAGTTCTTGTTTATGCCATTCTTGTTTCTGCCATAAATGTTTCTGCCATGAATGTTTTTGCCATGCTTGTTTCTGCCACTGTATTGTTGTTTGAGTTCTTGTTTCTTCCAATCTTGTTTCTGCCATGAATGTTTCTGTCATTCTTATTTCTGCCACTGTTTGTGAAGTGTAAAGTTTAATTCTTGTTTCTGCCATTCTTATTTCTGCCACTGTTTCTGCCATAACTTATTCTCAATTTCTATAGTACTTGATTGTTAGGAACTAGCATATTTGTGCATACATTACAGATTACACGTAAAAACTCCTCATTTTTCCTATATTTCACACAGATATAACTGCAGTAAGTTTGTAAAATCCAACTACCTTCATTATTGGATCCAACTACTTTTTCACTTGAATATTAACCTATACAAATAGAGGAGCTACTCCCAAGCTAGCGCTCAAAGTTAGAATACATGTATTCAACCAAATATTGTCGTAACAATTTTATCGCATCAAGCCTTGTCTAGTAAAGAAACAACACCACAAAGATCTCATCTATATAGATAAAACATAAGAATTGTTTTGTTCCCCTCCAAGATAACTATTACCAAACACATACAAGGAACCCCCCATATTAGGATTATTGAATTTGAATTCTCTATCATCAAATGAGACTACACAGAGCTGTATTTATAATGTTTTTACAATGATTACAAGTTAATGTGATTGTTAACTCCAATCTCATTAGCAACAAATGCCGCAAATTAATTTTACATGTGACTAATTATAAAAAACATGTGATTCATTCTAACCAAGAGAGTTATTATGACCCAAAAATATGAGTTTTTCATTCATGCAAAGGCCTTTATTTATTAATTTATTGAATTGTCGTATGCCAGGAATATCTTTGCTAGGGGGTAATTGTGAAGAGTGAAGTTCGGATCGTTTCCAAAAATCTTACGGTGTGTAGTTTCAGAAGTTGTTGCCTTCTCTACGGGTAATTAGTCGTTCTTTTGCTATAGTTGTTCTTTTGCTCTAATGTGTACTATTGTATTTGTGTTTGCTTGCTCCGGATTCATTCCGTGTATACTTTGCGTTTTGACAGAAACGCATTATACCGTTTTATGCCCTAATTAGTGTTTTTGTTTAGCTTACTAAATAGTAAAACCATGGATAAAAATGGATGTGTGTCGATCGATTGTCAAAAGAGTACGATAATGGGGTATTAGAGTTTGTTAAGTTTGTTGTTGAACACGATGAAGACCCGAATAGAATGAAATGTCCTTGCTTGGGTTGTTGTTATGTGGGTCGGGTTGACGCAGATGGATTGAAAACGCATTTACTGATGCGTGGAATTGATCGAAGTTATACGTGTTGGGTATTTCATGGTGAGAAAAGCAGCGAGAATGTTGAACCAGGGGTGAAAAGTAATACGACCTATGCTTCATACGACAATGTCACGGATACATATGATTGTGATCGAGTCGAAGAGATTGCAGAAGCACTTGAAGAATATCTTCAGGATTGTGCCAAAATGTTTGAGAGTTTGGTAAGTGATGCGGAGAAACCGTTGTATAAATATTGCCCCAAATTCATAAGATTGTCTGCGGTATTAAAATTGTACAACTTAAAGACGCGCAATGGATGGTCTGATAAAAGTTTCACAGAGTTATTATCCCTTTTGAGAGATATGATTCCTGATGATAATGTTCTTCCTAATCGAACCTATGAGGCCAAAACAATGTTGTGCTCTATTGGCATGAGCTATGATAAGATACATGCATGCCTTAATGATTGCATTTTGTTTCGAAACAAATATGCATCATTGGATGAGTGCCCTAAGTGCGGTTTATCTCGATATAAGAAAAAATCATCTCCAACGAAAGTCTTATGGTATTTTCCTATTATTTTGAGATTTAGACGCATGTTTCATAATGAAACCGATGTTAGACACTTGACTTGGCATGCAGATGAAAGAATTATCAATGGAAAGTTTCGACATCCGGCATATGCACCACAGTGGAAGAAAATTGATAATGATTATCCTGATTTTGGAGGAGAAACAAGAAACTTTCGCTTGGCATTATCTACGGATAGAATGAACTCGCATGGTCTTCAAAGTATCTCACATTTCACATGGCTTGTGATTCTTATGATTTATAACCTACCTCCATGGCTATGTATGAAGCGCAAGTACATGATGTTATGTATGTTAATTTCTGGTCCTAAACAACCAGGGAATGACATAGATGTATACTTGAAACCTTTAATCAAAGATTTGAAGATTTTGTGGGAGAACGGTGTGGAGGTTTATGATGGATATAGGAAAGAAAGTTTCAATTTGAGGCCGATTTTGTTTGGCACAATTAACGATTTTCCAGCATATGGAAATCTATCCGGGTATTGCATTAAAGGTGAAAAAGTTTGTCTTGTCTATGAAGATGGAACCCATACGACGCGATTGAAACTTTGTTAGAAGAATGTCTTTCTCGATCATCGTAGATTCTTAAATTCTAAACATCAATATCGTGGATGGAGAAAAGCGTTCAATGGAGATACCGAACAACGTAGAGCTCCACCTAGATTGACAGGTGATCAAATTTTTGAAAAGGTGAAAGATGTGAGTATTCAGTTTGGCAAGCCTTTTGCACATAAAGTTGTCATAGGTGGGTGGAAGAAGAGGTCAATTTTTTTTGAATTGCCATATTGGAAATCTTTGTACGTAAGACATTTTCTTGATGTTATGCATATTGAAAAAAAATGTATTTGAAAGTGTTATTGGTATGTTACTCAATATAAAAGGAAAGTCTAAGGATGACATTAAAGCAAGGGAAGACATGGTAGAGATGGGAATAAGAACTGAATTAGGACCCGTGAAGAAAGGAAGACAAACATATCTACCACCTGCTTCTTATACTTTATCTAGAAAGGAAAAGAAAATATTGTGTAAGTTTCTGAGTGAAGTTAAAGTTCCAGAAGGTTACTCCTCAGATATTAGAAGACTCATGTCTATGAAAGACCTCAAGTTAAAGAGTTTGAAGACACATGATTTCCATGTCATAATGGAACATTTTCTACCAATAGTTATACGTTCTATTTTTCTAGAAAAAGTAAGAAGCGCTATAACTAAATTGTGTTTTTGCTTCAGGTCAATTTGTAGTAAGGTGATCGATCCTGAGATCTTACCAGTATTGCAAAAAGAAATAGTTATTAATTTGTGTGACCTTGAAATGTATTTTCCTCCATTATTTTTTGACATTATGGTACATCTTGTTGTTCATCTTATGAAAGAGACACAATTGTGTGGACCAGCTTATATGAGGGAAGCTTCGGGTGTTAAAGAAATTAGTGACATAGCTAGTGTCAATTGTGCAGTTCAACCGAGTATTCCCGAGGTAATTACATATATTATTATGAAATTAAATTAGTTTAATTTATTTAAATGACATATATACACATTAATGATGTCATATTTATTATTAATTTTAGGGCATTTCACCTTGTCAACTCTTTTTAGAGACACTGACTTATCGCATGGTTGGCAAGGGAAAAGTCCATAACACTCTGGGAGAAGTACTTCATCATAAATCGCTCCCTTCTAAATATTTGAAAGTATCAATTGATATTGCTTTAGATGAGGGTGCATTATTACCAATCTCAGACGAAGTTTCAGATGCAACATTGGTGGGAGATGCAATAGGAGCGTATGTTGATAGTCGTCAAGACTCATTCGCATAGATGATGAGGTATACTTAAAACCATTATGAACCTTTGAGTACTCAAATTTTTTAAGTTCATTTTACTTACAATTTTTTTGCATGGTAATGTTAGACTCCAACAAAACTCAAACCAAAAGATAAGGGGATTACGCGGCCAATCGAGTCAGTGACATCAAAAAAACAGGTACAACACAATTATATGATATTTATGCTTAGATAATGTTAATTTTTCATCCTATACTTGACCACTTTAATTTTATGATATTTAGATTATTCCTGCTAAAGAGATTGAAGTTGTCAGTAGGGGTAAGGAGCCTGTAATTAGCAACATTCCCACAGAAATAAAGAATGTTGCTAAGAGGACCGGGGCTAGAAAAACTACTACAAGATAGGTCGTGCCTTCAGACATATATAAGCTTCACAACTATTTCGCAAGGTGGTACTAGTCGTATACCCATGGATGCAGTGATTTATGGTTCTGAAGGCATGACTGAAAACACCGACGGAACCTCCGACTGATAACTAGTATCAAATAGAGTCTCCATCGAACGTCTTTTATCTCACGAGGGAGAAAGGAAAACATCGAGTAAACCTGAGGGGAGAAATCGCGGTCCTATGACCGAGAGATCAAGAGAATCTAGGTAAGAGAGTTAGTTACGCAAGGGGAAGGGATTAACACCCCACACGCCCGTAGTACTCTACGGTATCCACTTTCTAATTCTAGCTAGAGGGTGTGTTATATCTATGCTTAATCGCTAATCATGCATGTAAAGAAAAGAGAAAATAAGAAACCACATGGAAAAGAAGGAAATATTTATAAAGTTTGCTAGATCGAGCCCCGTGACAAGATGCATACGTATTCCCGCGTGCAATGGGAAAGTCAGAGCGCCGTAGTTCAGCTCACCTATTTTGGTGGGGTTTGTGTTTTTTACTTGTGAAAAAGGTTTTAAACACAAAAGAAATGAAAGCGCGCCAAGGCGAAAAGAGTTTGTGTTGGTTGGTTGTTTTTACCTTGAGAAAGGAATTTAAACCATTATTATATGTTTTGAGTTTGAAAGAAAAAAGAAAGAAGTTTTAATTTTATTATATGCAACATGCAAAAGAAACTAGCAAAACAAAAGGGAACTAGCCAAATACTAACCCTAATGGTGTCATGCGAAAGGATGAACCTATGGTTGAGGATGCAAGGGAATCTCTACCTATGTTGACATGCAAAGGATGTGGATCCTAATGTCTAGGCTAAAGAACCAAACCTAACCAAGGGAATCTGCAAGAAATAAACAAGAAAATACACTTCACAAGTAGAATTGCCCTAAACGGGATTTAAATAAACCAGAGGGGTTCCTGAACATGCTCCAACTACAGAAGCCCCATCATGCATCTCTATTCCTACTTCTCATGGCAAAAGAAAGCTGTAAAGCCCTAATTCTCATGATATCTAGGAAAGTTGTAAGAGAATGCGATAAATGGTGTAGAAACTACCAAACGGATATAGAATCCGAAGAGCACTGCAAGCGGTAGAATTACTCCGGAAAACTTCAAGTACTGCAGCCATGCAATAAGAGTAAACCGGTGAGAATTGTTCAAAGCACTAAAACAAGCGGAATACGTGTCGATACGCACCCGATGTAACAATTCCTGCAAGAACAAGGTTAGAACAAGCGGACACAAGGCAAAGGCACCGTACACGTGGGTGTACGAGCCCACAACACCTGCAAGAAGGAAGTTAGACCCAAAAAGCAAGTAGAAGAAAAATATGCGAATATCGGAAAAGTGTGCCGAATGTATAGGCACCACAGGTCCCTGCATGAAATGGAGCACAAACAGTAGCCAAGCATGACTAGGGTGACTACTGTTCACCATTAGAATCGAGAAAATCAGAAAAAATGAACCAGTGGAACGCGCTAAGCCCGGTATATCGCGCTAAGCGCGACCTGCAACGCAAAAAGTCAGAACATTTGGCGCTTAGCGCACTCTGGACCGCGCTAAGCGCGACCTGCAACCTGTAGAATTTTATTTTATTTATCCGAACCACCTGTTTGTGATATTTTCATGCGAGAGTCCGATCCATATCGTTAGGCCACAATCCAGCAACAAATGAGAGCTAAACGAACGTGCATGGATGGTGAATCGCTCGACAAAACCAATGTTCACATACATGTAAAGATGCATGAACATGTGAGGAGTGCAAATCGAATCGATAAAATCAATGCTCACATACACGTAGAGATGCATGAACATGTGAGGAAAATGAAAATCGAATCGATAAAACCAATGTTCACATACATGTAAAGATGCATGAACATGTGAGGAATGTAAATCGAATCGATAAAACCAATATTCACATACATGTAAAGATGCATGAACATGTGAGGAATGAAAATCGAATCGATAAAACCAATATTCACATACATGTAAAGATGCATGAACATGTGAGGAATGCAAATCGAATCGATAAAATCAATGTTCACATACATGTAAAGATGCATGAACATGTGAGAAATGCAAATCGAAATGATAATTCCAATGTTCACATACATGTAAAGATGCATGAACATGCAATAGATGATGCCAAATATATGAGTTTATGTCCTATATGCAAGGGGAAAACGAATGTACAAGTGTATATACATGCTATCCACAAAGCAATCCTCACTCCGACACGAATAAGGTGGCAAAACTCAATTCAAATCAAGAAATTCATGAATACAAGATCTAGAATCAGAATCTACATTGAATTTGCATGCAATTTCAATATTCAATTTCAAAAAAAAAAATTAAAAGTCAAAAACAACTTAAAATAAGTGCTTATTTGAACCTAACACTTACTTGCACTTGAAGTTTGAGTCAAATTGAAGAGGAATTCCTTGTGCTCTTCAAAGAAAATACCAAATCAATGAGGAATTGTTGATAATCTTCAGAATTAAGCTTGAACCCTTGTAGAAAAGCTTGATTTCAATGGAGAATTGAAGAAGAAGAAGAAGAAGAAGAAGAGAAATCCTCAAATCTTGAAATTAAGAAGAAAATCAAGAGGAATCCGATTCTTCCATGTCAAATGCGTGCAGAAGAAGCAGAGGAAGATCTTGATCGGAATAAGATGTGCTGCGAAGAGAAGAAATATAAAAGCGCAGGTCACGCTTAGCACGGAGGGCGCGCTTAGCGCGGTCTATGGTTGAAGCCGGTGGTGAACGGAGGTCCGGTGGCGGCCTGTGGTGGTTGCTTGGAGGGAAAGTTGAAATTTGAACTTTTTGAGTTTTTGTGCTTTTGGAATTTGAGGGAATTGGAGTGTGTGTGGTGGTGGAAAATTAAGCAAATTATTGTGTTGTTGTGATTTGTGAAGAGGAAAACCTATTTATAGCTTTGGATCCATAATCAACAAGCTAATTATGATTATCCAAATAATTTTTGTAATTAATCCAAAACAGGCAAATTCGTGCGGAATTCAGAGTCGGAATGTAAACGAAAAGTGTTTGGAATGCGATTTTGCTTGCGAGAATCAAAATCCCGACTTGATCCAATGAATTATCAAGGAAATAGGAATTTTTGAAGTTTCAGCACCAGTTTTGGACCACTGACATATGCAGAATTTCGTTCACGCTCTGTGGAGAAAATGCCTCAGACGAGGATCTTCTGATCGAAATTTGCACATGCGTATCTCTGGGACATTTGAAGCTAAAAGATTTGCGAACTTTTGGCACCGGTCCCATCCCGTTTCGATGAAAATCGAGCGAGATATGATTTATCGAACTTCGCGTATCAGATGAAAATTGCTCAGTTCAGCTCAAAATCAAACTCAAAGAATAAAATTCTGGTACCGATCGGTGGGGAATCAGCTCCCAAGTTGCAAATGAGAGTTGTAAGGGACTTTGATATGGAATTTTAGAAACCAGTCCCGCTCAATTCTGAGTTTCCAGCTAAGAGATATAGGCCTTTTAGCGGGCAGAACGTGCGGTTTCAGCACTAAAACATCTTGATCTACTGGGGGAAATGACTCTTTTGAGAGCCTTCCTCACAACATCTTCTCTCGGATTTGAAACGGAAATCGTAGATAATAATGATAGGGAAATTCCAGTTAAAAATCGACAGAAAATACCCAAGGATACGAGAGATACGCCTTCTGGAGTGCCCAAAATGCGCCGAAAACCCGAAATCCGCTTTATTGAGACATGAGCTCCTTTTGGCTGACGTGTGGAATACCTGTAACCTAATACTCCTTATGAATAATGCTATGCATGCTATTACATTTATGTTTTATGCAATGGAATTATAAGCCAGAAAAATGCAGGAAAGAAGAGGGTAAATTTTGGGGTACAACAATGACAACAATTGGTAAGGAGGATTTGGAACAAGTTTTTGGACACTTGACATTAGGTGTCGCTGTTATCAATACATGTATCAGGTATACTCCAATCAACTTTGTTTAATTAATTGAAGAATTTATTTACTCATTTCAATGAATAATTAATGTTAATGATGTTTTTATTTAAGGTTTCTGTATGACAAGTTGATTCGCCCGCGTGGATTGGAATCCAGATTCAATTTAATAAATCTCAACTTTGTCCACGCAGGGTCAATCATCTCAAAACCATATGAAGTAATAGCGTTTGTAATCCGTTTATTTATGGTCAGCAAAGATACAGAAAAATTGTTCTTTTTACCATATAATACTGACCACAAGTAAGATTTTCATTCTAAATTTCCTCTATTATATTTTTTTTTTGTTTTTTGACGTTGTGTAGAAAGTTTCCATCTAACCTTTGTTTAATATTACAGTGCACACTGGTTATTGGTTGCGATTAATCATGTGAGAGAAAATGTATATTATCTGAATTCATTAGGCAATGATTGGACAACATACCCAGATATGAAGAAGACGATTGACACGTAAGTGAGATTGTTCTAAAATATTCTTGTGTATATTTAATTATTTATGTGCGATAGTTCTAAATATTCGTTATTATTTTATTATAGAATTGTACAAAGTTTTCGAGTACAAAGAGATATTCAAGTACTAAGGAGTAGAGTCAACAATATTTCTTGGATCAAAGTGGAGGTATATATTTTCACAATTTTGATTATATAGCGATGATACTTGATAAAAACAAGTTAAGGTGTATATCTTGATGTATATCCGTATTTTCTTTCCATGTGTAGTGTACTCGTCAGCGCAATTGTGTAGATTGCGGTTATTTTATGTTGAGGTTTATGAAAGAAACTCTTCTTTTGGACTGATTAGAGATTCCATCCATGATATGAATTTCTAACTTAGGAATTATTTTAATATTTCTCATAAAATGACTTAGTGTTCAAAGTAAATCATATTATGTTATATTACTATGTAGTACTTTGATGAATTCAAGTGTGCTTATATTACTCAAACGATCAATTGGATGAACTTATGGAGGATTGGTGCCAATTTGTTATGGAGTTGAGAATTTTATTATAAGGTATAACTTTGAGTTTTGAGAATATAATATATGTCGTTATAGTTGTGTTACAATATTATTGTTTTTGTTGTTGTTATTTGGTAACTTGTATGAATTTTGATTTTTTGATTTTGTTTCAGGTTATATAGGTGCAGATCGATGTTGAAGATAAAGTTATTTTGTAATTCATTGTTGATTTTGTTTCATTGTTGTATGTATTAATGTCGTTGTTGTTTCAAGTTGTTTCATTGTTGTATATATTGTGCAAAAAAGGATTGAAGATGTATATTAATGTATATTGATGTTATTGTAATATTGTTTCATTGTTGTATATTGATGTTGTTGTTGTTTAAAATTTTATATTGAAGCAACAAATTCTAGTAAAAATCTGGTGGAAAAATGGTGAAATTAAATTTGATAGGCAGCATTTTGTTTTAAATGAAGAAAAAAAATTATATTCAAAAATTTATTAGGGAAAACGCTACTAAAGGGGGGGGGAATAGACAACGCTTTTAATAAGAAGTGTTGTCTAAAGTGGATGAAAAAGCGTTGCTATAGGGGGCAATAGAAAAGCGCTGTTAAAGGGTAAATAAGAAAGCGTTTTATAAAGTAAAGCGCTGCTAAAAAGGGTATCTATAGCAGCGCTTTTCAGGAAAAAGTGCTGCCTAAAGGGTATATATAGCAGTGCTTTTACCAAGTGCTGTCTAAAGCTCCACCTAAAATTCTTTCAAAAGTATTGTCTAAAGTTAAAGCGCTGCTAAAGAGGGTACCTATAGCAGCGTTTTCAGGAAAAAGCGATGCCTAAAGGGTATCTATAGCAGCGCTTTTACAGTAACCTAAGCAATGTAAATACCTTTAGCAGCGGTGGTTTTAACAGCGCTTTTAAGCGCTGTTAAAGGCCTAAAAAAGTGATGTCTAATCCCTTGTTTGACGTAGTGTTGGACCTTAATATTTGAGTCTTAGCTTAGCTTATTTTAGACTTGGGCATTGTATGCCTATATAAGGAGATTCCCTTTTGTAATCATATAGCAATTAATAGAATTTTCATATAGTTTTACAGAATAACAAAACTTTTCCTCTCCTTTTATTCTTCTTCTTCTCAAAACTATCTTTCTTGAAAACCCTTTGTTCCAACAAATTGGTATCAAGGAGCTCGATTGTGATTCAGAGAGATTCTAATGGCAAACGGAACAACAATGTCTTCGCAAATTCCAGCAAATCTACCAGTTTTCAAGGGTGAAAACTATCAACGGTGGGTTGCACAAATGAAGGTTATCTTCAGATTTCAATTTGTTTTTGAAATCTTGAATGATGAAGTATCGGAGCGGGAAGCAGACACGACAGATGCCCAAAAAGTTGCGCACAAAGATCAGAGTAAGAAAGATTGTAAAGCGTTGTTCTTGATTCATCAATGTGTAGACTCTGATGTATTTGAGAAGATAATTAAAGAAGAATCAACGAAAGATGCGTGGGAAAAGTTAAAGAACTTGTATGGCGGAGGTGAGAAATTGAAGAAGGTAAAATTACAAACATTGAGAAAGCAGTACAAGATGATTAAGACGAATGATGATTAATCAGTCTTTGTCTACTTCTTAAGAATTGTGACGCTGACAAACCAAATGAAGGCATGTGGTGAAACGGTCACAAATTTGCAAAAAATAGAGAAGGTACTAAGATCTCTGACTGCAGATTTCGACTACAAAGTAGTAAAAATTAAAGAAGCCAAGACTCTGTCTGAGATGAAGTTGGAAGAACTTCAAGCTTCATTGGAGGCTCATGGGATGAGGTTGAAGCAGAGAAACTCAGAAAGAGAAAAGGTGGTCGAACAAGCATTGTATTCAAGATTCAACAATAAAGCTGACAATTCGAAGCAGCGAAAGCATCTTGCAGGTGATGAGAAGTCAAGCAAGAATACTGATTCGAGCAAGAGAGGTGTGGGAAACAAGTACTCTAGGAGGAAAGTCGGCACGAAAGAGGTGCAATGTTACAATTGTCAAGGCTTTGGACACTATGCTCGAGACTATCGGAGAAAGAAAGCAGTAGGAGTGAAAAAAGGTGATGAAGCCCAATATGCACGAGCGGGAGACAGTGACTCAGATGATGTGCTGATGATGGTAAACTCTCAGTCGAACATTGAGAAAACCAACATGTGGTATCTAGATGGCCATAAAGATTAGTTCACCAAGTTATATGAGTTAGTGAAAAAGGTAATCAAGTTTGCTGATGGAAGATACATCAACTCTGGAGGCAAAGGAAACATCTTGATTGTCAGGAAAGATGGAGGAAAGGCTACTATCACTGAAGTGATGTATGTACCATCTATGACAAGTAATTTGATAATAGTAGGTCAATTACTGGCAAAAGGTTTCAAAATGAAGCTTGAAAGGAATCAGATGAAAGTCTATAGGGATGATGGAAGTCTAATAATGAAAGCACCATTGGCAGAAAATAAAATGTTCAAATTCGAACTCAACAAATCAGATCATAAATGTCTTGCTTCGACTACGAAAGAAGACAAGAACTGGCTATGGCATCACAGGTATGAACATCTAAACTTCAGGAGTTTATGCATTCTCGACCAGAAAAGGATGGTGTTTGGTTTGCCTTATGTGAAGGAACCAAAACAAGTATATGAAGAATGTTGTAAAGCTAAGCAAGCGAGAAAAGCATTCAAACATGGCTTGCCCATGAAATCCAAGCGCAAGTTGGAACTAGTTCACTATGATGTGTGTGGACCATTTGAAGTGAAGTCAAATGGAGTCAACAAATATTTCCTTACTTTTGTTGAGAATTCACCAGACATATATGATTTATATCATTGAAAGGAAGAGTGAAGTATTCACACAGTTCAAGAAATTCAAGTTGCATGCTGAAAACAAAGTGACTACAAATTGAAGAAGTTAAGAACTGGTGGTAGTGGTGAATATACACCTGCTGAATTTGCCAAATTTCTGCATCAGTTAGCAGAAAAACTTTTCAAAATAAGTTGTTTCCAAAACTTCTTCTCAAGCATTCCAATTGCACTTGACTTATATGTTACATTCAACAAGTTTTTGGTAGTGTATTGTTGATTTTTCAGAGAAATGAAAAGATGGGTAGGGAAACATATTGAAGGTTTACATGAAAAATGAATGGTGGAAAACATATATTGAAGATTGGAAGATAAGATATTGTGGTTTTGAATTAGAATTTTTAGCTTCTTATGTTAAACTAAAAACATAGAAAGATGAGAAGTCCTAATAATGGTTAAATATAGAAAGATATGAGTTTTATTTTTTCAAAATATCCTTTCAAATTCCGTAAACAGTAGCAGCACACTATTCTGCTAATTGATTGTCATTACTAATTGAAGGCTTGGAAAAACACTTAGAAGGGGGGTTGAATAAGTTTTCCTTAATTTTTAGATCTTTTAACCAAACAACAAATTAATTACTCAAGTATTTTTATCCTGGTTCGTTTGAAACTCAAACTACTCCAGTCCACCCGTCAAGGTGATTTCGCCTCTTTCAACGAGGACTTAGTCCACTATAATCAATGATTATAGAGTGCACTACCCAACTGGTGTGACTAACTTCCTCTAAGACTCACTAGTCCTAGCCCTCTCAAGAGCACTGATCTAACTAGTCTTCTCAGGGAAATAACTGCACAACCAACCACTGTGACTAACACCTCTAAGACTCAACTAGTCCTAGCCCTCTCAAGAATACTGACCCAACTGGTCTTCTCAAGGAACAACTATCATAAATTTAATTCTGACTGATTGTGTACAATATTGCTTCTAGAAAAGCTATTATTCACAAAGTGAAGTTTACACAAAAATTAAGCTCAAATGAATAGTAAACTAATTTATAAAAATAATTCTTTGTACTTGCAGCGTGAGTATACTTGGAATGATTTTTTGTAAGCTGTTAGAAGATTTTTTTAATGTTGTAGCTTTACTGTATTGTTCGTGAGTTGTTCGTACAATGTTGTTTTTCTCCTTTGAATTTGAATCCCTTAAATAGTGCTTCCAGAATTTGTCTGTTGCTAGTAGCGTGTCTTGGATAATGGAAAAATGTAATTATGACTTTGCTTAGCTTCACGTGACTTGCTTAGATTTACGCGATTTGCTTGCTAAATATTTCTTGGAAGTTGAACCACTCAAGTATTTCTTTTCTTCATTCAATGGGTTTACGTTACTGTTGGCAGGTGATGTGCGATCGACCTAATGTGTCTAACGGTATCTTAACTGCAAGTGCACAGCCTATCGCGGTAGTAATAAAAGATTGTCGGATCCACAGGGACTTTGTAATTACTCTAGTGCGGGAAAGTAATGTTAGTTTAGCTAAGGCGGAAATTGTCACGTTTGGTTTTGGGAAGGTTAAGGAAGGTAAACTAATTGATTTTAAATTAATAATGAAATGAAATGGTCGGTATGTAATAGAG
Organism: Vicia sativa; assembly: GCA_021764765.1. Taxonomy (NCBI): domain Eukaryota; kingdom Viridiplantae; phylum Streptophyta; class Magnoliopsida; order Fabales; family Fabaceae; genus Vicia; species Vicia sativa. Next base: position 261,335,306 of record CM038794.1, on the reverse strand, counting down.
TCGACCTAAAGGATCTAATCGGACTTAAGCATATAAGGATGGTCAACTTAGTTTATCTGTAAAATTAATCAGTTTAAAAACCCTCAACTCACACTTTCATGGTCTTATCTTGGATTACACGTCTAAAGCCATATACCTGCTTTCGCTAGCCTATAAGTGTTTAGAACATACTTTTTGGAAACTTAATTAATTCTAATTTGTTTTAAAGCGCTTTCACTGTATTTAAATCAAATGCCTAACTTTAGCTATCCGGTGAAAATCTCACACTTTCGTGGTCTCGATCCTAACCTATTTACTTTTCTTACTTTCGTAACAAAAAGGTTTTATTTTTAAGCATAAAAAGTTATAACCAGAGTTAAGTTGATTAAGGTTTTAGCCTAAGTTTGATCAGATGCCTATTGTCTTTAACTATTCCATACCGACACTAAAGGTTTAGCTAGCCATGGAAATCGAAATAAATGAACAGGAAACAAAACTAAATAAACACAAAGCAGACATTATAAATAATAAATGAAACTTAAATTAATTAAATGAGAGGTCAGAATACAAATGCAAAATAAAGAACCGAAAATAAAGCCAATACTTTAATCCTTCTTCCACAGATCGAAACTTGGACTTGGTATCGAAATACAAATGAATTCAAGCTTGAATAAAATCCTAAACGAATAATAATTTCCTAATGTTGGAAATTATTATTTGGGCGAAATTAAACAAAGGAAATCAACAATTGCAGAGGAAAATATAAATAAAATAACAACGGGTTCGATTTAGAGCTTCCCACAAGTAAAATCTCAAATGCTGTATTTAACTATGAAGGTTGAGGTATTTATAGAAGAGTGCGGTGGCAGTTGGAGAAGATTTGGCTTCGTGGGTTCACTTGAATGCTCCAAGAATATAGGGACGGGTTGAACGTGGGTGGTTGAGAAGATTCGAGTCTTTGACTCCTCTCAAGCTTTTCCACGCTCGCACTTGTTTTGTCGATAATAGGCGCATTACGGTCGCTACGTATGTGTTACGAGCAGCTTTTATGTTTTCCGTGTTACGGTCGTGGCCAAGGTGTTACGGTCGTCACGCTTCATGGATGTCTTACGGTCGTGGCGGATGGTCGACGACCGTCGACTAAAATGCATTTTCTTTGATGATTCATCTTTTCTTTTGTTCTTGACGCTAGCTTTGCATGTTTCATGTTTTCTTCTTTTGAGCTAAGTTATGTAATACCGCAAAAGTCATGACAAACTCGAAATATTCGGAGTTAATCGGGTCAAAATAATACAAAACGGGTTAATTTCATGGTAAATAAACGATACGATTTCGTGTTATCAAATTCCCCCATACTTAAATCTTTGCTTGTCCTCAAGCAAAATAATCAATTAGAAATATCGGACAAGTTTTTATAGACGCACATAACTAGTATACCTTTTTTTGTTTTCAAATTATTACAAGAAATCCTAAGTTAGTTCGGCCAAGAAAATTGAGTAAAACAACAACGATACGCTAATGGCACAAGCAACAAGCTAGTCGACGACTATCCGTTTTAAACGAAACGTCCAATTATACCGTTATAATTCAACTCAAGGTTTCTCATTCCTATTTCACCCGGTTTCGTTCTTGCGCAATCACATTAAGCCCATTATCCTTACACGCACGTAGTGGAATAGCCGGTTAGTGGTTCTGATCAAAACACAATGGTTTCTGGCACAATTATGTGGCAACCTCTTATATCCGATTGCAAGATGCGGGGGATCAAACCGTAGTCTGCCCTACCAAGTTTAGTACCAGATGCTTCTAAACCACCTAAGCAATAGATTCTCATGTTACTTAGTAAAAGCTTTTGCATCCGTTGGATTAAACGATCGGGTGAGGATCGCCCAATTTAATTGGTGCATTACCTATTTCCTTAAAGCATGTAACATTCTTTTAAAACAATTAGCAAGATCATCCACTTATGTTCATCGGCTTTCCACGTGGTTTGTGCTAAGACTGGTGCCGACTGCTAATATAAACTACTAGGGGCTAATTTAAGACTTTAAACTCGAAATATCGGTATAACGAAAATGGAGACAAACCGCATAAGTGGGGAGTCAAAGGTGTCATAACCGTATAGTTCTCGTTGGCTCGCTCTCGGCCTTCTAACTAAGATTTCAGTTAAAGTAGGTAACTAACGATTATGCGAAAATAAAAGGCGAAAAATTTTGGTATGGCTGAATAAAACGGGGAGAAAATGAAATAACGAAATATTACTAAAATGGAAATGAAATTACTCGTTCTGAATTAAGAATGCAGTACTCCTCCCACACTATATCAAACATTGTCTCAATGTTATGATATAACGGCGAGGTTAAAATACAAATACATCGGAAAAACAAAGAAAGCAACAAGAAAAAGAAAGACTACTGGCGACCACGGAGGCTTCTGGTTCGTGACCTTCTGGAGGGAGTGGCTTCAGAGTCGGTGCTCTGGGGTCCAAGAGATGTGACATCCATCCTCAAAGCATTAAGCTCGCTCAGAGCTTCATCAAGTCTTTCATTCGTCGAGCGTTGACCACTCAGGATTTGGGCATTTTGCGCGAGTAGGACGTCGAAACGCTCCTGATGTAACCTCTCGGATTTTGCATTCATAAGATTCTAATGATGAATGGCTCGGAGGAGTTCGTCATAAGAAGGAGGTGGTGGATCAGAGGAAGATTCAGGGATGTCAGGCACAGGAACAACTCTATCCAATTCTTCCTGCATCTCATCAGCAAGCAGGGCCGACAGGTGTTTCCTCTTGTGCAGCAGCATGGCCTTCAGAGGCTTCAAGGTTAAATAGCCAATTGGCTCGGTTCTGAGGATCGATTCGGTCCCTGCAAGGTAAAACAATGTTATAGTAAACTTTGTTCTGTATCACTGGATGGAACTTTCCGTCGTCCCGCTCGTGGATAAGGAGGGCTGATTTGCAATGATCCAAGGTAAGCAGAACCGGTGCTCGGGATGGTAGATGAGCAAGGGTGTCACCATGATTCAATGCCAAAGAAAGAGAAGTGATAAGCCCTCCGAAATAGAAAGGTTTGCCGCCTCTAGTGCAGATGGAATGAATATGGGCCAGGAGGAAGGGTGCAGCGTTGATTTTCTGACCAGAGAATGCACAATGCATGAAAAATAGCTCCTTGGAGTTGAGCTTATGGTTGCTATCTCTTGCGAAGATCGTGTTGCACAGGATTCGATGGAAATAGCGTATGGCCGGATTATGGATTTGTGTGGCATTTAGGTGATCATAAGAGTTTGCTCGGTTGTTGGTGAGGCTATGCCAAAGGTTGAAATATTCTTCTCCAAAATTGTCGGGCACACGGAGGTGGGAACCGTCATCGGTGCAGAAATCAAGCAATCGTCCGAACGCGTTCTGAGAGAACTCGTACTCGGTACCGAAGATGCGAAACCTCGCAACACCAGAAAGTTGGTTTGTTGGACCGTTTGGAGTAATGTAGTAAAAAGAGCTGAGGAACTCAAGGGTGAGGTTCTCGTACGTGGGCTGGGGCTGGCTACAGAGGTTCCATAAGTTGACATTCTGAAGAAGACGTTGAACACCTTCAAGCAAACCAAGGTCTCTTAGGCAGTCAGTGTCGACATACCTAGTAGGGTGTAGTCCTCGACGTTGGAATTTCAAGAACTTAACACGTTGAGTCTCGCCTTGGTCACCATCACGTAGGGTAATGCCAGGAATTGGTTGGAGATTGTTCGCCATTTGCATGCAAGAGTGTTTGAGTGAGAATGGGTGTGGTTTTTGAATGAGTGAATGAGAGGATGATACGGGTAATGGGAGTATATACAGTGAAAAGAGATAGTGGGAAGTTTGAAAATTGAGAGGAATTATTGGTGATTTTAATGGGGTTAATGGGGAGTGAATGAAGGAAGTGGGACGGTTGGGGAGTTATGGAAGAAGAAGAAAGAAAGGTTGAAAAAGAGGGTTACTGATGTAACCCGTGTTACGGTCGTAACACCTAGCTGACGAGCGTAACACGCTGAAAGGCGTGTGACGGTCGTGGGGGGTTAAGTGACGATCGTGGCAGCTACAAATTTTGCAATTTTTAACAGAACAAAACACAATTACACAGAGTGATATTTTTATAGAAAACAGAACATCTCAAGCATTCCAACATAAACACGACATTAATCCATTCAACACATATTCCAATATATAATTCGCAATAAGTAGAAAACCATAAAACATTGTAAATAGAATAATGAATGTAAATTGAAACTGAAAACAAACAATTGCATTAATTCAAAATGAGCTACTTGTTCTTTTTGACAGAAAGTAAATAATTGCAAAACTGGAAAGAAAATGAAATGTAATAATCTAATAAAGAACGAAACTACCTAGAAACAAAACAAAATGGGAAAATTCTAAAAACTAAGAATTGAAAAAAACTGAAAAACTGAGAAACTAAGAACTGCTTCATCCAATCTTTGCTTTTAAATCTTCTAAAGCTTGGGTGATGTTATAGAATTGTTCCACTGTGATGTCAGTTAAACCAATGAGATCCAAACACATAGTCTTCAATTCATTCTTTATTCCATCAATGTCAGTTTTATAAGAATCCAAAGTGGTCAGAATGGTATTCAATTGTGTAGTGTATTCTCCTTGGTTTATGTTAGGGGCTACTTGTGCTTCAGCCATATTGGTAAAATCATGGTAACCAGGAGGAGTTTTAGGATCCGTTTCGTTTTCAGACATGAAATTATCAGCAACAAAATATGATTGTGGTGTTTCTGGTGTTGAAGGGTGGTCAGGTGGATTCAATTCATACAACCAATTATCACGGTTATGGACACTTACTTGGGCATGGTTTGGAAGGGTAAAAAGGGTAACAACTTCGTTTCTTATCAAGTATTCATAAGGTGCAGGGCCTAAATTTCCTATTATCCAGTTGTTGAAACAGAAATCAATGTTCATAGGCCTAATTGATCCGAATGGTGCACAATTATTTAGTTGGTAACGAAGTCCAAGAGCATTTGCAATCATTGTAACTAATCCTCCCACACTGACAGGAACATTAGGGTCCTCACTAATGCGGGTAAAGGTCTTCATCAGGAGCGGGACAGCATTGACAGGGCGTCCTAGGTTCATACAATAAAGCAGAGATAACTCATCCTTGGATACAGCATTTTGGTTTTGTTCTTTTCCAAACAGAGTGTGGGCAAGAATCCTATGGAAATAATGAGATAGGGGTTATGTATCTCATTGTTATCCATACTCTCGGGTCGGGATGATAGTTTTTAAAGTACCCAAGTAATCGGATCAAAATCCAATAAATCCGCCTCAGGGGTAGTAAAAGCTAAGGGTCCACTAGGGAATCCTAATAAAGCAGCTAAGTCCCTATGGTTATAGGTGAACTCAATACCAAAAAGTCTGAAGGCGATGATTCCTTTTCTGGCTCCGACACCGTGTTCAGGTATATAAACTAAAGAACTCAAGGGTAAGCTCTCGGTAAGTGATAAATCTAGATTTAAGGTGTGCTTTCTCCCATCCCAATTGGTTAAACATGTAGTAAACACTGTCAGTTATGCCTAAAGTGTCCATAGTGGGTTCATCATGATACAGGGTTAAACTGATGTCTCGTTGAGACAAAGCCTCAAATCTTCTTCTTTGGTTTCTACATCTGAAGGTGGTTTCCATAAACTTCTGTGGAGGATCCATATCAAAAGTAAAGCGGGGAAATAGAGTAGAGGAGAAAGTAAAGAGAGAAAAAGACTTTTCAGAAATCCTGTGGCAAGTAAAGTTGTTTTGAAATCAGCAGCAGTTTTACAAAAGTTTAAAAAAAAGAAAAATAGCAAATTATAAAAGAAATAAAACAGAGAATACAAACATAATAGCAAGCAAAAACAAATAAATGGGTTACCTCCCATGAAGCGCTGTTTTTAACGTCATAAGCCTGACGAAGTACTTAGTGAAAGATCAGTTGGGAGAAATAGGTGGCAGTTCTACGAGTTTTAGATTATTCGTATAATCTCTATTTTTGATATGATGATATTGTTTTAACCGCTGCCCGTTTACAATAAACGGGGCACTATTTCTATCCTTAATTTCTACCGCTAGGAAATACTTTTGTAATTTCGAAAGGACCGGACCATCTAGATTTAAGTTTTCCAGGAAAGAGTCTAAGTCTAGAATTAAATAAGAGTACGACGTTTCCCACACTAAATTCTTTCCGAGATAAACGCTTATCGTGCCATTTTTTAGTTCGTTCTTTGTATATTTTAGCATTTTCGTAAGCGTCTAATCGCAATTCTTCCAGTTCATGTAAATCGAGGATGCATTTCTCGCCAGCAGCAGTGTAGTTAATATTGAGTGTTTTTATCGCCCAATAAGCTTTATGCTCTAATTCTACCGGGAGATGACATGATTTTCCGTAAACAAGTTTGAAAGGTGTAGTTGATAGAGTCTTGTAAGTGTCCTATAAGCCCATAAAGCTTCGTTAAGCCTGGATGACCAATCTTTTCGAGATATAGCGACAGTTTTTTCTAATATTTGTTTAATCTCTCTGTTCGAAACTTCGACTTGTCCGCTAGTTTGCGGATGATAAGGTGTTGCTACGCGGTGTTTGACTCCGTATTTAGATAGTAATTTATCAAATATCTTCGAAATAAAATGAGATCCACCGTCACTAATAACAAGTCGAGGAACACCAAAACGCGGGAAAATTATATTCTTAAAGAGTTTTATCACCACTCGTGTGTCATTTGTAGGAGAAGCTATTGCTTCGATCCATTTCGAAACATAATCGACAGCTACGAGTATAAAATTGTTTCCAAAAGAAGATGGGAAAGGTCCCATGAAATCTATTCCCCAAACATCAAAGACCTCAACTTCTAGTATTCCTTTCTAAGGCATTTCATCACGTCTTGAGATATTACCAGTGCGTTGGTAGCGATCACAGTTTTTAACAGCGATGTGGACATCCTTCCACAGGTTAGGCCAGAAAAGGCCGGCTTGGAGAATTTTCGCACATGTTTTAGAGGTGCTAGCATGTCCGCCATAAGGAGATGAATGACAATGGGAAATGACGTCTTCTATTTCTTCGTCGGGTATACAACGGCGGAAAATTCCATCTGGTCCTCGTTTGAATAAAAGTGGTTCGTCCCAATAATAGCTCTTGAGATCATGGAAGAATTTTTTTTTCTGTTGGTAAGTTAAATCGGTGCGCCCGCCTAAATAATTAACTATGTCAGCATACCATGGCAATCCTACAGTCATATCAATGGCTTCCACGACTTCCTTAGCTTCTGGTTTGTTTAAATCCAATTGACCTAGGTCGCTTATCATATGTGCTATCAGATGCTCATACGGAAAATCGTCTTTAATTGGCACTTGTTCGGGTTTTACACCTTCTAATCGGGATAAGTGATCTGCTACGACGTTTTCTGTTCCTTTCTTATCTTTAATTTCCAAGTCGAATTCTTGTAAAAGTAAGATCCATCGGAGGAGTCTGGGTTTTGCATCTTTCTTGGTAAGTAGATATCTGATAGCAGCGTGGTCCGTATAAATGATGATTTTTGCTCCTACGAGGTAGGAACGAAATTTGTCAAGTGCGAAGACCACGACTAAGAGTTCTTTTTCAGTTGTGGTGTAATTCATCTGAGCTGAGTCAAGCGTTCTGCTAGCGTAGTAAATTGCGTGAAGTTTCTTTTCTTTTCTTTGTCCAAGAACTGCTCTACATAATGCATCGCACATGATTTCGAAAGGTAACCTCCAATCGGGTGGTTGCATGATTGGTGCGGAAATAAGTGCAATTTTAAGGGTTTCAAAAGCTTTAAGACAATCGTCATCGAATATGAACTCAGCATCCTTCATTAATAGACCGGTAAGTGGTTTGGTAATTTTCGAGAAATCTTTAATAAATCGTCGGTAAAAACCGGCGTGTCCTAGAAAACTTCGTATCTCGCGAACGGTCTTAGGTGGTTGGAGTTCTTTAATTACTTCTATCTTAGCTTTATCAACTTCAATTCCTTTATTGGAAATAACATGTCCAAGTACGATTCCTTCTCTGACCATGAAATGGCATTTTTCCCAGTTGAGCACAAGGTTTACTTTCACACATCGTTCTAAAACACTCTCTAAATTAGATAGACATCCTTCAAAGCTTTGTCCACACACAGAGAAGTCGTCCATAAACACTTCCATGATGTTATCAATGAAATCTGCGAAGATAGCCATCATACATCGTTGAAAGGTTGTTGGGGCATTACATAATCCAAAAGGCATTCGTCTGTACGCAAACGTTCCATAGGGACACGTGAATGTAGTCTTCTCTTGATCATCAGGGTGAATTGGAATTTGGAAAAATCCGGAATAACCGTCTAAATAGCAGAAATAGGAGTGTTTGGCTAATCGTTCTAACATTTGATCAATAAAAGGTAAAGGAAAATGGTCTTTCCGAGTAGCTTTGTTCAGTTTTCTATAATCAATGCACACTCTGTGTCCACTAACTACTCTTTGTGTTATCGATTCGCCTTGTGCGTTTTTCACGACAGTGACACCTCCTTTCTTAGGTACGACATGTGCTGGGCTAACCCATGTACTGTCGGAGATCGGGTAAATAATTCCAGCTTCCATTAGCTTTTTGATTTCATCTCTGACTACAGTGCTGAGGATCGGATTAATTCTTCTTTGAGGTTCTCGAGAGGTTTTGCAATCCTCTTCTAATAGAATACGGTGCATACAAATTGAAGGACAAATTCCTTTTAAGTTCGATATGTTATAACCTAACGCAGTAGGGTATTTCCTTAGAACGTCTAAAAGTTTCTGAGTTTCGAGCGTTCCTAAACTGGAATTCACTATAACAGGTCGAGTTTGTTCAGTATCAAGGAATTCGTATCGTAGATTGTTAGGTAAAACTTTTAATTCTAACTTAGGTTTCTTTGGACATGGCATATGATTAGGTGTAATTGCTAGACTTTCGCTTAGACTGTCATCTCTATATGGTTCTCACCAATTGTCGTCTTCGAATATCAGAGGGGTTTGAATCTTCATTATTTCGGAATATGTGGTTTGTTCAGCTTCCATCTCTCTCACGCACTCGTCTATAATATCAAGTAAATAACATGTGTCATTCATGGCGGGTGCTTGTAGAAATTGAGTTAGGATGAATTCCACTTTTTCCTCTCCGACTTCGAATGTTAGTCTGCCCTTCTTTACATCAATTATAGCTCCAGTTGTAGCTAGGAATGGTCTACCTAATATGATAGGGGTAACTGAATCTTCGGTAATTTCCATGATTATGAAATCGGTCGGGATATAGAATTGACCTATTCTAACTGGAACATTTTCCAATATACCTACAGGGTACTTAACTGATCGGTCAGCTAATTGAACAAACATTTTTGTAGGTCTAAGTTCTCCCATTTCCAGCTTTTTGCAAATAGATAAGGGCATGACACTGATACTTGCTCCTAAGTCGCATAGAGCTTTGTCTATGACGAATTTTCCAATGTTACAGGGTATAGAGAAACTACCTGGGTCTTTTAACTTAGGAGGCATGTTATTCTGAATAATAGCACTACACTCAGCAGTGAGTGTAACTGTTCCGTTATCTTCTATCTTTTTCTTGTTAGATAGGATCTCCTTAAGAAATTTAGCATACGATGGCATCTGGGTGATGGCTTCTGTGAACGGTATTGTGATATTTAATTGTTTCAGAAGTTCCACGAATTTCTTGAATTGGCCCATCGATTTAGAATTGGTTAATCTCTGAGGATACGGAATTTGTGGTTTATAAGGCAGTGGAGGCACATAAGGTTTCTCTTTTTCTACAGCCTCTTGGGTTTCGTTTTCCTTTTCTTTTGGTTCGCTCTTGTTTTCACTTGGCTTGTCTTGCTTCTGATACATTGCTGGGTTTTCTAGTCTTGGATCAACAGGTCCGTCAAGTTCTTTTCCACTCCTTAGTATCACGACATTAGCGTGTCCTTTTGGGTTAGGTTGTGGTTGACCAGGAAATATTCCAGCGGGAGCAGCAGTAGGTGCTTGCTGTTGAGCTACCTGTGAAATCTGAGTTTCAAGCATCTTGTTATGGGTAGCTAAAGCATCGACCTTGCTAGATAATTGCTTAATTTGCTCATTGGTGTGTAAGTTCTGATTCAAAACATCCTTATTGGTCTGGGATTGAGAAGCAATGAAATGTTCTATCATAATTTCGAGGTTAGATTTTCTAGGAATGTTGGAAGTATTAGGTCCGTTATTAGGATGATTCGGGATAGCTTTGATAACGGTGGTGCAGAGCTTGTCGAGGCATACAACGCATTGTTGCTTTTGTACGAGAAATTTGGATGATTCTTCCAACCTGGGTTATACGTATTACTGTAGGGATTTCCTTGCACGTAGTTAGCTTGTTCGGCTGGTACTCCAGTCAGAAGGGGGCATTCTGGAGCAAGATGTGATTGAATACCATATAGATCGCAAGTTTGGACCAACGCCTAAGGTAGTCGGGAGTGATGGAAAGGTTCTCTAATTTTGGGTAAGAGCTTCCACTTTAGCATTAACTTGATCCGTGCTATTCACTTGACCATGTTACCTTTCGCTTGAGATTTCTCTACATTAGCTCTCTCGCTTCCCTATTGGTAATGGTTCTGAGCCATGCTTTCGATAAGTTGGTTCGCATCGGCGTATGGTTTATCCATCAGTGCGCCACCAGCAGCAGCGTCTATAGTTAATCTTGTATTGTACAAGAGACCGTTATAGAATGTGTGAATAATCAACCATTCTTCTAAACCATGATGAGGATGAGTCTTAGCATATCCTTGTATCATTCCCATGCTTCGAATAGAGATTCATTGTCTTTCTGTCTGAAACCATTGATGTTGGCTCTGAGCATAGCAGTTTTGCTAGGAGGAAAGTATCTAGCTAAGAAGACTTTCTTCAACTCATCCCAAGTGGTGATTGAGTTTGAAGGAAGAGATTGGAGCTAAGCGAGCTCTCTCTTAAAGAAAGGGAAATAGGCGCAATCGTATCGCCTCGGGTTTACTCCATTCGCTTTCACGGTCTGCATCGCACAAACAACGGCGGATGTAAATTTGGGTCGTCGGTAGGAGCTCCAACCGGTTCTGCGAACGGCGGAAGAAGCGAAGGTTTCACTCAAAATCGTTTGAGCAATAGCGAGCTCCTCTTAAAGAAAAGGAAATAGCGCAATCATATCGCCTTGGGGTTTACTCCATTCGCTTTCACGTGTCTGCGTCTGCAAACAACGTGATGTAAATTTGGGTCGTCGGTAGGAGCTCCAGCCGGTTCTCCGAGCGGAAAGAAGCGAAGGTTTCAGCTCGAAATCGTTTCGAGCAATAGCAGGAGCTGCAATACTGTTATGAGGCTCCGCTTGAGAAGGAACTGCGTAATCCTTAAGAGGACGAGGTGGAGGAGGTGGATCATCCATTCTTCATAATTCGTCGAGATCTGGAAGTTTAGACGGAGGAAGATTGTGGAGTTCACGGTACTCCTGAATTCGTCTTCTAAATCGAAGATAACGCTCGGGATCGCTTATTGGTATATGCAAAGGACTTCCTTGAGAGCGAGTACTTGGCATACACAAAGGGAAAAACAAATAGTTGCCTTACTCTAGACAGTGCTACTTTAAGAGTGCACTAGTGACTAGATAAAAGTCCCCGGCAACGGCGCCAAAAACTTGATGTGCGATCGACCTAATGTGCCTAACGGTATCTTAGCGCAAGTGCCTATCGCGGTAGTAATAAAAGATTGTCGAATCCATGGACTTTGTAATCACTCTAGTGCGGGGAAGTAATGCTAGTTTAGCTAAGGCGGAAATTGTCACGTTTGGTTTTGGGAAGGTTAAGGAAGGTAAACTAATTGATTTTAAATTAATAATGAAATGAAATGGTCGGTATGTAATAGAGTCGACCTAAAGGATCTAATCGGACTTAAGCATATAAGGATGGTCAACTTAGTTTATCTGTAAAATTAATCAGTTTAAAAACCCTCAACTCACACTTTCATGGTCTTATCTTGGATTACACGTCTAAAGCCCTATACCTGTTTTCGCTAGCCTATAAGTGTTTAGAACATACTTTTTGGAAACTTAATTAATTCTAATTTGTTTTAAAGCGCTTTCACTGTATTTAAATCAAATGCCTAACTTTAGCTATCTGGTGAAAATCTCACACTTTCGTGGTCTCAATCCTAACCTATTTACTTTTCTTACTTTCGTAACAAAAAGGTTTTATTTTTAAGCATAAAAAGTTATAACCAGAGTTAAGTTGATTAAGGTTTTAGCCTAAGTTTGATCAGATGCCTATTGTCTCTAACTATTCCATACCGACACTAAAGGTTTAGCTAGCCATGGAAATCGAAATAAATGAACAGGAAACAGAACTAAATAAACACAAAGCAGACATTATAAATAATAAATGAAACTTAAATTAATTAAATGAGAGGTACTGTAATACAAATGCAAAATAAAGAACCTGAAAATAAAGCCAATACTTTAATCCTTCTTCCACAAATCGGAAACTTGGACTTGGTATCGAAAATACAAATGAATTCTGAAGCTTGAATAAAAATCCTAAACTAGAATAATAATTTCTTAATGTTGGAAATTATTATTTGGGCAGTGAAATTAAACAAAGAAAATCAACAATTGCAGAGGAAAATATAAACTGAAATAACAACGGGTTCGATTTCGGCAGAGCTTCCGCACAAGTAAAATCTCAAATGCTCTGTACTTCTAACTATGAAGGTTGAGGTATTTATAGAAGAGTGCAGACTGGCAGTTGGAGAAGATTTGGCTTCGTGGGTTCACTTGAATGCTCCAAGAATATAGGGACGTGGGTTGAACGTGGGTGGTTGACAAGATTCAGGAGTCTTTGACTCCTCTGCTGAAGCTTTTCCACGTTCTGCACTTGTTTTGTAACTGATAATAGGCGCATCGTTACAGATGTGTTACGAGCAACTTTTATGTTTTCCCGTGTTAAGGCTGTGGCCAAGGTGTTACGGTCGTCACGCGCTTCATGGATGTCTTACGGTCGTGACAGATGGTCGACGGCAATCACTACTAAAATCGCATTTTCTTTGACAGATTCATCTTTTCTTCTGTTCTTTGACGCTAGCTTTGCATGTTTCATGTTTTCTTCTGTTTTGAGCTAAGTTATGTAATACCTGCAAAAAGTCATGACAAACTCAAAATATTCGAGAGTTAATCGGGTCAAAATAATACAAAACGGGTTAATTTCATGGTAAATAAACGATACGATTTCGTGTTATCAGCAGGTTTTGTCTTTTAGAAGATAATGTACATATTAATAATAATCTTCTGTAAGCTTTTTTAGAATATCTTCTCATCAGAACTTCTGTTGGTGTTTATGTCAGAAGTTTACTCTTGCCTGCTTCTATCAGAAGTTGCTTCTATTAGAAGTTGCACTGTGCTTGCTTCTATCAGAAGTTGCGTTGTGCTTGCTTCTATCAGAAGTTGCGTTGTGCTTGCTTCTATCAGAAGTTTACTCTATCAGAAGTTTGCGCTTGCATGCTTCAATCAGAAGTTGCTTCTAGCTTGCGTGACTAGAAGTTCTTTCTTCGTTAGAACTTCTAATACTTCATGATCTTCTGTAAGCCTTGTTAACATCTTCTTTTCAGAACCTACTTTTGGTGCTTCTAATCAGAGGTTGCACTTTGCTTGCTTCCATTAGAAGTTGTATTTTATTCTTTACTTCAGAAGCTTTCTTTCAGTGTGTTTTCCAGAAGTTCTCGCTCAGAACTTCTAAAGCTCGTTTCTGTCAACAGTTGCTTTGAGTGTGCTTGATCAGAATTTCTGCTCTCATTAGAACTTCTAAAGCGTGTTTCTATCAGCAGTTTCTTTGAGCGTGCTTTGTTCAGACGTTCTTCTCTCATTAGAACTTCTAACTTCATCTTCTGCTCAGCATGATATATTCTCCATTTTGCGCTAGGGTCAGAACATCTTCTGAAATGAAACATGTACAAGTCAAAGTATCATATTCATTCATACAAAATTTATTATGCTTGTTATCATCAAAACTTTTAATATATATTTAGAAACAAACTTTGTTCTAACAATCTCCCCCTTTTTGATGATGACAAAACTATCTAGATTTTGATTTAAGAAATTTTGTATATTCTCCCCCTGAGATTAATAATCTCCCCCTGTAATTAATAGTCTCCCCCTGAACTAAATATTGAAGAAAAAAAAGTTGCAAGGTAGAACTTCCCTGTGTTTTTCTTTTCTTCCAGAGTTTACTTTTAGTTTGCTTTCAGCACTTGGTCTTTTAAGCTTCTGCTTAATTCTTTTCACCCAGAGTTTACTTTTCAGAGTTTGTATAATTCTTTTCATCCAGAGTTTTTAGAATATTGATTTTCAGCACTTGGTCTTTTCTTCTCAGCTTGTTCTTTCAGAGCTTGTGTATATCAGTATCACTTAGAAACAAAAATGTACACTTGTATATTTGTTAGAAATGTTAGATATTTTTGTTCTTGTAACATGTTATAAATTATCATATCAAAATCTCAGTTTTTCCCCCTTTTTGTCATAATCAAAAATTCATAAGTTTTTATAAAAAATACAGAATAGTAATCTAAAATACTTATATCATTGATTGAAAGATGATTGTCAAAATAAAGAAACAAAACACTTAAAGATTAAAAACAAGAAAAAAAATGTATGCATGATTGATTGAGAAAAATCAGAGGTTCAAGTTTGGCGTGCAATAAGGGACATCAGAAGATTCTTGATTTCAGTTGTAGATTCTTCTTGTTTCTGCATCCAAGTCTTGATTTTTGCATTGGTTTCATCTTGCTTATCAAGACGTTCTCTTACAGCCTCATTTTCCTTATTCAGATCCTTCAGAGTTTCTAGGACAACTGAAGTGGAGTCAACATCTTCTATAGAGACAACTTTGGAGGAGGAACCAGAGGATCAACAAACTTTGTGAAGTATTTAAATCAACCATCAGGGTCAACATTTTCTTCCTGAATACTCTTGGACGATTTCTGAGAGGTTTGTATAACACTAAAGCACGAGCATTTGGGTCAAAATTTTCTAGTTCAGAGTTTTCATCATCAGAGATGTCCATATGATCAGCAGGTGGTTGCCACATAGCGTTTTCCAACTGTAGTGGTGGCTTCTCATTCTAGATGTAGTAAGCAGCCTTCTATAATCCTTTCAAACACTCAGTAAATTTCTCATAAGCATGAGAATAACACAAGTCCTTGAGTGTGTGGGATTCAGAAATGAATCTCCTTCTGAAGGTATTCCACAAGTCAGCAGATGCAGAAGGACACAAATTGTTGTCCAAGTCATCCTTCAGCAGTATCATCCAATTCTTCATATCTTTTTCAAACTTCTGTAAACGTAAATTAACATTTTCTTGCACAATGGTATGTTTGGGTAGAGAGTGGAGGTTCACTTGAGTTCTCAGAAATTCTGGTGAGTCGGGAATTTTTGGATATGGAAATTTTGGAATAGGAGTAGGGTTTTGTTCAGCACTTTCTAAGGGGTGTTGATGATGAAGTTCTGGAGAGTGTGGTGATGATGGATCTTCTGGGTAGTGTGGTGCTAGAAAATTATTGGACTGTCAAAAGATGGATGTTTTGATGAGTTTGGTGATTAAGGGATTTCAGCCAATAGTGGTGTGGGGATTATTTCTGGAGAGTTTGGTGGTGAGATTTCTAGTGAGGGAGTTGATGGAATTTCTATTATGGGTATTGGTTGTTCAGTAGTTGTTATATTGCTAACAGTCGCAGAAATAGGAGTAGAAGCATAAGTTCTACTTGACACTTGTTTTTTTCTTCTTCTGAGCTTTCTGAGGGCGATCAGAAGTTCCTTCACCGTCAGTTTTCCTCTTTCTGACTTTCCTCACATGACTTGGAAGATCTCTGCCTTGCAGCCATGCTGGATCAATGTTGAGTCCCTTCCTATGAGAAGTTCTGATGTATTGACGAATAGTCAGCTGATGTTCCTCTGAGTCAAAAGATGGAAAATTTTTAACAAACACTCTTCTTCTGATGACATTGCCTGCTTCTAATGGAGAAGGCTCAGCCAGAATTCTGTCAATTATCCTTCTCTTTACCAAGTTCTTGCCATTGAACAGTTTTCCACACACTGGTTCTAGCTCCATCAGCAGCTTGGCTTTTTCTAGATGTTTGATCAACCCATTTTCTGTCAAAATATCTGAGAGAAGTCTTTCTAAGGGAATCCAATTTCTCTTAGACTTAGGGTTCTTAAAGAGAGAGAAGAAGAGACAAAAATGCATAAAAAGGGTTTTTGAAAAGGAGTATTTATAGGCGAAGAAAAATGCAACAAACTGTTTCCAAACATTTTTTAAAAAATAATTAAAGTTAATTAAAAATACTCATTATGCGCATTAATGATTGCGTCTGACAATTAGGGGGGAATCTTAACTAATTGATATGATTGAACAGTTACCTAGAAGCATAATATCAATAGCTAACACGCGTGTTAAGTAACCTATCAGAAGTTTCTGAACACGTGTTCAACTTCTGGGTTACAACGTTATAACTGTTTTACTTTAATGAACTTCTAACTATAATCAGAACTTGAAACGTTTGAAGGCTTTAGAACTTCTAGATATGGTTTCTAACTTAACTTCTCTTCTCACTTCTGAAGAGTTAATTAATTAGAGGTTCATTTAACACAGAACTTCTAACTAAATTGATATTGAACAAAATTTCATTCGGGGCAATTTTCCATATTTAAATTTTTCAAAATAAATTTAAACCTATCTTCAGAAAGTGATTTTGTGAAAATATCAGCCCATTGATGGTCTGTATCAACAAAGTTTAAGTTTAAAATTCCTTTATGAATATAGTCCCTAATGAAATGATGTTTAATTTTAATATGTTTTGCCTTTGAGTGTAAAATAGAATTTTTAGAAAGGCAAATAGCAGAAGTATTATCACAGAAGATAGGGAGTCTTACACTCATACAGATGATAATCTTCTGGTTGACTTTTTTTATCCAGAGCTTCTACAAATGCTGGAACTTCTGAGTTGTACTTTTGTTTTGTTTCTCCAGAGGTTGACAACTGAACTTCTGTTCCATTTCCCATAGTTCCAGAGCCTCTGATTTTTTCCTTCTGAAAAACTGTAGTCATATTCTTTTAAAATATTTTTGGTACTTGAAGCATTATCTGAGCTGGAAACTTTTTGAGCATTTTGAAAATCATTTTTAAGTTTAATATTGTTTTTCTTTAAGCTTAGAGTTTTTTGCCTTAAGTTGCTCAATTTCAGATACAAGATTCTTTCTGAGTTTGTTGTATTTGATTTTGATTTGACTATAATTTTCCAGAAGTTCTGATAGACTATCTTCTAGTTTAGTTCTAGTTAGATCAGAAAATACCTCTTCCGTCTCAGATTCAGAAGCAGAGTCATCTGCTGGAGTTGCCTTAAACGCTAGATTTGGATGTTAATCTTCTGAATCAGTTTCAACATCATAAGATTCTGAGTCGTCCCATGTGGCCAGAACTTTAGTTTCTTTTACTTGGGCATTTACTTCATGAGACATTTTGAGAGACTAAAAAATGTCATGTGTTGTATCTCTATTTGTGATCTTCCCATACTCCATTTTTGAAATGGCGTTCAGCAGGATGTTTCTTGCTTTGTGATGATTTTTATATTCTGTTTTCTGCACCTTATCCATTGCTTTCCTTCCAACCTTGTTTCCATCTCCATCTACTGGATGTTTGTAACCATCCAACACCGTATCCCAAAGATCAGGATCATAACCTGAAATAAAACATTCCAGTCTATCCTTCCAATATGCAAAATCTTCTCCATCAAACATTGAAGATTTAGTGTTGTTTTTACTTTTATTTGTTGCCATTGTGTTCTTCCCTTCTAGATCTTTTCTGACACGGTTAAGTGTTGTGCACCCAGAGCCAAGAGCTCTGAAGCCAATTGAAGGCTTGGAAAAACACTTAGAAGGGGGGGTTGAATAAGTTTTCCTTACTTTTTAGATCTTTTACCCAAACAACAAATTAAATACTCAAGTATTTTTATCCTGGTTCGTTTGAAACTTAAACTACTCCAGTCTACCCGTCAAGGTAATTTCGCCTCTCTCAACGAGGACTTAATCCACTATAATCAACGATTACAGAGTGAACTACCCAACTGGTGTGACTAACTTCCTCTAAGAGTCAATAGTCCTATCCCTCTTAAGAACACTGACCCAATTGGTCTTCTCAAGGAACAAACTGCACAACCAACTGTTGTGACTAACACCTCTAAGACTCAACTAGTCCTAGCCCTCTCAAGAATATTGACCCAACTAGTCTTCTCAAGGAACAATTATCAGAAAGTTAATTATGACTGATTGTGTACAATATTGCTTCTAGAAAAGCTATTCTTCACAAAGTGAAGTTTACACAAAAATTAAGCTCAAATGAATAGTAAACTAATTTACAAAAATAATTCTTTGTACTTGCATCGTGAGTTTACTTGGAATGATTTTTTGTAAGCTGTTAGAAGATGTTGAACGTTGTAGCTCTACTGTATTGTTCGTGAGTTGTTCGCACAATGTTGTTTTTCTCCTATGAATTTGAATCCCTTAAATAGTGCTTCCAGAATTTGTCTGTTGCTAGTAGTGTGTCTTGGATAATGGAAAAATGTAATTATGACTTTGCTTAGCTTCACGTAACTTGCTTAGCTTTACGTGATTTTCTTTCTAAACATTTCTTGGAAGTTGAACCACTCAAGTATTTCTTTTCTTCGCTCAGTGGGTTTACGTTACTGTTGGCAGGTTTTGTCTTTTAGAAGATAACGTACATATTGATAATGATCTTCTATAAGCTTTGGTAGAATATCTTCTCATCAGAACTTCTGTTGGTGTTTCTATCAAAAGCTTACTCTTGCCTGCTTCTATCAGAAGTTGCACTGTGCTTGCTTCTATTAGAAGTTGCGTTGTGCTTGCTTCTATCAGAAGTTGCGCTGTGCTTGCTTCTATCAGAAGTTATGTTGCGCTTGCTTCTATCAGAAGTTGTATTGTGCTTTCCTCTATAAGAATTTTAATCTATCAGAAGTTTGCGCTTGCATGCTTCTATCAAAAGTTGCTTTTAGCATGCGTGACCAGAAGTTCTGTCTTCGTTAGAACTGCTAATACTTCATGATCTTCTGTAAGCCTTGTTAACATCTTCTTTTCAGAACCTACTTTTTGTGCTTCTTATCAGAGGTTGCGTTTTGCTTGCTTCCATCAGAAGTTGTATTTTATTCTTTACTTCAGAAGCTTTCTTTTTAGCGTGTCTTCTAGAAGTTGTCGCTCAAAACTTCTAAAGCTCGTTTCTATCAGCAGTTGCTTTGAGCGTGCTTGATCAAAAGTTCTGCTCTTATTAGAACTTCTAAAGCGTGTTTCTATCAGCAGTTACTTTGAGCGTGCTTTGTCTAGAAGTTCTGCTCTCATTAGAACTTCTAACTTCATCTTCTGCTCAGCATGATATATTGTCTATTTTGCGCTAGAGTCAGAACATCTTCTGAAATGAAACATGTTCAAGTCAGAGAATCATATTCATTCATACAAAATTTATTATGTTTGTTATTATCAAAACTTTTAATATATATTTAGAAACAAACATTGTTCTAACACTAATTTTCATAGAATAAAGTAAATATTACTACCTTTCACTAATTCTGTTTGATTAAAATAAATTAAAAATATAGAAAAACAACGTGATAGGGTAATGTAATTAAGGTTGCCAAAATTAAACTAATTATAAAATACCAACAAAAATTATGGATGTGCCAACTCAGCAACGTTTAATACAAAATCACTAATAAAAGAGTAATTTTTTACTAGACCATTTTAACCTTAAAATCAGCCATAATTAGCCATGGAGTCAATTGTTATAATCCGTAAATTATAAGTACTTTAGAGTTTATATATTTATATGAGTTAAATAAATTTTTGATCCATATACATATTACAGCTTTCATTTTTAGTCCCTCTCTATCTTTAGGCAACGATTTTAGCAAAAAACCGTTGTCAAGCCAGATAAAATCGTTGCCAAAACACAGGAGAGATTAAAAATAAAACTGTAATATTTATAAGAATCAAAAATTTATTTAACTCTATTTATATTAGATTAGATTTATTTGTTTGTCATGCACACGCGCGGTCTTAGGGTAAGGCCATATAGCCATATGCCTAGGGCTTCTAATGTGAGTTATTGCTAATTAACAAAATTGTTAGGGTAAGGCCATATAAACGTATGCCTAGGGCTTCTAATGTGAGTTATTGCTAATTATTAAAATTGTTAGGGTAAGGCCATATAGACATATGCTTAGGGCTTCTAATGTGAGTTATTGCTAATTATTAAAATTGTTAGTATTTTGGCTGTGTATCCAACCATTATAACGTTAGCGTGTTATTTGCATCACTTTTGATGTAGCTGCCATTGCTTATGTGTCTTGTTTTGCAATTTTACTTCTTATCTTAAAATGGAAAATAACTAATAATAAAAGAGTGCATCAATATGTTTAAGGTAAGACTTACGCTACCTTTTGATAAATTGGAGTAAAATATCTCAGGATCGGTCCAACACATTTCGAGGTCTGAAGCAAAATTTTAAATTAAAATTTGATGGTAAGATAAAAATATTTTTATTTTAGATTAATATATTTAAATTTAATATTTTTTAAAATGTAAAATTGTTAAATTATTTTAATCAATACATTTAAACACCTTTTTATCATTAAAAAAAAACATAATTGAAAAAATATTACTAAAGTTCTTTCAAATTATAAGTATTCTTTTATGTAAGATAATTTAAAAGTTTAGTAATTATAAGTATGACTTAACAATGTCGTCTTTTAAAGCGTACAAAACAGACTATTAAATGCGGTCTAAAAATGTTAATATGAATTATGGTTAAACAACAATAAAATAGAATCCCTATTTATTTTCCACAATTAAACCATAATAAATTTATCATGAGCCGCTTGAAAATGTAAGACGCTGTTAATTTTTAAACTAATCAATTATACAATACAAGAAGATGCTATTATTTAATTAGTATATAAAATAATATAAAAGTTATTTTTAAAAAATTAATTATAAAAATAAAAAAGTGAGGCACTAGGCGGTAGCCTTGATGGCCTACCCTAGGGCCGACCCTGAAATACCCCTAATGATATGACACTAATAATTAGATGGCATGTGTAGTCAACTTTCAAACTTTAATATTTAAGTTTTTTTTTATCTTAGGTAAATTTTACTAGTTCTAAATTTAATTAATTATATTTTAGGATTCTAATTTTATAAATTTACATTTTAGTCATTTTATGTTTAGTGTATTGAGTTTAGTCAAAATAATGATTCTAGAGATTATAACGATCTTTCTTCTTCTTTATATTTTTTTTCTTCTCATTTAAGTTGTTCTTTTTATTCGTATTGAATTCTTTCATAATTCAACAACCTTTTTTCTTCAATTTGTTTAGATTTGTTATTAGATGAATTTTTATTTTTCATTGTCATTGTCAATTTCTCATGTACAATCACGGTTGTCACCTTTTTCATTTTACTTTTTTTCTCCTTCAATCACGATTTCTATCTTTTCATTTTGTATGAATGATTCTTTCTTATTGATTCACAAATTTCTCAACCGGCACGTATGATATCTTTTCATTTTGTATGAATGATTCTTTCTTATTGATTCACAAATTTCTCAACCGGCACGTATGATATCTTTTCATTTTGTATGAATGATTCTTTCTTATTGATTCACAAATTTCTCAACCGGCACGTATGATCCGTTTGTCATCTCACATTTTGATAGTCACTAGTTTTTTTTTTGTTTTTTTTAATTTCAATTCTCTTTTTTTATATATTTTTTATTGAACGTTCAAATTATTTTGTTCAATTTAAGATTTTAAGAGATTTCGTGTTTGATATGGTTTATTCTGGTTGATCTAATATCTCGTTCAAATTATGTTATTCAATTTGAGAGTTTAAGGAATTTCATGTTTGATATGGATCATTTTACTTTGTATATATCTTTTTGAGATAGCATAGGGATGCATTTTTCATACATTAGAGACACCTTTGGTAAGACTTTATTTTTTTCTGTAATCAATGTTAGCTATTATTTTTTGTCTATAAATCATAAATCTTACCTTGGTGAATGAATAATATGATATTCAAATGGAAAATTAACAATTAAATCACTTAAAGAAGATATATCAATTGAAAAAACAGCTAAAATGATTTGTTTCATGCAAATTGTTGTAGATTTATAAATATTATAAGATTAGATCTTCTTTTTATAATATCAATTTTGGATTATGGTATTGTTGTTGAAATTTTAATGAGAACTGCTCTAATTTTAGAGAGAATTTTATAGAAACAAACAACATGTAAGATGATTAGTTTCAAAAGTGTCATTATATCTTAAAATAAGTAAACCATGATTTTTTACTAATTTATATTGTTATTTTGTTACGCTATTAATTAATAAAAATATATTTTAATTTCAAAACATTAATTAGCTTACAAATTTTTTTTAAAGAAAAATTAGATAATTTACTATTTTTCTTCGCTCATCATAATTAACTAATTGGTAATAAGAAATTGTTCCAATTATATTTTTGGTTAACTAAAATAAAATTAATAAATACTACATTACAAACAAAGAAAAAATTGTTATTTTCAAAAATAGTGAACCATGACTTTTTATTACTTTTATATTTATATTTTTTTTTAATCAAGAAAGTTGAATTAATTCAAAAAAACAATATACACAAGGCGATCGTAAAAGATCCAACCCAAAACCTTCTACAAACCAAGACTAAGTGAATGGTTCTAACCAAAACCAAACAACCCAAAAACCAAAACTATAACATAAGCTCAACTTTGTATTTTCTATATTTTTTCCTATCCCAGACTCTATAGATTGCCGTATCGATAATCAAGTCCTCAATCTTCCTATTATTCACAACTTATTACTAACTGATTTTTTGTTAGTTAGTTGGTAGAATGTCGAATAAGTGAGTCTTGTGTAGTGTATATAAGACATAAGTCTTTATCTGTAATTTTCTGTTTTTGTGAGCAATAAAATAAAGAAAAGATTTATTCTCTCTGATTTTCTCTATTTCTGCATCTTCTTGCATAGCAATGGTGAATCACCATTAGCTTTTTACATGGTATTAGGAGCAAATCCTCCATCATCAGCTTCCGCTCTCTTCTCTGTTGTTTCACAAACCTCAATTTCTTTCACGGTTGAGCACATCGCTAACCATTCTTGAATCTTTCCTTCAAGATTCTTCTCCATCTCTTTGCCATGAACAACGAAAACTCTGTCAGCAGCACCCACGACACTCCCTCTACGCATCTTGCAACAAAAGGATACCAGACTGATATTCTCAATCCTTACTTCATGCATGAAGCAACTCGATTTTTTCAAAAATCATTTTAATAATTTTCAAAAACAAAACAGTGAAATCGCCACCTAATTTTATTTGTTCTAAAAAAGAACGGGAAAATATAGATAAAACCCACGAATGAAATGGATAAGACGGTCTACAAAATTAAGAGATATAGGTTCGGGAGTTGGTTATGCAAGGGGAAGGTATTAGCACCCCTCACATCCATCGTACTCGATGGTACCCATTTAGTTCAAAGTGTGGTTGTGTGTTAGTGTGAAAATTTTACGATCTTCTAAGTTAAAAAGGAGAAAGAAAGGGAGAAGAAATGTTTTTATTATTTTTGAGTTTGACACGGTTTTGAAACCGCGTGCCTACGTATTCCCTCGTGCAATGGGAAAGTCAAAACTCCGTAGTTCCTCTAGAAAATGATTGTTTGTTGATTGATTTTAAATGAAAAGACAAGTCGTCATTTTTAAAGGAGAAGACTCGTCTAACGTCCACAAGGTGTGATAAAGAATAAAGGACTACGCACCAACATGAGGGAGGGTTTGAGAACACCTCTAGTACTCAAGTGGAGAAGTCGAAAACCTTGAGAATAGAGGAAGAAGCATCTCAATTATAAATGAGTCATGTCTAATCTTGAAAAGGGTTTAAAGGTAAAAGGTGCTTGGACGCACAAAAGAAGTTTGAGTGTGTTGGAATTGATTTTAAATTGTGGATGACAAGTACCAAAACGTTGGGATATCCTCTAACGATTCAATACTCGAGATTGGTGATTGAGGTCAACCGATCATCTCTCATCCAAAATTTTTATTATGAAAAGAGTGAGGTGAAACAAAGTTCACTTTTATTAAGTGTATGGAATAAAGTATTTAAGTCATTGGGTTACCCTCTAATGGCCCAAATACTTTACATTTTAATTAAATCGTCGGGCTATCCTCTAACAATTTAATTAAATACCATAGCACTATGTTTTTTTTCGTTTAGAACATGGATTGAAAATAACTCGACGTTGGATCGAGGTTTGAGAAGAAGACTCGACGTTGGGTCGATTTTTATTGAAAGTATTTTAAATGCTTGGTGAATGGAGAAAGAATAGGATCGAGATAATTGTAAATCACAAATAAAATCGACAAAGCCCATACAAGGTGGCCAACCTAAGTATAAAACAATTAAATTACATGTGTACTAGCAAAGTGGGCTAGTCTACTATAACGACTAATTGGAACAATTAATCGAAATAGGCTCACTGTAAGAAGGCCCAGGATCAAGCGTACATGTGTGCATGTGTGGTCACCGCGACGCTTCTTAGCTTTGTCGACTTACAGGTTTAAAATGATTCACAGGTATTAGTTTAAAAAAAAGATTTTTTTGGTTTTGTGTAAGTGATAGTTAAATCAAATAAAATAAATGTGCACTAAATTATTACAAGAATTGTTTTTTGGGAGAGGGATACATGAATTATAAATGGGGATTAAACGGTAAAATAAAATAGAAAGCGCTAAATTAATTACAATGCAACAAGGGGATTGGGATACATTTTTCCGAATGGGGATAAATTGAATTAAAGAGAAAAACAGTAAATACAAACAAAAACTAAATGCGGAAAAATTTAAATATCGATTAGTGTATTTTATTTTATTAATTAAAATAGATTATATGAACTAATTCTAAGAAATGCAACCACTATATTACAGTATAATTTGAATTTATTTACCGATGAATAGATAAAGCATAAAAATAATATGTATATAGTATATATGATACTAAAATATAAGAAATAAATATAATATGTATATTTACAATAATAAATATAAGAAATAAAAAAAACATGTATAATTATATTTACAGTATTAAATATAAAAATAAAAATACTAAGTATTATACATATACATTACTAAATATTAAAGAGTAACATAAATATAAATAACAGTATATATAAAAAATATGTATAAATGCAACAGTGTAAAATATATGCTTGAACCACCCGCAGATATCTTCACAGGTAACAAATACATTAGTAGCATTAGTGGAGAAAAAAAATAAAGAAATAGAATTACAAATAAAAATAAACATGGTTAGTGAACAAGGTATAAAATCGAAATACAATAAAATGAATAATGTAAATGAACAAACGAAGAAATGTCCTTCAGATCCCACATCATCAGTTAGCAAAAAAAAAGGGGGGGAAAAACATGACCCCATTATATCTTTATCACCAAAATCAGCCCCTAAATTCTTAACAACAGTGTACAACTAAACATCTATCATTTACTCGTGTTAAACATTATTTAAGTTTGAAAAAGTGACATTTGGTTATGATTTATATCCAAGAAAAAAAACAAATTATTTACAGAACACCATAGTATCATTATGCATTACTTCAACGGTCTAGTTTGTTGCTTCTAGAAGTCAAAAACGATTTATATTATGATGTAAATACAAAGTGGAACCAAACCATGCATATGCCTAGAAATCTCACAATTTAACAACATATTAGCAAGCATATGTGTTTTATCACACAAATCTCAAACACACACAGGAATAGTTTGAAAAATTTACTGGGAAGTGCTTGACGGATATGCTTGAACAGTGAGGAACATAGGGGGTGTTACGGTTGGGGTTTATGGAGAAAACAGGTCGCCGATGGAGTTTTGTTTGGTTTACGGCGGAGGAAGTTTCGGCGAGAAACAGGGAGTATGTATCAGGGGGTTAGCGGAATAGTGAGACGGATTGAAGACAGGGAGTTTGTTGTTCACCGTGACAGAGGGTATGTAGAAGGTGAGGAAGTAAGGTTGCAACGGAGGGTTACGGCGGCTGGGAGTAGTGGATGACGATGAGAGACGGTGAAAATGAGAGATGGACGGAGGATTGGGAAGTTACAGTCGCAGGAAAATGGAAAGAAACAGTGTGTTGAAAGGAAGAAGACGATGATCCTTTTTTTTTATAACTTTTTTTTTGGTTTCTGTTCGTTGCCGTTGCCGTTTCCAGTTTTGGCCTCCCCCTCACCAACAAAATATAATACATATATATATACATTGAATTAGGTTTAGGCAATATTTTAAAAATGTCAAAAATGCCCTTCATAAAATGGGCCTAAAAAATGGAACTGGTTAAAAATAAAAAGCCCAATAGTATTTTTTGTTTGATTTTTAGAGATAAAAAATTATACACCTAAAATTGTTAAAAATGATAAAAGTTCGGACAATAAATTATCCGAAAAATAATATGAACACATTAAAATAAACTACGAGTCTTGTAAATTAAAGAAAAATTATTGAAATGGTTAAAATTAAAATAAAATGATAATAAAGGATACCCGATTTTAAAACGTTTACGGTTAAAAACGAGACTAAAAAATGTATCAAAAAATTAGGGAGAGCACATTTTCATGATCTACTCGACACGTAGATTCATAAAGCAGTGAGTAAAAGATAAAAATTTGAAATATTTTTCCCGCTAATTCTTGCACAGTGTCGAATCGCTTTTAACAGTCTGTTTATAAAATCGAAATATCGATATCATCGACATATAAATAATTTAAAACAATGCAATAAACAGACAGAGAAGTAAAGATGAATTAAATAAAATAACTGGTATTTTACAATTATAAAATGATGCAAATATCGATTTAAACTGACTTTTGGTCAATTTTAAATACGACGTAATGACGTGAACGCAATGAGTGAATGACTGTTTTTTTTTAATTTAAAATTTTAAATATAATGCAAGTAGAAAAATAGCAGGTTAAAATTTGGGGTGCAACAATGCACCCTAATGAAAATTCTGGTAAGTTCTTGCTTCTCCTCCACTATCAGGTCCCAACTACCATCATTGGTCACGTGTTGTGCAAGTAGCGCTTCGTTCCAAACACAAGCTTCACTTCATCAATGGCACCTTGCCATGTCCATCTGATGAAGACAGAGACTCCATAGCTTAGGATCGATGCAACACTGTGATTATGTCATGGATCAACAACTCAGTGGAACCTGAGATATCATAGAGTACTTTGTGGATGGAAACTGCAGCAGAAATCTGGGCAGAACTCTCAAAACGTTTCTACCAAGGTGACATTTTTCGCATCTCTGATCTCCAAGAAGAGATCTACACATTGAAGCAGGGTAATAACACCATTTTTGTATACTACACCAAGATGAAGAAGCTATGGCAAGAGCCTGATAACTTCCATCCAATTCCACACAATAGTTATTGTTATGAATCGGATGCCTTGAAACAAATATATATATATATATATATATAAGCTTGTTGCTCAAGGTAGGGAAAAAGAATGAAGAACACGATGAACACAAGGATTGGTTATTAACTGTTATTCTTTCCTTTATCTTCAAAACAAGATTACAAGTATACAAGAATAACAAATAACCCTCTCACCCTAAATTAGGATTTGCAGTGTGCAATGATGAGAGACTAGTATGCTATTTATAATAAACCTAACATACTAAACTAATGGGCTTTTATCACAAATACCCATTACAAGCTACCTTAGGGTACAAGCTAACTTAACCAATTGGACATAACAAACAGGCCCAATTCGATGCTAACAATTCTAGCATCCTTCGACACAATAGAGTTCGACCCAATATCTCACAAATCTCCACCTTGGAACAAACTCTATTATCAACTAACGAATTAGTTTTCTTCATGCAGCTTTATCAACTGCATACAGTGGAAAAACTTGCAACTAGGCAATGTCTTGGTGATCATATCAGCAGCATTATGATCTGTCGAAACCTTCAGCACTTGGACTTCTCCACGCTCGATTACCCCTCTGACGAAATGCAACCTCACATCAATGTGTTTGGTTCGCTCATGATAGGCTGAATTCTTCGACAGGTGTATTGCACTTTGACTATCACATTTAACAGTGATAACTTCCCCTTGAATTTTCAGCTCCTTAGCAAAACCTTCAAGCCACAATGCTTCTTTCACAGCTTCAGTTAAAGCAATATATTCCGCTTCAGTGGTTGATAATGCAACAACCTTCTGAAGTGTTGCTTTCCAACTAATAGCTGTACCAAACATAGTGAAAACATATCCAGAAATAGATTTTCTAGAATCCATACAACCTGCATAATCAGAGTCGACATATCCTTCGATTGCTGCTTTACTATCTTCACCAAAGGCTCCACCATAAATTAAGACTCTATTCAGAGACTCATTTATGTACCTTAGAATCCCCTTCAATGCTTGCCAGTGAGCCTTTCCAGGATTCGCCATGTACCTGCTTACAAGACTTACTGCATATGATATGTCGGGTCTAGTACAAACCATAGCATACATCAAAGAACCTACTACATTAGCATATGGGATGCTATTCATATAAGTTCTTTCGACCTCAGTACTGGGACATTGATCAATACTCAACTTGAATTGAGGGTTTGTTGGAGTCACAACAGGCTTCGAATTCGACATACCAAACTTTTCGAGAATCTTTCGTAAATATGCCTCTTGAGATAAGCATAATTTTGACTGCTTTCTATCTCTTCGAAGGTCAATTCCAAGAATCCTGGAAGCTGCTCCTAGATCCTTCATTTCGAACTCCTTATTGAGTTCTGCCTTCACCCTCATTACCTCTTCGAAATTGTTACTTGCTATGAGAATA
Organism: Vicia sativa; assembly: GCA_021764765.1. Classification (NCBI taxonomy): domain Eukaryota; kingdom Viridiplantae; phylum Streptophyta; class Magnoliopsida; order Fabales; family Fabaceae; genus Vicia; species Vicia sativa. Next base: position 261,306,328 of record CM038794.1, on the reverse strand, counting down.
TCATCAACATAATGTAACAAAATAACAAATGAATTACCAGGACGAAATCTAAAGTAAACACAGTGGTTGAACTGACTTCTAACGAAACTTATGCGTGTCATGAATTTGTCGAATCTCCTATTCCACTGTCGAGGAGATTGTTTCAGCCCATATAAAGATCTATTCAACTTGCACACATAATCTTCCTTTCCCTTTTCGACATACCCTTCAGGTTGCCTCATCAGGATTGTTTCATCTAGATCACCATACAAGAACGCAGTCTTCACATCCATCTGTTCCAGTTCAAGATCGAACTGTGCCACCATGGCAAGCAACATTCGAATGGACCTATGCTTCACAACAGGAGAAAACACATCATTGAAATCTATACCTTCTTTCTGAGTGAAACCCCTTGCAACCAACCTTGCCTTGTATCTTTTCGACGCCACTCCTTCGATTCCTTCCTTAACTTTGAAAATCCATTTACAACTGACTAATGGCTCCAGAGTTTCTTGATCAATTCCCAAGTGTTGTTATCATGAAGAGACTTCATCTCATCATCTATGGCCTTCACCATTCGGTCTTATTCGACTCCTCATAACTTCCTTATGGTCTCTTGGTTCTTCGTCCGAACCTCACTTGCGAGATTAAGGCATAAGCTATAAGATCTGCATACCCAAACCTTGAGGTGGTTTGATGACTCTTCGTGTCCTATCTCTTGCCAATAGATAGTCATCAGTTTCCTCAACTTCATCAGATCATCGCTTCTTCGACTTTATCGGGATATGCATTAAGATCAACATGCTCCCCTCAACAGAACCTCACTGTTCCGACTCTTCGTTAGATATACGCACTTCGACCAACATCATCCATTTTCTTGAAAGCCATTTCACTTCATTGAAAACAACATCTCGGTGATAATTCTTGTGACGACTCTAGGCACCATAGCCTATAAGCTTTGACTCCTTCAGATATCCCATGAACATGCATTTAAGAGCTCTAGGTTCGACCTTGTCTTGCCTAATGTGAGCATAGGCTACGCAGCCAAATACTCTCGGTTGTCGAGATTTGGTGGATGTCCGACCAAACTTCTTGGTGTCTTCATATCTAGCGATCGAAGGACATCTGTTTATCGATATGTTCTTTGTCGAAACGACCTCACCAAAACACCTTCTTTAAGCCGACTAGTCAACATACATCTAACTCTCTCCAAGATGGTTCGATTAAATCTTTCAGCCAAACCATTTTGTTGTGGAGTGCTGCGATAGTTCTGTGCCTTGCAATACGGAGGCAGCACAAAAGTCGAATGCCTCATTGCAAAATTCAAGACCATTGTTTGTTCTCAACCTCTTGACCTTTCGCGGTTTGGTTTTCGTAGTCTTCCAACCTTTGAAATTCTCAAAAGTTTCATCCTTAGTCTTCGAATGAATACCCATAACTTTCTAGAATAGTCATCTATTATGGATAGAAAATACCTTGCCGAATGTGATGGACACCTTGCAGGCCCCAAAGATCGCATGGATGTAATCAAAGGATCCATGTGTTCTTTGTTTGCCTTTGTTGAACTTCACTGCAAGATTTTCCAAGTACAGGTTCACAAAACTTTTTTTCGACTTTGTCTCCACCAAGCAAATTTTGTTTCCCAATTCGACCAAACCCCTTTCACCGACATGGCCTAATCTCATGTGCGGTTACATCTTCGACAAAGGTTTCGTGGATGCAACATTTGTCGAACCACTTACAACTTCACCCAAGGGTATACAAGCCTTGTTTCTTCACGCTCTCAAGACTTCCTTCGACCCCTTCATGACTCTTAGGATACTTTTCTCTCCTTGAAAACATATCCTTTCTTGTCGAATTCACCAAGAGAAATCAAATTTCTCTTCAAATCAGTACATACGACTTGATCAATAACCTTATTGACTCATCATGGAGTTTGAATCTCACGGATCCAATACCGCAATCTTGCAAGCTTTGTTGTTTCAATACGGATCCACCATCTTGATCACATAATTCCTCGAACAAGTCTTTGTTTGGAGTCATGTGCCAAGTGCACCGAATCCATAATCCATTCCTTGACGAGTTCTTGCTCGAAACCACAAGAACATCGATGAGTCGAAATCATCTTGAACAATAGCTGCATTGCCATTATCCTTTCCTCCATGATTTTTTTCGGGGCACACTTTTCTTGTGTGACCCTCCTTCTACAATGATAGCATCGAATACTAGATGTTTCACCACCGTAAAACTTCGCGACTTTTACCTTTCTTCTTGTCGAACTTATTATCCTTTCGCAAGAATTTTCCTTTAACGGTCAAACCTTCACCAACCGTCGAAGGTTTATGCTCCTTTCGTTCATTCAAGTCCTTGAATACAAGGTGATTGAACCTCTTCAAAGGTCGGGACTCCTTCCATACAAGAGAGTTTCTTTGAAGTGGGCATGTGATCGGCAGCGCGCGCAACAACAAGATCTTCATCATCAATCTTCACATCAATAATTTCAAGATCAAGAATCGCTTGTTGAACATATCCAATGCTTTCCCAACACTTTGTCTTCAATCATCTTGAATGAATACAAAGCTTGCTTGTAGAGTCGATTCACCAACGATTTAGTCATGTACAAACTTTCAAGTTTCACCCATAACCCTACCGCCGTCGTCTCCTTTGATACGTCGAAGAACCTTATCACCAAGGCTCAACAAAATTGCGTGTGGGCCTTCTATCATTGCCTTCTTCTCATTGCCGTTAACGGTTCATGGTGACTCTCCTTCAACGCTTCCAAACAACCTGCTGAACTAGTAGGGCTTTCATCTTCAGCCACAGACCGAAATCGTTCACTCCGGTGAACTTTTCAATCTCATACTTTGTCGAAGGCATCTTCTCCGCGCTCACCGCACCAATTTGTTGTGAATCGGATGCCTTGAAACAAATATATATAAGCTTGTTGCTCAAGGTAGGGAAAAAGAATGAAGAACACGATGAACACAAGGATTGGTTATTAACTGTTATTCTTTCCTTTATCTTCAAAACAAGATTACAAGTATACAAGAATAACAAATAACCCTCTCACCCTAAATTAGGATTTGCAGTGTGCAATGATGAGAGACTAGTATGCTATTTATAATAAACCTAACATACTAAACTAATGGGCTTTTATCACAAATACCCATTACAAGCTACCTTAGGGTACAAGCTAACTTAACCAATTGGACATAACAAACAGGCCCAATTCGATGCTAACAATTCTAGCATCCTTCGACACAATAGAGTTCGACCCAATATCTCACAGTTATGATGATGCATGCCAAATGTTCGACAAAATGCGCAACTATAGAGATAATGACCAAGTCATTAGATTTCTCAAAGGTCTCAATGATCAGTATGCCGCAGTCAGATCACAGGTCATGTTAATGGAGCCACTCCTAAGCATCGGCAAAGTGTACTCTTTGCTTGTTTAACAAGAACGATAGTATCTCCTCAATCTTGATGAATCCAAGATCCTCGTTGTTTCCAACACGCAACACCGGTTTGGCAGAAACACCACTTCTCAACGTGGTAGAGGTGGAAGATATAGAAATGGTCGTGGCAGAGGTAAAAACAACAAAGTCTGCAATCATTGTGGTATGACCAACCACACCATTGATCAATGCTTCAAGAAGAATGGATATCCACCACATATGCAGTAGGGTGGAATTGTCAACAACTTCCAAACTCAGGGGGAAGGAGAAGATGCTAAAACCACAACATATGAAGAGGATAATGGTGAATCGGGAAAATGGCAGATGTTCTTCACTCCATATCAGCACAAAGCATTGCTAGCACTTCTCCAACAATCAGCTCATATGCAATCTCATAGTGTAAACCAAATCACCACAACATCCATTGACCAAACATGTATCATTTGTGTCACCCCCAAATTTTCCCATTCTCATCATGCATTCATACTAGATACAGGGGCAACATATCATACATGTCATTCATTACATTTATTTCAATGCATCAAGAAAATTCCACTAATTCATATTAAACTGCCTAATGGCACCTTGGTCACTACAAAACTAGCCGGTACAATCATGTTTGACAGTCATTTTCACCTTACCAATGTACTCTATTTTCCAGATTTTGCTTTTAATTTGATTTCAGTCCCAAAAATCACACAATTTCTAAATTGTTGTTTGTTATTTGATGGTTCTAAATGCTTAATACACGTCTGCTCCTCCAAGAGAATGATTGGTGCAACTGATATGAACCATGGTTTTATGTCCTTACACATCCTGCTATTAGTTCTATTTTCAGTCACTGTAATAACCTCCTTTCTGAAACCATCAACATATTAGGCAACTTTGTTAGAAAAACTGATCCTGATCTGTGGCACATGAGGCTTGGCCACCCTTCTGTTGAAAAAGTGAATGAATTGAATAAACTTTTTCCCTTTGTCAAAATTGTTAAGTCATCTATGCCATGTGATACTTGCTTTTATGCCAAGCAAAAGAGACTTCGATTTCCTCTTAGCTTCAGTGTATCACTAACTATTTTGATTTAATACACATGGATATTTGGGGTCCATTATCTCTTCCTTTAATGTCTGGTTTCAGATATTTTTTAACTGTTGTTGATGACAAAAGTAGTTATACTTAGATGTTTTTGATGAAGTTGAAATCTGAAACTTCTACATTGATTAAGAATTTTGTAAACATGGGCAACACACAGTTTAATTCCAAAATTAAGTGTATTAGAAGTGACAATGGAAATGAGTTTAAACTTAACTCTTTTTACAGTGAACATGAAATTGTGCATCATAATTCTTGTGTAGGAACACCTCAGCTGAATGGTATAGTAGAAAGAAAACACCAACATATACTGGCCATTACTAGGGAAATTTTGTTCCAGTCAAGCCTACCAAAAATTTTTTGGGCACATGCCATTAGTCATTCCATACACATCATAAATAGGCTGCCAACTCCTTACTTAGCACACAAGTCTCCATTTCAGGTCCTGCAAAATAAGCTCCCTGATTTAACTAATATAAAAGTTTTTGGCTCATTGTGCTTTGCCACCACTTTGTCTGCACATAGAAAGAAACTTGATTCTAGATCAAGAAAATATGTTCACTTAGGTTTCAAGGATGGTGTAAAAGGGTTTCTTCTTTTTTATCTCAAAAACAGAGAATTATTCTTGTCTCGAGATGTGGTATTTTTTTAGCACATTTTTCCTTATCGTACTGTCCTGTAGCTAATCAAAGATCTCCCTTACACCACAATTACATACCTTATGATGATTCATTTCTTGATACTTCTCTTGATTGCCAGCAAGCTAGTAATCATGGTGCCACTTCTACACATTCTTTAGCACCTATTTCTGATAGGACAATAACCAATCAGCATACACCACACTCATCTTTGACTAATGACGATGATGCAACCACCCCTCCTAGTCATGTACCAAATAAGTCACCCTCACCCAATCAATATGTTATAAGGCAAAGTCCTATACCAAACCAGTCACCTTCACTCAATCAACCTGTTATAAGACATTCTACAGGACAAACCCATTACGCCAAACACTTGCAGGATTATCATTGCTATACATTGTCAAATACTCACCATGATTCATTTTTTGCTGCATCTAAATCCTCTTCTCTAAGTATCCTATTTCTTCTTTTTTATCCTATAAACATATCTCTCTTGCACATAATCATTTCATTTTTAGCATCTCAAACATCATTGAACCCACATGCTATGAGAATGCCATATGTGATGATAATTGGAAAGCTGCTATTAGTGCTGAGTTGACTGCTCTGGAAAAGAATAATACCTGGATTTTGGTTCCCCCGTCTCCTCTGAAACATGCTATTGGGTACAAATGGGTGTTCAAACTCAAGCTCCATGCCAATGGAACTATCGAGAGGTATAATTACTAATTTTTCACAAATTTATTATATTTATTTATCGAGAATTTTCATAAATTTAAATATTTATTATATTTACTTATCGAGAATTTTCATAAATTTAAATATTATTGTTATAAATAAAATCAATAATTTGAATAAATAAAATCAATAATTTGATTGGAAATTTGATTTAATAACATACTCTCTCCGTTCCTTTTTAAGTGTCATTTTAGCATAAAGCTCTTAAACCAAGATAGTGTTATGTTAGAGTTAATTTTTCTATTATACCCTCATTTATTTTTTCTTTCCTAATAAATTCACTCCTACACTCTCTCTCACTTATTGAGAAAGTAAGGGTATAATTGATAAGTTATGACATTAAATTATAAAATGACACTTTAATAGAAACAAAAATATTCTTCTAAAACGACACTTAAAAAGGAACGGAGGGAGTATTAATTAACCGTAAATTGTGATTTTTCACATTCAATAGTTAATTCAAAGCTGAGAAACATAATTCTAAAAAAAATATTTAAGGAAAAATTAAGTCAAGAAGGTATAGCGAGCCATGATTTTGTATTAATTTTTACATTTATACTATAATAATTAATAATGAATTATATTTTATTTGTATAAATTAAAATATTAATTTTATAAATACAATCAAAATCTTGAAAACATGTATTAATTAATACTCTCTCTTCTTTTTAAGTGTCATTTTAACATAAAGCTCTTCAACCAAGATAATGGATTATTAGAGTTATATTTTCTATTATACTCTCATTTATTTTTTCTTTTCTAATAAATTCATTCATACACTCTTTCATCTCTCATTTATTGATAAAGGGTATAAATGATAAATTATAACATTAAACTCTAAAACGATACTTAAATAAAAACAAAAAAATCTTCTAAAACGACACTTAAAAAGGAGCGGAGCGTGTAATAAATTCTAATTTTTGACATTCAATACCAAATTCAAAGTTGGGAAAAATAATTCCAAAAAATTATTTATGTTAAAAGTAAATACATTAATCATTATTGTCAATACTATTTTTTTTCTAAATTTAAATTCTTTAATTGTAAATCTTAACTCTAAAAGTTATATTTACTATTTAAGTGCCAATTTAATGAATATAAAAGCCTAACAATTTTTTTGAAATATGTTTAAAAAGTATCAAATTTGTGAAAATATGATTGTTATTAAAATCTCAATTTATTAAAATTTAAAATATGTGATCATGAATTTTTATTAATTTTTAATTAATTAATATTATTTGATAAATTTTTATTTGTAAAAAACGTATTCAAAGTTGGAAAATAAAATATAAAAATTGAAAGCCAAATTTAAAGCCACGAGATACAAGTTGGGAAAAATACATTTATGTATTATTAAAATTTTCATAAATAATTTAATTTAAAACATTTAATCAAGAGTATTAATTTCATATTAGTTAAATTCATTATTGAATTGATTATGATATTAATTACTAATAAATCTTATTTTTTTGGCATTCAATACTAAATTTAAAGAGGAGAAATATATTTCAAAAAACAATTTATGATAACAATAAATACATCAATATTTAATACAAGCATAAAAACATATTATTCTCGTTTTTATTATATATCTTTAAAAAATTTAGTCAGTATTTCAACTAATCAATCACTTTTGTCATTAATATTTTTTAATTTAAATTATTTAAATAATTTTAACTCAAAAAGTTATATATTTATTTTAAATGTCTGTTTGAAGTATACATTAGTGTATTTTTAAAATTTGCAATAATGAATGAGTTTAGAAAATGTAATCAATAATATTGGTTTATGTTAATTTTATGTTATTATTAAATTTATTATGATATTAACGTATTAAATTTATTTCAAAAAATTGATTTGTAGCAATTTGCTTTCAAAATAATAACAGAATGAAATTGAAATTAGTAACCATCAAAAATATTGTTAAAGAAACCGTTCATATTCATTAGAAAAAGGCATGATTATTTTTAGTTGACGATATAAAATAAAAGATTAATTACAATTGTGAGGAATATCATCCCTATTAAATTCAGCGTGAATAACAACTTAACCAATTAACAATTTGTTGTATGTTTGTATTTGATTATCATATTGATTCTCCTTAGTCTTTAGTATGAAACAATATTTTTTTTCAATTTCAATCAAATTTTATTCATTTTAATATTAATAACTTTCATTATAATTTTATATTTTATGTTTATATTTTACTTAATTTATATCATGTCTCTCATATATTTCTCGTATTACTATTTTTTATATATTATTTTTGTTTTAATTATATATAAAATAAAAATCAAGTAAAAGAAATATCAATAATGATAGTATTTATTTCACTAAAAACAAAATAAATGTTGATGATAACTTTATTAAAAAGAAAACAACAAATCAAGAGAAATTAAAAAGAAAATATCAATATATGATTAAAGTTCTTAAATCAAACTACTGTGCTTTATTTTCCTTCATAAAATGACTCAACGAATTCCACAAAATGAGATATCTCTTTTTATTGTATGAACGCATTGTCAATTGTAGTGCAATTTGTAATTTTGACCCTTCATCCACTTGGCATTATAATCTATCATATAAGAAAAGAAGGTGTTGTTAAAAATACCTAATTATCTTTATTAGTCCCAAATTCAGCCGCCTGGCTTGCTTATTTAATATTTTGCTTCAAATACCTATCCTCTGTTTTCGTTGCATTTTTGTTCCATTAAATCAAAAGCACTGGTTACAAAAACACGCCCTATCAGCATTCCACTACCTTTCTTCCATCTTCAACGCATAGTTATTGAAATGTTTGTCTTCCAATTTTAAGAACGGTTCTTTACTCATTAATCACAAAACCGTTTCATTTTCCGCCTACCTTATTCTCTCATATTCTCTCTCTCCCTCTCTATCTATCTACTTCCTTCTTCATCTTCCTCTCTTTCACTACGGATCTTTGAAGAAGATAGCAATGCTCATCACAAGATAGTTACTGAGAAGAGGAACAAGAATCATAGTCGTGGTAAGCCGTATGATGCTCCAGCTGGTAAAGGAAAACAGGAAGTAGCTGAGGGCCAGAGAACTAGTGGGGGAGACGCTCCTGCTAGTGTGACTTGCTTTAAGTGTGGGAAACCTGGTCACAAGGGAAATGCTTGTACCGCTGAGGTGAAGAGGTGTTTCCGTTGTGGACAGACCGGGCATGCAATATCTGATTGCAAGCACAAGGAGATTATATGCTTTAACTGTGGTGAAGGAGGGCATATTAGTCCTCATTGTCAGAAACCGAGGAAAGCGCTTGGTGCGAAGGTGTTCGCATTGGTAGAGACTCCAACGGACAGAGATGACAGAGGTATGTTTTCGTGGATCTAACCCCGTTAATTAGTATGGTTGGTGAGGTCAAAGTGAAATGAAATTGCGCAAGTACCTTGGATTTTAGTTGTAGTGAGTTGTCTTTATGTCGGAAGGTTAGACGTAGAGACAAAGTTAAGGATGGTTGTGTCGGATAGATTTTCGAGGACGAAAATATTCTAAGTGGGGGAGAGTTGTAACACCTGTAATTAAATAAGTAATTTAATTTAAGATTATGAAGTATGTTCCGATTTATTTAGTAATTAAGTAAATTGTCAGTAGAATAGTTAAATTAATAATCGGGTAAAGATAGTTAGAATAAAAATAATATTAGGATTATTCTATTATTTGGAATTAATAAATTAAATGTGGTATATTAATTATAAGAGAAAATTAGTATTTTTGGGGAGAATTATTTAATAAACCAATTTTATTAGAAGTTACTATATATATTGAATAACCTAGTGAAATAAGGAGAAAAATATTGCTTGTAAAATAAAAAGAAGACCAAGCCCTAGTCGTGGAGAGAAAAACCAGAAGGAGAGGAAGGAAGAAAAGTTGGAAACAAAGGTGCTAGGAGGGATCGTTGCTGTCCGAGAGTTCCGTTATTCCGATCGATTTTCCGTGTTCCCGTCAATCCACAGGTAAGGGGTGAGGTTCGTGTTTTATAATCGATTGTAGAATAATTTTTATGTGGGGTTTAGGGCTGCATAATTATAATGTTAATCTTATTTCCGGTGATGAATTTTGTGTGCTAGAATGAATTATATTGCTTGGGTTGAAATCTGTATTATCTGCAATTAATATTTTGAGTAATCGATGCAATATTTGGTGTTGAAATCGTACTGTGGCTGGAAGAAAAGGAAGAAAATTGCAAGCTGCCATAAGGAGGGAGGCGACCGCCCCCTGGGAGAAAGAGGGGAGGAGGCGACCGCCTCAGGACGGTGGGAGTTTGGAGGCGGGGGCCTCAGAGAGCGGAGGCGGGGGCCTTAGAGTTTGGAGGCGGGGGCCTCAGAGTGTGGGGGTGGGGGCCTCAACTATGTGATGTTGTCCTGCGTGTGTGAATTGCTTGCGGATTAATTAATCAATTTTGACTTATGGTTTAAGAGTTGAGATAGTACAATAGGGCCAGAACACTAATAGTGTGATGAAAATAATAATGGTGGTAGAAGCAAATAATTAATAACAGGTAGTAGAAATACTCTAGCAGAAATAGGAAAATATGTTAGAGAAGTAGTATTTAGCAGCAGAAAATTGTAACAGGTAGAGAGGATTAAACAGTGGGAAAATCATTCAAAAATGCAGAATAATAAAGGTGCTGACATATTTAATCAGTAGATTAATTAGGACTAAATACTAAAGTTGCAGAAAACTAAAACAGGGCAGAAAATAACACTGTCAGTCAGGTTAAGCGGAGAAAATAGTTTATCGGAATTGGACGAAACTTTACGGGATAGTTCGGATATACGAGTAGTTAATTAAAATAGTGTCATTTTGTTGAATTTCGCATTAGTTGCTTGATTGTGGATACGGCCGAATCGTTGTTGTTTATGTACGAATTGGATAATCTAAGAACCGTATAATCATGTGGCAAAAGCTGAAGATAAAGTTGTTGAATAAAATTTACCGTTGCATCTTGTTGAAGTTGTTATTTGGTTGTTGACGTTGAAGTTGTTAATTAAGTTGATGCTATTTAGTGCATGATTTTAAGTTGCCGTTGTTTAAGTTGTTGTTGGGATTTCATCTGTTGCATGATACATATCATATGCATTTCAAGTTGGCCTGGATTGGCACCACGTTGTAAGATGAAGGCTTATGCCTTGTTGAATACCTCGATAACCTGACATATTTTACGTTGGGAGTTTTGCTCCAAATGGATCCACATGGATCTGCATTTTGTTGAGTCGCATTTTTAAGTTGTTATTGATTTTCTTATGTTGTTTGTGGATATCGTATGTTGTCGATTAAAGTAGTAATTATTGTATGTTTCTTTACTTAAGCATATGAATTATCTTACTTTCGCTTATAATATTCGATATCTCACCCTTTCTATTTTGTTGGCCGTTACCTTTATATTGGTAACGTGCAGGTATTGAAGAGTAGGAGCATTTAGTAGCTTATGGCGTCGTCGCTCTGATACGTAGCACTCGGGGGGGAAATGAACGCTTGTTTATTTATGACTATGCATTTGATTCCGTTGAATTATATTGTGGTTTTGATTAATACTCATAATTTTCCGTTGTTTCCAAAGATGCTATGCCGAAGTTAATTAATTATGTTAAGAATTCCGCTGCGGTTGATTATTCCAACTTGAATTGTTTAAGTTTATTTATGGAGAAATTGTTCTTATTCTTATGTGTTACGTATCCGCCAAGAATTAAATGGTTTCAATGTTGTTTTTGAGTTGAATAAATGTAATGCCTCAAGTTTTTAGTTTAAAAAATTTGGCACTCTGATTTTAAATAACGTTGGGTAGAATTGGGGTGTTACAAGTTGTCAGAGGTTGCAACTTCAGAAGAGGAGTCAGAAGTTGCAACTTCTGAAGAGGAGTCAGAAGTTGCAAATTCTAAAGAGAAGTCAGAAGATGCAACTTCTGAAGAAAAGTCAGAAGATGCAACTTCTGAAGAGGAGACAGAAGTTGCAACTTTTGAAGAGGAGACAGAAATTGCAACTTCTGAAGAGGAGTCAGAGGTTGCAACTTCTGAAGAGGAGTCAGAAGTTGAAACTTCTGAAGAGGAGTCAAAAGTTGAAACTTCTGAAGAGGAGTCAGAGGTTGCAAATTCTGAAGAGGAATCAGAAGTTGCAACAGAGGAGTCGGTTGCAACTCAAGAGGAGTCAAGATGCCACTGAGTGGAGTCGAAGATGCAACCAAGGAGTCAGAAGTTGAAACTTCTGAAGAGGAGTCAGAGGTTGCAACTTCTAAAGAGGAGTCAGAGGTTGCAACTTCTGAAGAGGAGTCAGAAGTTGCAACTTCTGAAGAGGAGTCAGAGGTTGCAACTTCTGAAGAGGAGTCAGAGGTTACAACTTCTAAAGAGGAGTCGGAAGTTGCCACTTCTGAAAGAGGATTCGGAAGTTGCAACTTCTAAAGAGGAGTCAGAAGGTGAAACATGACATTTTTATATATTGAAACAATTATATGCACTGATTTATTATCTATTTTTAAAAAAATATTTTTTTATAATATTTTGGGAACAAATGCACGTACCATATCGATACCCGTGCAATAATAATTATAACGAGATCATGAAATTATTGAGCAAAATATTTAATATTAACGAAAACATAAAATCACTAATTAATATATTGAATATCAACGGAAACACGAAGTTATTGATTCAAATTTTGAATATTAAGGAGAACACGAAGTTACTGGTCAAAATATTGATATTAACGGGAACACGAAGCTACTTGGATATTAACGGAAACATTAAGTTAGTGATAATTTTTTTAAATATTAAGGATAATATAAAATTAATAATAAAAATATTAAATATTAACTGGAACATGAATTTATCAAAATTTTGTTAAGTTTGTTGTATAAGCCTCAGTTTCATTTTTATACAACTAACTTAAAAAAATATTTTATTTTACCTATCTTTTTTTAATATATAAATAAATTACTATAAATCAAACCATTTTTTCATTTTTTTTAAAATCATTTTTTTAAAATTATATTTGCTTTTGCAATAATATCAATATTGAGAAAAATAAGAGGGCTGGAACGAGTACCCGTGCGAAAGCACGAGTATCCCAATAATATTAACTGCAACATGAAATATTAATCAAACTATTAGATATTAACGGGAACATGACGTTAATGATCAAACTATTAAATATTATGGTAACATGAAGTTACTAATCAAAATATTGAATATTAACGGAAACATAAAGTTATTGATCAAAATATTATATATTAATGAAAATATATCAAAATATTGAATATTAACTCGAATATGAAATTATTTATCAAACTATTAAACATTAACGGGAGTATGAAATTATTGATTAAAATATTGAATATTAACGAAAACATATTTACCTCTCCAATAATATCAATATTGAACAAACCTTGTCGATCCAACTCAATCGCACAACTCAAATACGTTAAACATATCTTGCCATCTTCTACTGTAGCAACCTTTCCGAGGACTGTTTTGGTAACACATACAATGCCTGGGCAAAGTAAATCGTTTATGTTTTACTATTGGACAACTCCAATTATGCGTCTTCCCCAATACAATAGCAACACATTATCTAATATATCAATGATTTATTGGGCCCAAATAATAATAATCATCCCTTATATTATTAATCTTGTATTCTCTGATATTTTATTAATACAATATGTACTGAAAATGTTTTTTTAATTATTATATTGTATATTTTATTGAAATATATTTTTGTATGTTTATCAAATTTTATGTACTATTTACTTTTGCTTCATACATTCTACATTTTTTTTTTATTTCAGACTAAATTTTTATACTTTAAATATCTTTTTTTTATAATATTGAATTTTACATAACATCAATACTGAATAAAATAACTAAGCATTAACGGGTACCCGTGCGTCTGCACGGGTATCACACTAGTTTTGTTAAACTCCTTAGTCTAAAATTCATATAAAGTGATTAGGTTGAAAATATTATTGGGAAACAAATTTTTTGAATACTTTAATCTTATATTCATCAGCTCCCTTTTTCATTATCCATTTAATCACCTAAATTCCCCAATCATTCCTAAAATAAAAGTATATTAGTAGAAACAGAAATAAGAAAATAGAAAAGTTAATGATAAATAATATTGGTGTCTTACAAGACATGTTCTTGACTTCCATAACTATGTAGAATGATAAATTTAAACTCTAACACTTTTTGTCCATAATTTGACTCCAAACTTGAATTGATATCGTAGAAAGATGAATCCATCAAAAGTTCTTCCATGAATTGAGACTTAAAAGATATAACTTAAATTTGTTAATAAATTTTTATATGTTTTAAAATAGTAAATTACAAACTTTAAATACATATTTTTCATGCCAATTTAATGATACTTGTCCTCCTACTCTCAAATGCTGACGAACTTTGATAAGAGTCCGGATAAATTAATTCTTTTGCCTCAAAGTCAATTATCAGAAGAAACCCATGCAAATTTTCTATAGTATGTATTGGTGAAAACATCTTATTATATTCAAAATATATCCCTAACATAGTTCACACATAGTTTACCATCTGCATCTATGACATGGTTCACACATAATTGACCATACTCAGTACATCTTTAACATAGTTCACACATAGTTGACCATCTTCAATGCATCTCTGACATATCTCACTGTTATACCCCAAAATTTGCCCTCCTATTTTTCCAGTCAATACATATCTCCATACTCAAGAATTGGCCAGATGGACCCTCTCTTAAGCAATCAATCCACAACTAGGGTTTTGACTCTCTCAAGTCAAAGATGGTTTCTATTGCCTCAAGTGAGCATCATGCCTCCTCATATGTCTCAAGGTATCACCATGTCAAGTTCCAAGCCTCGCAGCTCAAGTTTGCTCAATCAATTACTCAAATGACTGAAAATCAACTGTATTGGACAAAAAGTCAACTATGGTCAACATACAGTCAAATTTCATCATTTTTAGTCAACATCAAGATTTTGAAGTCACATTCATCATTTGATCAAGGGTTGATCATGATTCATCAAGAAAGTCAAAGATTTGATCAAAAGTCAAAGTTTCTAAATTATGGAAAGTCAACAGAACTTTGACCAGACATAACTTTCACATACTTTGTCAGAAATTTTTCCACCAAGAGGTATCAATGCAAGATTGGCCAAGATTGGAAACTTTTCATGTGATTTACAAATCAAATATTTTCTCCATCAATGCAATATATTTTTGACACAATTGTTGACCTAAATTCATCTCCTATATATACACAACAACCTCAGATGCCAAGGACACAGATTGCATGCTCAAAAAACCCTAGCCAAAGCTCTCAAATTTTCCAACTTTGAGACAAGATCGAATCTCAACTTCCAGCCGCTCTCAAGCCAAACCAAACATTCATTCATCCTCCTGAGCCTTCCAGGAATCAATCCAAGTCCTTAGGCACGCAAAACCGTGTCCAAAATCATCCTCACGAAGTTGGAACCGTTTAGGTAAAATCTCTTGAATCGATTTCAATTTTTATGCATATTAAACATATTTGATGTGTTTGTTCATGTCCAGGATGTTGTTTAGAACATGTTTGACGTGTTAGATGCAAGATTTAGGGCTTAAATTGTATCGTGCCATCGTTAGGGCATAACTATTTGATGACCTTCGAATCCATTGATACATGCCGATTCAGGGTGAACTAAGATCACCAATCAATTCGCAGGGTTCGATTTAGGGGGGGTAGCCTTAATCTCTTGCTTCGATTCCCTTTATTTTGCAGGTTTCAGAAACGAGCTCTCCGGAGAAGACGACCAGAGTTAGGCTTCGGTGTCCCTCCAACCTTTGACCCTTATACCATGGCGTGACGTATGTTGATTCGTCCATTCAAACACAGGGACCCCACCAGTGTGCGTTTTGGTTTAAAACTGATTTCTAGAAGTTATTTTCACTTATATATTTATAATTTCAGTAATATTAATGGATGTATGGCCTCCCCAGCGGTAAGACGTGCGGGCATAGTCCCTTACCCCTATCAGGTCGTTGGTTCGAACTTGCCTTTTGCAATTTTTTTCTATATTTTTTTTGACTTTTCACAAGTTTCACATATACAATGGGAAACATGGTTCAGACACCACAAGCACATGGCGTAGTGGTCAAGTTTTGGCTCAATAACCACAAGGTCCTGAATTCAACACCTTCCAGGGCCAAAATAATTTTTTACCACTTATTTTCTTAACTTTTTCTTATTTCTTTTAACTTTCTAACCAATTTTAATTCTTTTCACAAATTTATTTTTCACACATAAAAAATCCTAAAAAAATGTTTTGATTTTAGATTTAGGTTTAAAAAACCTTTGTTTAATTTTTGACACAAAAAAAATAATTTTTTTCCTTTCATTTAAAATTATTTTCTTAATTAAATTCAAATTAACTTAAAAGTAGGTTTTCTAAATTAAAATCAACCACAAAAAATATCAAAAATATTCTTTTCCTTTTAATTAGGGTTTAGTACCGTATGTCTTCCTTTAAACATTTTTTCTTTTATTTATTTATTGCTTTTTCGCAGTTAAATTCTAGAAATCAATGTATAGGTTGCAGAGTTGTTTTTGTAATAACGTATATTTAATTCCTCGCAATTTACTTTCCGCACCTCCAATAATGAAACTGTCCCAAAGCCATGTAATAGCGTAGGACCTTTACTCTTTCACACTTTTTACTTTCCGCACCTTTATTTCCTATACATATACACTGCTTAGATGTATGGCTAATACGATTGCATGACAAGAGCTAAAATCAATCTTAGATCACCTTAACTTCAAGATAAATATCTGAATAAATAAACTATTTGCACGCACTCACACCCTTAGGTATCCTCTCTTGTTTCCTTTCAGATAAACAATGGTCATGTCCCTCGAACGTAGGGGTACCATTAGAAAAAGTCCCTCGATTCAAATTATCACAAAAGATCATAGTCCTTCGATGACCCTCGATGTTGCCTACGAATATATGATCTCATCCCTCAGTTGTTGCCTACGAATAAGTGATGATAATCCCTTCGAATTGCTAAAGGTATCTTTACATGTTTCCTTCAATGACAATACGATGACCCTACTCTTGTCCCTTCACATCCAACGGATAGGGTACCTATCAACTAATGGTATGTGGTCGTCGGTACTTCAGAAGTATTTTGACGAAATCCTATGCCGAAATTGAAAGGCATGCCCCATGGATAACCTTCTGGCATAATGAAAAGCGGATTACTAACTGCAACAGCAAAAACTGGAGTAGTAATGATCTTTGAAATCGTCGTTTGATTTTGACTGTTAGGTGTTGATTGCTGATTCTGCGCAGCTACCAACGAGCTTACCAAAGCAGTGAGTCTTTCCACCTCCTCTTGAAGTGTGGTTACTGTACCACGAAGCTCAATATTCTCTTGTTCAAAATCTTCCATTGCTTTTCTTTTGTTTGCACGAGTATTGTATCTGCGAGCTGACTGTGAACGTAGTCGAGAAACTCTAAGACGCGACAACTTGACGATCTCTGGAAAAAATTCCAAAAGATAAGACTCTAAATAACAAACTCAAAATGCAAAGAATGATGCATGGTTATGAATGTAAAGAGAAAATAATTTCCAAAAAATTTACGCTAAAAGAGAAATTTCTAGCAAACATTTGGATGGAAAACTCTTATTTTATTAATATTCGAGAGAAGATTACATAAAGTTTTTGGTGCATAGCTCTTACAATGATAGATTAAATGATAAAATAAAGCTAAACTATACTAATTAAGCGTCTTCGTCTGATGAAGAACCAAATGCTTGATGTAGCTTCAACTTCAGGATTTCTTTCCCATAGTAAGCTTTCAGCTCAACTTTCTCGCTTTTAGCTTGTTAACGAATTTTTTTCAATCGTCTGGAGCAGGATTGTTAATTGTCATTTCTTCAAGCTTTCTTTTCCTTTTTTGATGTATTTCTTGATTGCATCATCCTTTCGACGAATCTTTTCATCTTTCTCCATGAGCCATCCATCTTGAAAGTGGAGCATTTTTTCATGATCTTTGACCTGCTTTTTAAGCGTTACATTCTCAAGGCCAGTCTTAAGAAACTTGTCTTCCAAAGCTTATTTTTCTAGCCTCATCTTAGCCAAAGCTTCTTAGTATTTTCCCATAGTCTCAATGGAAATTCCTTCGCTCTTTTATTTACCCAAGAAGTGTAGATTTCCATGGCTACACAATTCCTTGGATCACCTTTTTCTTTCCTTCAAATGTGATGCCAAGCTCTTATCATTTTGGCTTTCAAACCTTAGGAATCTTCCCGTTCATGATAAAAGTAAATTTCTACTGTAAAACTAAGGGGTTTACTAGAGTTTGCGTACCCAAGTTGACGTCTTGCCAAAAATAGGTTGTAGTTAATTCCTCCTTTCATACCAATGAGAGGTACGTTGGCAAACTCTCCACAGCTTTCAATGATTTACATTTCATTGTTTGCTAAGGTATACCAATGGATATCGTCGTTAGTAAGAGACATGAGTCTCCGAGACCAATGCCAAATGTTTTTGTTTTCTTGGAAGATAGGAGACTTAGGCAAGTGTGAGACAATCCATTTGAATAATTGAGGTACACAACACACGATAATTCCATCTCCTTGACGATTCCTATGATGAATGGAGAAATACGTGTCACGAAGCAAAGTGGGAACGAGATTTCCAATCAGAAAGATCCTTATGGGGTTGATATCAACGAAAATTGGGACGTTAGGAAACAACACCAATCCATAAATGAGC
Organism: Vicia sativa; assembly: GCA_021764765.1. NCBI lineage: Eukaryota > Viridiplantae > Streptophyta > Magnoliopsida > Fabales > Fabaceae > Vicia > Vicia sativa. Next base: position 261,287,646 of record CM038794.1, on the reverse strand, counting down.
AAATCCAAAACAGCTTCAAAAGCTACCATGCTACCGACTTCGGCAAAATTAAAAGCCTTCTCCATTTGGAACTTTGAAGTTAGTCCTAAGAGATTTACTTTGGTAGTCATGTTTTTGTCTATCTCAAATTTCCTTAAATGAGTCATCGCTGCAATGACTTGTGGCTTAGGAATGGCTTCCAAAGTACTCTTCCAAAGTTGGCATCAACTGATAATCAGGGAAAGAGAAACAGCGATAGAATGGATCGTAAAACTGAACAAAAGTTTTGAGAAGTCCTTCATCAACGTTAGTGTTCAGGACAGTTAAAAGAGCTCCATAGCGTTTTCTAAAATCCAAGGGATCTTCTACCAAGGATGCTAAATCTTTTAACTTTCCTACATCAGGAATTCTAAAACCGTATCTCTTGGTATATCTTCTTCTTACGTCCATCCCTCTAACCTAAAATGTTTACAAAGAAAAATCTCTAAATTCTTTGGAAATGGGAAGAGAAATGAGAATTTGAGGTTTTTGAATGAATGCATAAATGCCACAAAGATACAAACATGGTTAGTAGTTATATACACGTTCAAGTGTTTGAAGTCATGAGCATGAGGTCAACGATAAGAACCAAACGTGGGTAAGTTCTAAGGGCTTATTCACCTGCAAAACATGTCCTGCTGATAATACAGGTTCAATGCTTCTCTTTGAAATATTATCGGATTTGTTAAATACTTGAAGTCCAATAATATTTTTCAAGAAGAACTCGCCTGATCGTAGTCTCGCATGACAACTAATCCAAGTTTACACCTGAGTAGCTTCTGCACTACACCCTAAATGGCCAGGATGGGTTATGTGTTCTACAACCACTCAGCTTCGTTAGTTCCCTTGAAAGCAAAATGTCTTTGCAAATACTTGCTAAACACAAATACCCCCAAGACAACCTCCAATGAGCGAGGGATCTCAAATTAAATTAGTAATAAATGAGACTTCTCACAAGTTAACATGACTATACCCCCACCTAGATCTTAAAATGTTTCTTAAATCTGGGTTAGGATTTTTTTCCATCAGATGAAATCGCGAGAGATAAAACCCACAATAAAGAAAAACAAACATATGCACAAATGAAGCTTAACCCCTTTTTTTCCTTTTTTGAAAACAAAGAAAAGCTTGGTGCTCCCCAGCAGAGTCGCTATTTTTTCTGTTCGCGGTAAAAAGTGACGAACGAGGGAATCGAATCAGAATTCGAATCTCAGGCTCAAAATGATTTACTCTTTTGATATGTTTTTAAAAATATGTCGCGAGCATCAAGCTTTATTGTTTCCAAAACAAGAAAATGAGATGAAAAAGGGGAAAGCTGAAATACCCTAAATAAATAAAGATATGCGATGCGACTAGCGTGAACTAGACGCAACGCATTGGGGAGAGACCTGAGTAAGAGGGTTTGTTATATAAAGGGAAGGTATTAGCACCCTATATATATATATATATATAGTTACCTATAGCATCTTTTGTATATATGAATATTTTTGATATGTTTGTGTGTTTTAATTTGCTACTCTATTCTTGGGAAAGTTTCTCCTTTGGGTTTTAAGAAAGGCAGGTTAGGCGGAGTCCTAAGTTTTGTTATTATTATGCTCGCAAAGATCATTGGGATCCTCTGCATACATACCCCCTAGTGGGAATCAGAGCATCTGTAGCTTGGATCTAAGGGAACTATGGTTTGTTTTGTTTGAGGGAGAAAGAAGTATGCTCGCCAAGGATGAGACCTTGTGCCTATGTATTCTGAAAGGGAGGTTGAGAAAGTCAGAGAAATCGTAGTTCCCACTTATGCTAGTGGAAGCAAAGGGTGTTATTAAGAGACAAAGACAAATGTCATCTTAATGAAAAATGTATCCAATATATTTCATCACATACATTTTTGAAGGGTTGATTGATTAGATCTTTCATCGTAAGTATTAGGTATTTTGCTTGAGTGTACAAGCGTTACCACTTACAAGTTAAGAAATATGTTTGAAAAGATGATTGAATATTTAATTGTAAGTATTGGGCGTTTTGCTTGAGTGTACAAGCGTTACCACTTACAGTTAAAAGATGTTTTGTTCGAAAAAGTGTTTGAAAAAGTGTTTGATTTGTATGTGATGTTATAGATGAGATACTTCTTCCATATAAATGATAAATTTCTAAATCTCTAGGAGAAATTGATTATTGATTAGGGGGATGCTTTTAAGAAGCCCGTGGGTCCTTGTATTGTAAGCCCAAGAGGAGGAATTCTGAGGGTCATCGAGGGTCCTTGCATTGTGAGCCCAAGAGGAGGCATTCCGAGGGACATCGAGGGTCCTTACATTGTGAGCCCAAGAGGAGGCTATAGGGTATGGCTGGCTTTGGCTTTAAGAGTGATTTCACCGGGAAACCATCCTCTTAGGATTCAAGAGTGATTTCACCGGGAAATCATACTTTTAGGGTTCTATCCTAGTGCGGGTGATTCCTTGCATGGGAAGCCCAATAGGAGGCTGTTAAGAGATTTCCAAGTCTCTTCCTTGTTTAATGCCCAAGAGAAGGCTAAGCTCAACGAGGGAGTTCTTTTGAACGACGCCCAAGAGGAGGCTAACTCAGTAGGGGAGTTGTCTTATACGAAGCCTAAGAGGAGGCTAAAGGGAACCTAGTTGTTAAACTAGTTGTTATGTTATAAATGAACAGTTATATGAACAAGTATATGATAAAGTGTGTGATGTGTATTTACAGGAGTTTATGAAGGAAATATATAAACAAGTGTATAAAACAAACAATTAAATCAAGTGTAACTTGAATATATACAAAGGAGTTGGGATTTACACCTTAAGGGAGGCCCATTGGTTTAAGAGCAGTTTCACCGGGAATAATGCTCCTCTTGATACCAATGGAATCGGTGTATAAACAAGTGGATGAAAACAAACAAACGAAGTTTGTAATACTTGAATATTTACAAAGATGATTGAATATGTACAAGAAATTGAATATGTACACAAGAGGGGTGAATATGTACAAGGAAATAAATATGTACATAGGAGGTTTGGGACTTACACCGTGAGGGAGGTCCATGATCAATTTGAAAGAAATTCGAGGAAAAACCTAGTTCGGTTTATCTTCAAATCGAATCGATCACGGAAAAGGTGTGTAAGTTTATTGAAATGCTTTTGAAAAGGTTTGAAAATTATTTTGAAAAGTGAAGGATATTCACAAGAAGTTTTGAAAAATATTAGGTTTGAAAATCGGAAAGAAAACATTTTTTGAAAAGTATTAAAAAATACTTAAAACGTCTCATTTTTAACCTAATAAAAATATAATCAAAAAGAAAATATTTTTGGATTTTTTTGATATAATCACAAAATAGGTATATTAAATGACAAGTGTGCAAAAAACCATCTCAAAACGAGAAATTTTGAATGGTTTTTAAAAATGTTGAAGTTTGTTGAAAAAACTTAAGAAAATTAGTGATAAAAAGAAGGTTTTGGTCCTACGGAGGTTTGAACCTAGGATCCTTGGCTTAGAAGTGAGATGTTTTACCACTGAGCCATGTGCGTGGCTTGTCATTTAATCACCTTGATTTAAATATATTTGAAAACAAGTTTGAAAAATATTTGAAAACAAGTGAAAAATGAAGTTTTGAAGAAAAGAGTCAAAGTTTGAAGATGACTCTAAAGCTGAAGGCAAGAGTCAGAAGTTGAAGCTTCTGAAGGAGAGTCAGAAGTTGAAGCGTCTGAAGGAGAGTCAGAAGTTGAAACTTCTGAAGGAGAGTCAGAAGTTGAAACTTCTAAAGGAGTTAGAGTTAGAAGATGAAGCTTCTGAAGCAGAGTTTTAGAGTCAGAAGATGAAGCTTCTGAAGCATAGTTTTAGAGTCAGAAGATGAAGCTTCTGAAGCGAAGTTGGAAAAAAAGGTCCCAGGAGGATTCAAACCCTGGGTCTTAGGCATGACAAGAGTTTTAAGAGCGTGCTAGCAACCGCTGGGACGGTGATACATCCATTGACTTAACTCAAACCATAAGTATATATTATAAAACATGTTTTTGAATTTCCAGAAAAATTGAAAAACGTGTGCAGCTCATCTTCTTCCTTCATCCTTCTTTGATCCATGGATTCTTCATTTCTCAATGAAATTGAATCATGAAAACATGAAACTTGCTCGTTTTGAGCCCAAGAACACGATGGTGATGATTAATTTCATTTATTTTAAGCTTAGAACTATTAATTTTCGTATGAACACGAAGAACCCTAATTCTAAGATTTTATCATGAAATCACGTATGTGCATGGATTTAAACAATTGATTAAGGGTTATTGCTCAGTGATAGTGCAGAAACAAGCTGGCATAGCAATATTTGAACTGGGATTCAGAAATTAAAGAGTTCAAAGTTGAGCAACTTACCTCTTCAAGTGAGAATTTTAGCCTTGCTTAGAGTGTTTCCAATAGTTGTTTGATGATTTCTACAGCACCACTGGACCTTATGGAAAGTGTATGGATGCTTGGCTTGCTTGGAGATGGCCTAGACCAGTGTACCCAAGTCCAACTACAGTTTGCTCAAGTTGAAACCGAATTTGATAGTGGAGCTGTTACAGGTCAGTGATGAGTGTTGGGATCACTCATATGAAGTGTATGGAAGGTTTTTGAATGATTGGAAAGTGAAGAGCACGAGTGAAATGGTAATTTGGAAGTTTTGGCTCAAAATGACATGTTTAGGAAGTTGGAGGTGGTTTCCGAGTTTGTCTAGTTCTAGGGCTAGCTTGAGGATTCCAACAACTTTCTAATGATGTTTAGAAAGAATTTGAAGCCTAAGATTGCTTAAAAATTGCAAGACTTGGAAGTTGCAAATTCTCCCACTTGAAAAAACTTAAAACTTTAAAAACAAGAAAGAAAGAAGGAAAGCTTGGTTTATGATGCTTTGGTGTGATTTTTAATGAAGAAGTGACCTCTATTTATAGGTCAAAAGTTCTGAATGACAAGGAAAGGATTTAATTGAAAGAGTTTGCAAGTTGACTTAAGAGGTAAGAATGAATCTTTTACATTTAATGCACATGGTTAACTTCTTTAACCATGGTTAAAATTCTCTCTTGATCCAATCCTTCTCTCAATCATTTCCATATGATATTTATCAGTTATAACTTATCTCTCAATGGTGACAAGGCTTCTAGAAGAGAAAGTTTGCAAAAATGACCTAAAAACTTGGAAAATGACTTGTAATTTATGGTTATGGAGCTCTAAGTTTCAATCTCAAAACCCTAGATACACAAATTGTTGCACCAATCAAGCGTGCAATGATTTTCTTGAGCTCCAAGTAAAATCTTTGATTAATTTTCTGATTGGGAAGAAAATCCATGCATCTCTTGCCATTTAATTGGTATTTGATTTGATTTATTTTGAATTTAAATGAATAAAAAAAATGAAATAAAAATCATGGCCATGAACCAATGGGCTTAGAGGTCCTCTAACATGTTATATCAATGTTCACACTTCATAAATTACGCTCATTAACTCAAAAAGTCCAAATTACTCAATTGACATTTCATGCATTTCTTCAAAACTTCCATTTTTTCCTAAGCCATAACTTGCTCAATTTTTATCATTTGGAAGTGTTCTTGGACTTTTTATAAAGCTTAATATGTCTTCTAAATTATCCTTTTTGTTTCATCTTCATTGAAGTTTCCATGTTCATGTACACTTATTTGGAAAAAAGATGGCTTTTTGTTGACTTCTAGAAGGACCTATAATGTCTTGATACATAACTCTCAAATGAAGCAATTTTGGGAAAAGCTTGTGAGATAAAAAGTTGTAGAGAATTGAATTCCCTTTAAAATTATCTTTGGTGGAAAATATTCTAATGAAGTATGTAAAAGTTATGCTTGGTCAAAGTTTTGTTGACTTTTAATCAAAAAACCCTAATTTAGAAACTTTGACTTTTGATCAATTCTTTGATTTTCTTGATGAATCGTGATCAACCCTTTATCAAATGATGAATTTGACTTCAAAATCTTGATGTTGACCAAAAATGATGATGTTTAATTGTATGCTGACGACAGTTGACTTTTTTTCTAATACAACTGATTTTCTACCATCTGAGCAATTGACTGAGCAAACTTGAGCTATGAGGCTTGAAACTTGACATGGTGGTATCTTGATACATGTGAGGAGGCATGATGCTCATTTGAGGCAATAGAAACTATTATTGACTTGAGAGAAATAAAACCCTAGTTGTGGGTTGAATGCTTAGGAGAGGGTTCATCTGGTCAACCCTTGAGGAGCTCTTGAGTATGGAGATGTGTATTGAATTGAAAATAGGAGGGAAAATTATGGGGTATAAAAGTTGCCCCTGTTCAATCTTCTTGTACCTGAAGGGTTATATTGTTATGTTTTCCTTTCGTAACCTGAAGGTAAAAGATGATTAAACACTCGAGTATCCTTGAAATTTGCACTGACTGGTGTATAGAATGAGATCATCGTCTGACAATGTACTGGAATGGGCTTATAGATGTCATTTGGAGAAGCTGATGTTGGAGAGTGAGTCGTACGTTAGACTCTATAACAGTCTTTGAATGAAGTTTTTAGTATGTATTGATTTTTAACCAGATATACAGCATTCTGCAGGTGGAGAGATAATCACGTGTAGTCAGAGATGGGCTTAAAGATACTATTCGGAGTAGTTGATGATAAGAGAGAGTCAGAATAAACCTTCGTCTTGGATTTATCTGAGATGAGTATTCGTCAGGACGAAGATAGTTTCTGTGTCTTGTTTTGAGTATTAATTCGTAGCCTGCTGTTTGTTGGTAAACTCATCTGGTTTCGGGACTTTATACCGTTTGATTGTGTAGATTATTCACCCCGTCTTATTTCGGGAATTGATCTACAAGTTGCTTTGTTTAGCATACCCGTCTGGTCTCAGGCCTTCATACCGTTATGGTCGTACAAATAGTTTTCCCGTCTTGTTTCGGGCATTAACCTTTGACCGTATGTCTGGAAATTTGTGAATAATTTTCAACTATTTGAGATTTTAAACTGAAAGAACGAGGTTAGTTTTATGCACATTATGATTCATGCGAGTATGTAATAATGCTCTTGTATTATGTATGCACATGTTATGATTTTTATGAATGATGTGTGAATGTAGATGTTGTGGTATTTCAAAACATATCCATCTTGAAGAAGATGGAAATGTTCTGTTGGAGATCTTTGACTTCTGCTTGGGGATGTAGTTGTTGGAGACCCTGTCTGGGGAACAAGAGATGCGAATTCCTCCGATGCACTATCTGACCAAGTTTCAGGTCTAGATAGTGATGCTGTTGGGGAATGATTATACTTGTGAAATATAGGAGATTTAGGCAAGTGTGAAACAATCCATTTGAAGAACAGAGGTACACAACATACGATAGTTCCATCTCCTTGACGATTCCTATGATGAATGGAGAAATACGTGTCACCAAGCAAAGTGAGAACGGGATTTCCAATCAAAAAAATCCTTATGGCGTTGATATCAACGAAACTTGGAACGTTGGGGAACAACACCAATCCATAGATGAGTAAAGCTAAAATAGCTTCAAAGGCTACCATACTACCGGCTTCAGAGAATTTAAGAGCCTTCTCCATTAGGAACTTTGAAGTTAGTCCTAAGAGTTTTCCTTTGGTAGTTAGGTTTTTATCTATCTCAGATTTCTTTAAGTGAGTCATTGTTGCAATGACTGGTGACTTAGGAATGGCTTCCAAACCATTGAAAGGCACCTTATCTGATACTGAGATACCTAGGATGTGTGCGTACTCTTCCAAAGTAGGCATCAACTGATAGTCAGGGAAAGTGAAACAGCGATAGACTGGATCATAAAACTGAACGAAAGGTTTGAGAAGTCCTTCATCAACGTTAGTGTTCAGGACAGTTAAAAGAGTTCCATAGCGTTTTCTGAAATCCTAGGGATCTTCTACCAAGGATGCTAACTCTTTTAACTTTCCTACATCAGGAATCCTAAAACTTTATTTCTTGGTGAATCTTCCTCTGACGTCCATCACTCTAACCTAAAATATTTACAAAGAAAAATCTCTAAATTCTTTGGAAATGGGAAGAGGAATGAAGTTTTTGAATGAATGCATGAATGCTACAAACATGGTTAGTAGTTATACACACGGTCAAGCGTTTGAAGTCACGAGCATGAGGCCAACGATAAGAACCAAACGTGGGTAAGTTCTAAGGGCTTATTCATCTGTGAAACGGGTTCTACGATGTCTGAGCTCAACACTTCTCTTTGAAATATTATCGGATTTGTTGAAACTCAAGTCCAATAATATTTTTCAAGAAAAACTCTTGATCGTAGTCTCGCATGACAATTATTCTAAGCTTACGCTGAATAATTTCGCACTACATCCTAAATGGCGGATGGGTTATGTGTTCTGACCACTCGACTTCGTTAGTTCTCTCGAAAGCAAAATGTCTTCGCAAATACTTGCTAAACACAAATACTCCCAAGACAACCTCCAGAGAGGGATCTCAAATTAACTCGTAAGTCTTGAGACTTCTCACAAGTTAATAGGACTATACCCCCACCTAGATCTTAAAATGTTTCTTAAATCCGGGTTAGGATTTCTTTCCATCGATGAAATCGCGAAAACACACAATAAAGAAAAACAAACATATGCACATATGAAAGCTTAACCCCTTTTTCTTTTGAAAACAAAAAGCTTGGTGCTCTTGAGCGAGTCACATTTTTTGAAAATCAAAATTTAGCGTTTCTCCCAAGAAGTCGCCATTTTTCATTCGCGTTAAAGGTGGCGAGGGAATTGAATCAATTGAATTCTCGCTCAAACGATTTACTCTTTTAATTTGTTTATAAAGATGCCGCGAGCATCAAGCTTTATTATTTCAACACAAGAAAATGATTATGAAAAGGGGAAAGGCGCAATACCCTCAATTGATATGATATGCATTACGACTAGCGAACTAGGCGTAACGCATTGGGAGATTCGGATAAGGGGTTTGTTATATAAAGGGAATAGATGGAGCACCTAAATATATATAGTTATCTATAGCTTTATATATGAATATGTTTGATATGTTTGTGTGTTTTAAGTTGCTATTTCTATGATTGGGAAAGTTTCTCCTTTGGATTTTAAGAAGGGTAGATTATGTGGGATCCTAGGTTTTGTTATTATTGTGCTCGCAAAGATCATTGGGATCTTCTGCATACATATCCCTTAGTGGGAATCAGAGCATTTGTAGCTCGGATCTAAAGGGATTTATGGTTTGTTTGGTTTGAGGGAGAAAGAAATTTGCTCGGCAAGGATGAGACCTTGTGCCTACGTATTCTCAAGAGGATGTTGAGAAAGTCAGAGCAATCGTAGTTCCCACTTATGCTAGTGGAAGCAACGGAAGTTATTAAGAGACACAGACAAATTTCATCTTAATGAAAAATGTATCTAATCTATTTCATCACATACATTTTGAAAGGTTGATTGATTGAAATCTTTCATCGTAAGTTATAGGTGTTTTGCTTGAGTGTACAAGCGTTACCACTTACGGGTTTTTAGAAAGATGTTTGAAAAAAAGATGATTGAATCTTTTAATTGTAAGCATTGGGTGTTTTGCTTGAGTGTACAAGCGTTACCACTTACAGATTAAGAGATGTTTTTGTTTGAAAAGTGTTTGAAAAGTTTTTGATTGTATGTGATGTAATAGATGAGATACTTCTTCCATAGAGATGATAGACATCTAAATCTCTAGGAGAAATTGATTGGATTAGGGGGATGCTTTTAAGAAGCCCATGGGTCCTTGTATTGTTAGCCCAAGACGAGGTATTCCGAGGGTCATCGAGGGTCCTTGTATGAAGCTCAAGAGGAAGCTATAGGGTATGGCTGGCTTTGGCTTTAAGAGGGATTTCACCGGGAAACCATCCTCTTAGGATTAAGAGCAATTTCACCCGGAAATTATACTCTCTGGGTTCTATCCTAGCGGGGGTGATTCTTTGTATTGGAAGCCCAATAGGAGGCTGTTTAAGAGATTTCCTGGTCTCTTTCTTTGTTTGATGCCCAAGAGAAGGCTAAACTCAATGAGGAGTTCTTTTGAACGAAGCCCAAGAGGAGGCTAACTCAGCAGGGGAGTATTGTCTTATATGAAGCCTAAGCGGAGGCTAAATTCAGATGAATGAGTTTTCTTATATGAAGCCTAAGAGGAGGCTAACTCAGATGAAATGAGTTACCTTGTACAAAGCCCAAGAGGAGGCTAACTCTGTGGGGAACTTAATGGTTAGACTAGTTGTTATGTTATAACCAGACAGTTATATAAACAAGTATATGAAGTTTATTCACAGGAGTTTATGAAGGAAATATAAACAAATGCATGTAAAGTTTATTTACAAGAGTTTATGAAGGAAATATAAACAAGTGTGTGTAAAACGAACGTTTGAAACGAGCGTAACTTGATTATTTACAAGTTTGGATGTGTACAAGGAAGTAAATATGTACACGAATGAGTATTTATGTACAAGGAGAGGTGGATGTACATAGGAGGGTTGGGACTTACACCGTAAGGGAGGCCCATTGGTTTAAAAGCAGTTTCACCGGGAATAATGCTCCTTTTAATACCAATGGTATTCAGTGTATATACAAGAGAAACGAAAACAAACGGACGAAGTTTGTCTGTACTTGAGTATTTACAAACGTATCTGTATTATGTACAAGTAAAAATTGGTATGTACATAAAAGAATTGGATATGTACAAGGAAATAATTATGTACATAAAAAGAATTTTGGGACTTACACCGTAAGGGAGGCCCATGATCGGTTAAGAAATTTGAGGAAAAACGAGTTCGGTTTTATCTTCAAATCGGATCGATCATCGAAAAAAGGATGTAAGTTTGATGAAAAGTTTGAAAAGCTCTTGAAATTGTTTTTGAAAGATAAAATATACTTACAAGAAGTTTGAAAAAGTTTCAGGTTTTGAAAGTTTGAAAGAAACGTCTTTGAAAGTGCTTTGAAAAGTACTCAAAACGTATCGTTTTCGGCTCGATAAAAATGTAATCAAATGAAAGTATTTTTGAAATTTTTTGACATTATTATAAAATATACATGCTAAATGACAAGTGTACAAAAAATCACCTCAAAATGAGGAGTTTTTATTGGGTTTTGAAAGATTCAAAGTTTAAAAAAAATATGAAGAGAAAATGAAAAAGTTTGGCAAAAATGGTCCCAAGGCTACTCGAACCCGGGACCATTGGCAAGGCGTGGCATGACAAAGTGTTAAGAGTGAGCTGGAAACCGCTGGGGCGGCAATACATCCGTGTATTTATCTCAAACCATGTTATAATATTATAAACTAATTGTTTGAATTTGAAAAAACGCGCGCAATCATCTTCTTCTTCCTCGATCCTTCAATCAGCCATGGATTCGTTGTTTCTCAATGAAATTGCTCGATGTAAACATCAAACTTGATCGAAATTGAACCAGGAACATGATGATGTGGTTTAATTTCATTTATTTTTAGTTTAACATGATTAAATTTCCAGAAAACACGAAGAACCCTAATTCTTTAAAATCAAATTGAAATCGTGTATGGACATGGATTCAAGCAATTAGTTTAGGGTTAATGATCAGTGATAGTGCAGAAACAAAACGGTCAAGCCATTTTTGAACTGGAAGTTAGAAATCAAGGAGTTCGAAGTTGAGTCACTTACCTCTTGAAGCTGAGATCGAAATCTTCAAAGGAGTGTTTCCAGTTGTTGTTTAAGGATTGCTGGAGCACCAGCGAGCTTCATGGAAGGTGTGAGGATGGTCTGCTTGCTCTGAAATTGTCTGGATCATTCCAACCAAGTCCACTTGCATATGCTTGAAATGAAATTTGAATCCGTTCTTGGAGGTGTTACAGATCAAAAGTGATGGTTTGTATCATCCATATGGAGTATGTTGATGATATTTGAATGATAAAAACACAACTTGCTCGAGCCAAACATCAGTTTTGAAAGTTAAGGCAGTTTTGGCAAGTTTGAAAGTTTGAAATACAATTATGGTTTTTAGCTATTCTTATGTTGATTTTAAGTTTCAAACCAGTTATATATTGATTTTAAGACATGTTAGACACCAAATCTCTCATGGTTTTTCACAAGTTTTGAAAATTGCAAGAATTCTCACTTTGAACTATGTTACTTGAAAGTTAAGAAAGAAAGGAGAAAGCTTGTTTTGGCATAGCTTTGGTGTGGTTTCAAATGGCAAACATGACCTCTATTTATAGGTCAAAAAATCAGATTAGCAAGTGAGGAAGATTGGCTTGGATTTGGGCAACTTGCCTTAGAGGGCAAGAAAGTCATTTTTGCCATAAATGCCAAAGGAACCTTCCTTTTAACCATGGTTAAATTTCAACTTGATCTTATCTCATCATAATTACTTTTCATATGATTTTTATCAGTTCTATCCTTCTTGGCTAGGTGGCAAGGCTTCTAGAAGGAGATTTTGCAAAAATGACTTGTAATTTTGAAGGTTGTACTTGAAAATCATGGCTTTTGGAGCTCTATGTTTCAAAATCAAAAGTATAGCTAGACACCATGGATTTGCAAGTTCTTGGACATTTTGGAAATCTTGTTTCAAGGGCTACAACTTTCATGTTTTGAGTTTTTTCTAATTCCAAATGGAACTATGTGAAAAATTGCCATGAAAGTAGGAAAAAATGTGAAATTTTAACACTTGAAAATTTTTCTAAGTGTTGAAAATTTTGACTTTTCCAAATTTCTTGATTTTTTATGATCATGATGGATCATTTGAAGTATTTTGATGATTGAAAAAGTTTTATCTTGAAAAAGTTGACCAAAAGTCAAAGTTTGACTTTTCAGTGCAGATGAAATTTCATCAGATGATCCAGAAATTGACTGATGAAAATTGTGAACTTCTGTGATGTTTTGAATCCAGAAATTAGGTCAACATGTTGTATTGAATATAGGAAGATCAATCTCTAGGAAAAAAAGTCATTCATTGATCAAAAATTCAGTGATTGCTTATCCTCGATAAAAAACCCTAATTGGTCGATCCTCGATAGATCATGAGAAAAAATTGGATATCTGAAGATCAGAGGTTGATGATTTGATTAAGATAGATCAATTGAGGTGAGTGAAACTCAAACCCTAATTGATTACCTCTTGAATCAGATGAAAAATTGATGAAACCCTAATTTTGACCTGTAGAAGCCACACGATTAGTTACATTACAGCGTTAGTGATGCAATAATGCAAATGTAAGGTGGTATATTAGGTCAAAAATTGGGGTATGACAGATGCCCCTATTTAAGTTTCTTTAACCTGAGATATGAAGATGAAAAATCTTCGTTTCGATAGGTGTGAAGAGACTTAAATATCAGAATACGCAAATTTTGGACCTAAGATACCAAAAAATGCGGATGATGCAAAGTGATTGCAAAAAGATTACCCAAGATATATCAAAGATTGATATGATGGGGAAAAATTTTATGAGGATAACTCATCCTGTCTAAGAAAGGAGAATCCTGTTGGTTGGGAAACAAGCAATATGTTTCACTGAGAAAATAGATTCACAATGCATGTGAATCTGTTTCGCTTTGGGAAACGAGAAAATTACCTTCTGTCAGCCTTGTGACAATGTTCAAGGTAAGTAAAGATGATATTACCAATTATCAGCCTTGTGATAGTTTATGGCAACGAGTTCTGAAGATATTACCAATTATCAGCGAAGTGATAACTATAACAAGGTAATTCTTGAGAAAAAATACTGAATATTCAGCCTTGTGAATAACAGACAATGATGGAAATAGATCTTAAACGAGTTTCTATTTTCTCAGTTACAATCTTGTCGGGGATCTCTCTCTTGAGAAGATGCGGGCATTTTGATTGAAAAGACACAGGTTTTCTTTAGACAGAAAGACAACTGTAGGGATTTCTTGAATTGTCATGATTTGAACTTGCTGAGAAGAACAATTGTTTTATGACAAGTTTTAAGATGAAAAGAAAATAAGCGGCTCAGATGACGAGGCTATTGCTTATTGTTTTGTAGGTAGACTCTTTTTTTTTGTGAAATCTAAACCTGAGTTGGTCAGAGACAGGGTTCTGTCCAGGAATGAACTGGAAAGAAACAGTCAATCAAGACTTTGTTCCCAAGGAGGAATGCTCTCAGCTGGGGAACATGATAGAGAAAAATGTATTTTTTCTGCTTGGGGATAATCTACTGGAGAGATGACATACCCACACTTGTTTTTTTTGAATCAATGCAACCTAAACAAGTGATGTTGAAGCAAACATTTGAGAAATGCAGAAATGCATTAATGATGCTATTATGTATGAATGATAAATGTTATGAATGTCATATGCATGCTGACGATACTTGACAAGACAACAAAAGGGATATTCGGGAAAAGGACTACGTCACAGTTTGAACAAATACTCAGCAAAATCTGCAGCAATGGCGTAGATGTTACTGTTGAAGGATCTGAGTTGCATGCTTTAAACTTTCTGAAAAAGGCATTTCATTGGCAACTTTGTTGGGAATTCTTTTTTTGATAAGAACACCGTCCTTTGATGATCTCTGCAGAGGAGAAGAAGATTTTTGTAGCAGTTGTTCTATCTTTCAGAGATCGAAACATATTTTTATGAAGAAAACTGTTGAAGTTCCTTCTGTGTTCATAGTTCAAAGGAAAAGTTTGCCTTTATTTCAAAATTTTGAAGTAAAAATTCATTTAAAACTTTTTTTAGTTGTTTCAAAAGTGATTTTTCACAACAAAAAAACGTTATTTTGCAAAACAGAATAAAGTAAGAATTACAAACAAATGGGCCCAAGGCTCAAATTTATTGATAGAATGGTAATCAGCCAAAGGCGTGATTCCATGAGCTATTTACAAGAGTTGGAAATGATAATTTATTGGGAAAAGGCTACATTGAAAGCAAATAACCACTATTATCCCTAACAACTTTGAATTCCAACTGTGCTTGTTGCTTCAGAAGATTTGATTGAAGATCCGTTGATGGGAGTTTCTTCAGATTGACGAAGTACAGACTGATGCAGTTACTTTGTCATTTTTTATCCTTAATTTTTGCATAGATTGCCTTTTCAGGTTTTCAATCTATCAGGATAATTTCTGTTTATTGTTTCTAATTTTTGCCTGAACCGCCCTTTCAGGTTTTCAGTCCACCGAGACACTCATTTTTGCCTAAGCCGCCCTTTTCGGGTTTTCGACTTACCGAGCTATTCTTTTGTTTTTTTAGACAAAGTATTTCTTGACTGCATCAGCATTCATAGGATGCGGGAGTTCATCACCGTCCATGGTTGTGAGAGTCATAGCACCGCCAGAAAAGCTTCTTTTGACGATGTATGGGCCTTCGTAATTAGGAGTCCATTTGCCCCTAGAATCCGGTTGAAAAGACAGAATCTTTTTAAGCACGAGGTCGCCTTCTCGGAATTCACGAGGTCGAACCTTTTTGTCGAAGGCTTTCTTCATCCTTGTTTGATAGAGCTGTCCATGACACAGAGCGGTCATGCGCTTTTCTTCGATTAAGTTCAGCTGATCGTATCTGCTTTGACACCATTCGGCCTCAGATAACTTATTTTCCATGAGAACTCTCATTGACGGAATCTCAACCTCTACGGGGAGCACTGCTTCCATGTCGTATACTAGAGAAAAAGGAGTTGCCCCTGTTGAAGTGCGTACTGAAGTACGATACCCATGCAGAGCAAATGGCAGCATTTCGTGCCAGTCTTTGTAGGTGATGACCATCTTCTGGACAATCTTCTTGATGTTCTTGTTGGAAGCTTCAACGACGTCGTTCATCTTTGGTCGGTAAGGAGATGAGTTATGATGCTCGATCTTGAATTCCTCACACAGTTTTTTCATCATTTTGTTGTTCAAGTTTGATCCATTGTCTGTAATGATCTTACTCGGAACTCCATATCGGCAAATGAGGTTGTCCTTAATGAACCTCACAACCACTTGTCTTGTGACGTTGGCGTACGATGTTGCTTCGACCCATTTGGTGAAGTAATCAATAGCTACTAAAATGAAGCGATGTCCGTTGGACGCTTTTGGTTCGATCATCCCAATCATGTCGATGCCCCACATGGAGAAAGGCCACGGAGAAGAGAGAACGTTGAGTAGAGTCGGTGGCACATGGATCTTATCTGCGTAGATCTGGAACTTGTGACATCTTTTGACGTGTTTACCGCAATCAGATTCCATCGTTATCCAATAGTATCCTGCTCTCAAGATTTTTCTAGACATTGCATGCCCATTTGAATGGGTTCTA
Organism: Vicia sativa; assembly: GCA_021764765.1. NCBI lineage: Eukaryota > Viridiplantae > Streptophyta > Magnoliopsida > Fabales > Fabaceae > Vicia > Vicia sativa. Next base: position 261,271,411 of record CM038794.1, on the reverse strand, counting down.
AATGACCCTTCATGCACTTCGTGAATTATCGTGTCTGCTTCATGTCTGTCGACGCATCTGAGCAGAACCATGTCGAAGTTTCTTTTGTATAGCACATCTTCATTCAGGAAGAAATTTCTAGAAAGCCTCCTTAGAGTTTTCCTATCTTTGTACGATGCCCCGAGTGGGTACTCCTGAGTTTGAAGGAAGCGTTTGATGTCGTGGAACCACGGTTTATTATCGAAGACTGCTTCAGTTGTAAACACATATGTAGGTCTTTCAAGGCGTTTGATACAAATCTTAGGCATATCATTCCAATTGTTGACTTTGAACATGGAAGATAGAGTAGCCAAGGCGTCTGCCATTCGATTCTGATCTCGAGGGATATGATGCAGTTCAACTTTGTTGAAGAAAGTCAACAAACGTCTTGCGTAATCTCTGTAGGGAATCAAACCAAGATGATGAGTTTCATACTTGTCTTTGATTTGATTGATCACAAGGGCTGAATCTCCATATATGTCAAGGATCTTGATCCTTAAGTCGATGGCTTCTTCGATACCCATGATACAAGCTTCATATTCTGCGATGTTGTTGGTGCAATCAAATAGCAATCTGGCGGAAAACGAGATATGAGAACCCTCGGGAGTGATGATGACTGCCCCAATTCCATTTCCATACACGTTAACTGCTCCATCAAAGATTAAGCCCCATCTAGATTCTGGATCAGGACCTTCTCCAGGTAGCAGTTCGTCATAATCTTTCATCTTCAAGTACATAACATCCTCGTCAGGGAAGTCAAACATGAGAGATTGGTATTCGTTAATCGGTTGATAAGCCAAGTGATCGACGAGAATTCTCCCTTTAACCGCTTTTTGGGCACGGTACTGAATGTCATATTCAGATAATAGCATCTGCCATCGAGCAATTCTTCCTATTAAGGCAGGCTTTTCAAAGACGTACTTGATTGGATCCATTTTGGAGATTAACCAAGTGGTGTGATTGATCATGTACTGGCGGAGACGTTTCGAAGCCCACACCAAAGCACAACATGTTTTCTCGAGCATGGAGTAACGAGTTTCACAATCTGTAAACATTTTACTCAAGTAGTAGATGGCATGCTCCTTCTTACCGGTTTCATCTTGCTGTCTAAGCACGCAGCCCATGGAATCTTCTAGCACGGTAAGGTACATGATTAATGGTCTTCCTTCGACTGGAGGAATCAATATTGATGGTTCTGATGGGTATTCCTTGATACTGTCAAACGCTTTTTGACAATCTTCTGTCCACACAACCTCTTGATTTTTGCGGAGAAGCTTGAATATCGGCCCACAAGTAGCAGTCATTTGAGAGATAAATCTGGAGATGTAATTCAACCGTCCAAGAAATCCTCTTACTTGCTTTTCTGTATGTGGCGCAGGCATTTCTTGAATAGCCTTGAGTTTGTCAGGGTCAACTTCAATACCTCTTTGACTGACGATGAAACCTAGGAGTTTTCCAGATCTTACCCCAAAGGTGCATTTGTTAGGATTCAGGCGGAGCTGAAATTTCCTTAGTCGCTAAAACAACTTCAAAAGATATTCTATATTCTCTTCTTCAGTGTCAAACTTTGCTATCATGTCATCCACATAGACTTCGATCTCTTTGTGCATCATGTCATGAAAGAGAGTAGTCATCGCCCTTTGGTAAGTTGCGCCTGCATTCTTTAATCCAAACGGCATTACTTGGTAGCAAAAGGTTCCCCATGGCGTGATGAAGGATGTCTTCTCCATGTCTTCGGGAGCCATTCTGATCTGATTGTAACCAGAGAAACCGTCCATGAAGGAAAAGACGTTGAATTTTGCAGTACTATCCACTAGCATGTCGATATGCGGTAGTGGGAAATCATCTTTTGGACTAGCTTTGTTCAAGTCCCGGTAGTCAACACACATTCTGACCTTTCCGTCTTTTTTGGAGACAGGAACTATGTTGGCTAGCCATTGAGGATATTCAGAGGTGACGAGGAAACCTGCGTCGAGCTGCTTTTGAACTTCCTTTTTGATTTTGTCGGCCATATCAGGGTGAACTCTTCTCAATCTTTGTTTAACTGGTGGACACTCCGGTCTTAATGGCAAGTGATGTTCCACGATACTGGTATCTAAGCCTGGCATGTCTTGGTAGGACCAAGCAAACACATCAACATATTCTTTGAGAAGATCTATCAGTTTGCCCTTGACGTTGTTGTCGAGTAGAGCTCCGATGTTTACTTCTTTTTTGTCTTCCTCAGAACCTAAGTTGATTGCTTCCAAAGGCTCTTTGTGAGGCTGAATGATTCTTTCCTCGTGCTTAAGTAGTCGAGAAATCTCATCCGGGATCTTTTCTTCAACTTCTTCCTCGGCGACTTCACTGGGGATTTCAAAGTTGGGAGAGAGCATAGAGTTATTGCATTCAATGGATTTGTCCATCTCTGAATCTGCATGTTTTGATTTATGTTTGATTAATTAACTCTCTTTTTTTCATTTTTTAGAAAAAGTTAATGTGAAAGTGGATGCAGATTATATTTTTTATTGTGTTTTTTAGGATTATCATTTCCAAGAAAGGGTAAAACGAAAAACAAACACAAAGTGTGGAATCAAAACAACATTTTTTATTTATGATTCACAATATGAAACAGGGCCCTAAAATACAAACTCATTTGTCTTGGGCAAGACAAAGAGAAATTATTTAAAAGTTAAACCCTATAAAACATCTCTTCGCTTTGGGCGAGGCGAGAGTTCAAAACAAAAGCAAACTAAACTACTTAGAACTATGAACATTAGTCTGAACTTCAACAGGCTTCCAATAGTAGCGAACTCCTTGGACGTCAAGATACTCTGGTAGTTTTCCACTTGGCTTAGTTCTTGAATAGACTTTGGTCGTTGGTCGAACAGGCCTTGAAGACTCTGGATGTTTGACCTTGCCTTTTGTGCTGCTGAAGCGATCTTCTTCGGCTTGATTGGCAGATCGAGGAGCATGGAACACAGCATATGTACTTTCCACTGACATTCGTGTTGAATTCTGGGGATGTTCTTTCCAATCTTCTGAGTGAAGAGACTCATTCTCTGCAATGCTTTCCAATTCGTTTCCAGAATCGTATCCCTGATCTTCAGTAATCACGTTGATGTAGTGATAGTTAGGATTTGTTTTGACAAACTCCACAGGCGTGTTAAAGCAGAGATCCTCATTCGGAACCTCAATTGGTTGATGAGATCGAGAAGATGTGTACAACTCTTCTGGTTGACTAGGATACTCAAAAGGATCGTCCCCTCCAGTGGGCTGGATGTCTTCAATTCTGATTTTTGAGCTCTCAGGTGCAGTGTATTTCACCATGTAGTCAAACTTTCCACTTGGTTCTCCCAAGGTATCCCAAACTTCAGAAGGGACAGGTGGATTTTCATTCTTTTGTAGGGACATGCCTTTGAATTGGTCAGTCGGAGGATAAAACGGCGCATACGATTCTTCCTGAGACACATATTCAGAGCTGGTAAGATAAGTGCTCCACTCTTCAGATCCAGAGAGATCATCTTCGTCACCTTCATTGGTAAGAACATTGACCTCTTGAAGAACAGGGTTTAAGAAACCCCCACTGTGGAATACTTCTTTGATTGGACGAAGTGTTTCATCCCTTTGATTGTCTTTAGGAAATACTGGAGCAAAACCAAGCCCGGCCTTTGTCTCGTTGTTGACAGGTTTTATTACTTGTCCCCAACCTGTAGCATTACCATCTTTCACTATCTGCGTCGCTTCTTTGTAAGAGGAGATAGATGATCTGCTTTTGCTTGTAGATTCATCTTCTAACAGATGTCCTTGGAACTGTGTCCCCTCAACGTCGTTGGCTGTGATGAAAGAAAAGCTGGATAAATGGCTTACTAGTAACGGTTGTTCACCGATGATAGTCACTAGCTTCCCATTTACTGTGAATTTTAGCTTCTGGTGGAGAGTGGATGTCACAGCTCCTGCTTCGTGTATCCATGGTCTTCCTAGCAAACAACTGTAAGCAGCTGGCACATCCATGACCTGGAAGGTGATTTGGAAGGTATGTGGACCGATCGTCATCGGAAGGTCGACCTCCCCAATAACAAATTTCCTTGACCCATCAAAGGCCCTTACCACTATGTCATTGAACTTCATTGGCGTTCCTTTGTAAGATAAACGAGCGAGAGTCGTCTTTGGCATTACATTTAAGGATGGACCGGTATCCACTAGTACGTTGGATAGTGAGTCTGATTGGCAAATCATTGAGATATGCAGAGCCAGATTGTGATCTTTTCCTTCCTCCGGAAGTTCTTCATCACTGAAGCTTAAATTGTTGCAAGTTGTTATGTTGCCCACAATTCCACCAAATTGATCTGTAGTCACGTTGTGATCTACGTAAGCTTGATCTAGTACTTTCATCAAAGCTTCTCGGTGGGCTTCGGAATTCAGAAGTAGAGATAGTATCGAAATCTTGGAGGGAGTCTGCATCAGCTGATCCACGACTCTGTACTCGTTTTTGTTGATTAGCTTCAAAATTTCATCGAAATCTGAGTTGACGTTGGTTCCATCAGACGGTCCAACGTTTACATTTGGATTATCAACGGGAATCCTCGTGGGATTCTCGGGCGGTGTATTAACTGGATTTTGCCTAACAATAGGAACAACAGGCGGCTTTGGCGGCAACGGAGTATGTACACGTCCACTTCGCGTTACTCGTCCGATCTCAGTTATGTTAACATCATCTGAAAGAGTTGGCATGGGTTTCTCCTTCCCATCTTCTATCATAGTTGCACTGTATTGATAGGGAATTGCTTTGTTAGAACTGTATGGAACAGGACCGGGTAGACAGATCACCAAAGGAGACTCTGGAACCTTTGAACCGTTATATTCAACTTCCTCACACTTGGGTACGTTGAAACAGGGGATAATGACGTTTACTTCGGGAATTTCCGAGTTGATATCTGAGACTAAAAGCTCATGCGGAAAATGCCCTACATATTCACGTCATAGTCATTTCTGTTTCTAAAGATCTGTATGTCACCAATGTCTAATAATCGTTGAATGTCTGCTCTTACGGTTGGACATCCTCAAAAATCCTTGAAGCAGATTCTGCAAGCCGTGTAATCATGTTTAGCGAAAGCACCCATTGTACTGTATGTATCATGGAGTGGTACCAAGCTTTCTCTTATCAGATTCACATCTGTGACAAGATACCGATCTGTATTCCTTAGTATCAAATTCACGGTATGTCCACTATGATTGGGGAGTGGATTTGCTTGCACGTTTGGATTTGTGTTCCTGAAGGAAAGAAGATTAGACCTTACTAACCTTTGTACTTCGGCTTTTAGCGCTATGCAATGCTCGAGATCATGACCCGGTGCCCCTTGATGAAAAGGGCAAGATACGTCTTCTTTGTACCACCATGGTAATTTTTTTGGTATCGGAGGCGGTAATCTAGTTTGCACAAGATTTCTTTCTATCAATGCAGGATATAGTTCTGTGTACGTCATCAGAATTGGATCAAATTATGAGACCACAGGCGCGGTTACGATTGTTGTATTGTTGAGCTTTGTCGGTGTTGAGTTTCTTTGGAGCTGCGGAGCAATTCACGTATTGGACTTATTAACAGTGGTGCTATGGCGCTACCTATTATTGTCGGTGACATTCTTTCGTGGTTTCCTCGGGATACCATTCCTATGTCATGTTCCTTTTCTTTGGAAGCGGTTCCAACCCTCTTAGTTCCACTAGAAGATCCTATTTCTTTGACCGGCGTCTGTTGAACTCCTTCCTCTAGCCGCATTCCCATGCTTACCATCTCGGTGAAATCTCCGGGAGCGCTGGCGATCATTCGTTCGTAGTAAAATGGGCCAAGAGTGTTTAAGAAAACCTTGGTCATTTCCTTCTCCTCTAACGGTGGGTTGACTTGGGCAGCAATTTCCCTCCAACGTTGGGCGTACTCTTTGAATGTCTCTTTTTCCCTCTGAGACATGGAGCGGAGTTGATCCCGATCTGGAGCCATGTCAAAGTTGAATTTGTACTGTTGGACAAAGGCTTCGCCTAGGTCATTGACTTTTTGGATATTCGCACTGTCTAGTCCCATGTACCACTTTAGTGCGGCACCGGTGAGACTATCTTGGAAATAGTGAATTAACAATTGGTGATTGTCATTGTACGTAGACATTTTCCTAGCGTACATCGTAAGATGACTTTGCGGGCAGGAATTTCCTTTATACTTTTCAAAGTTAGGGACTTTGAACTTTGCAGGTATCCTTACGCGAGGAACTAGGCATAGATCGTGGGCGTTCTTCCCAAACAATTCCTTTCCACGGATTGTTTTGATCTCAAGCTGCATCTTAAGGAGCTGTTCCTGGAGATTCTCCATCGCCACGGATTCGTGTTATCGCTGGACTATGGTGGACTTCTTAGTCTACGAGTGTGCACTACTGCCGAGTTTGTCATAATCGGTTGAGAAACCGTCATAGTGACTTGTGGAAAGGTTACTCCATCTTGTGGAGTAAGTGTTGAGTTCGTAAAGTAGGCACCTCAAGCGTGGTTGTTTGTACACGAGGATTAGGTTGATGAAACCCGATGCGAAATTGAAAGGCATGCCCATGGATAACCTTCGGCATCTTGAAGAGTGGACTCTTGCAGTTGAAGCTGGAGTAGTAGTGATTTACGAAATCGTAAACGATTTTGGCTCAATGTTGCTTGCTGACTTTGCGTAGTTGCCAATGAACTTACCAAAGAAGTGAGTCTCTCCACCTCCTCTTGGAGTGTCGTCACTGTGCTGCGAAGCTCAACATTTTCTTGCTCAAAGCCTTCCATTATTTTCCTTCTTTTGAGCAGTATTGTATGTACGAGTCGGTTGTGGACGTGGTCGAGAAACTCTAAGACGCGACAGCTTGACGGTCTTTCTCTTTCTGGAAAAAATTCCAAAAGATAAGACTCTAAATAATAAACTCGATATGCAAAGTATGATGCATGGTTATGAATTCAAAGAGAAAGAATTTCCAAAGAATTTACGCTAAAAGAGAAATTTCAGGCAAATATTTGGATGGAAAACGCTTATTTTATTAATTATTGAAAGAAGATTACAATAATTTTTGTTTTTGAGCATAGCTCATACAATGATAAAATAAATGATAAAATTACAATCTAAACTAATTAATCGTCCTCGTCGGATGAAGATCCAAAGGCTTGATGTAGCTTCAACTTCAGGATTTCCTTCCCATAGTGAGCTTCGATTCGACCTTCTCGACTTTTAGCTTGCTGATGACTTTCTTCCACTCGTCAGGAGCGGGGTCGCTGGTTGTCATTTCCCCAAGCTTTCTTTTTCTTTCTTTGATGTATCTTTTGATCGCGTTATCTTTCTGACGAATCTTCTCATCTTTCTCCATGAGCCATTCATCTTGGAAGTAAAGCGTCTTTTCATGATCTTTGACCTGCTTCTTAAGCTTCTCATTTTCGAGGTCAGTCTTAAAGAACTTATCTTCCAAAGCCTTTTTCTCAAGCCTCGTCTTGGCCAAAGCTTCTTGGTATTCTCCCATAGTCTCAACGGGAAAAATTGTTGATCTGGAAGCTGTTGAAAACATAGGTTCTTCATAAGCATAAGGCATTCAGAATTCCTTTGCTCTTTTCTTCACCCAAGAAGTGTAGATTTCCATGGCTACACAATTGCTTGCATTACCCTTTTCCTTCTTTCGGATATGATGCCAAGCTCTGATCATTCTGGCTTTCAATCCTTGAGAATCTTCCCCCTCATGATAAAAGTAGCTTTCTACTGTAAAACCAAGAGGTTTACTAGAGTTCGCATACACGAGTTGGCGTCTTGCCAAGAATGGGTTGTAGTTGATTCCTCCTTTCATACCGATGAGAGGTACGTTGGCAAATTCTCCACAACTTTCAATGATTTCCATCTCATTGTCTGTCAAGGTATACCAATGGATATCGTCGTTTGTAAGAGACATGAGCCTTCGAGACCAATGCCAATCGTCTTTGTTTCGCGGAAGATAGGAGATTTAGGCAAGTGTGAAACAATCCATTTGAAGAACAGGTACACAACATACGATAGTTCCATCTCCTTGCGATTCCTATGATGAATGGAGAAATACGTGTCACCAAGCAAAGTGGGAATGGGATTTCCAATCAGAAAAATCCTTATGGCGTTGATATCAACGAAACTTGGAACGTTGGGGAACAACACCAATCCATAGATGAGTAAAGCTAAAATAGCTTCAAAGGCTACCATACTACCGGCTTCAGAGAATTTAAGAGCCTTCTCCATTAGGAACTTTGAAGTTAGTCCTAAGAGTTTTCCTTTGGTAGTTAGGTTTTTATCTATCTCAGATTTCTTTAAGTGAGTCATTGTTGCAATGACTGGTGACTTAGGAATGGCTTCCAAACCATTGAAAGACACCTTATCTGATACTGAGATACCTAGGATGTGTGCGTACTCTTCCAAAGTAGGCATCAACTGATAGTCAAGGAAAGTGAAACAGCGATAGACTGGATCATAAAACTGAACGAAAGTTTTGAGAAGTCCTTCATCAACGTTAGTGTTCGGACGATTAAAAGAGTTCCATAGCGTTTTACGAAATCGAGGGATCTTCTACCAAGGATGCTAACTCTTTAACTTTCCTACATCAGGAATCCTAAAACTTTATTTCTTGGTGAATCTTCCTCGGCGTCCATCACTCTAACCTAAAATATTTACAAAGAAAAATTTCTAAATTCTTTAGAAATGGGAAGAGAAATGAAGTTTTGAATGAATGCATGAATGCTACAAACATGGTTAGTAGTTATACACACGGTCAAGCGTTTGAAGTCACGAGCATGAGGCCAGCGATAAGAACCAAGCGTGGGTAAGTTCTAAGGGCTTATTCATCGTGAAGCGGGTTCTCACGATAATCAGGCTCAACGCTTCTCTTTGAAATATTATCGGATTTGTTGAATACTCGAAGTCCAATAATATTTTCAGAAAAACTACTTTGATCGTGGTCTCGCATGACAATTATTCTAAGCTTATGCTGAATAATTTACACTACATCCTAAATGGCAAGGATGGGTTATGTGTTCTCTGACCACTCGACCGTTAGTTCTCTCGAAAGCAAAATGTCTTCGCAAATACTTGCTAAACACAAATACTCCCAAGACAACCTCCATTGAGAGGGATCTCAAATTAACTCCGTAAATCTTGAGACTTCTCACAAGTTAATAGGACTATACCCCACCTAGATCTTAAAATGTTTCTTAAATACGGGTTAGGATTTCTTTCCATCAGATGAAATCGCGAAAACACACAATAAAGAAAAACAAACATATGCACATATGAAAACTTAACCCCTCTTTTTCTTTTTGAAAACAAAAAAGCTTGGTGCTCTTGAGCAGAGTCACATTTTTTTTGAAAATCAAAATTTAGCGTTTCTCCCGATAGAGTCGCCATTTTACATTCGCGTTAAAAGTGGCCGGGAATTGAATCTGAATTCGAATTCTCGGCTCAAAACGATTTACTCTTTGATTTGTTTATAAAGATGCCATGATATCAAGCTTTATTATTTCCAACACAAGAAAAATGATTATGAAAAAGGGAAAAGGCAATACCCTCAATTGATATGATATGCATTACGACTAGCGAACTAGGCGTAGCATTGGGAGATTCGGATAAGGGGGGTTTGTTATATAAAGGGAATAGATGGAGCACCCTAAATATATATAGTTATCTATAGCTTTATATATGAATATGTTTGATATGTTTGTGTGTTTTAAGTTGCTATTTCTATGATTGGGAAAGTTTCTCCTTTGGATTTTAAGAAGGGTAGATTATGTGGGATCCTAGGTTTTGTTATTATTGTGCTCGCAAATATCATTGGGATCTTCTGCATACATATCCCTTAGTGGGAACCAGAGCATTTGTAGCTCGGATCTAAAGGGATCTATGGTTTGTTTGGTTTGAGGGAGAAAGAAATTTGCTCGGCAAGGATGAGACCTTGTGCCTACGTATTCTCAAGAGGATGTTGAGAAAGTCAGAGCAATCGTAGTTCCCACTTATGCTAGTGGAAGCAACGGAAGTTATTAAGAGACACAGACAAATGTCATCTTAATGAAAAATGTATCTAATCTATTTCATCACATACATTTTGAAAGGTTGATTGATTGAAATCTTTCATCGTAAGTTATAGGTGTTTTGCTTGAGTGTACAAGCATTACCACTTACGAGTTTTTAGAAAGATGTTTGAAAAAAAGATGATTGAATCTTTTAATTGTAACCATTGGGTGTTTTGCTTGAGTGTACAAGCGATACCACTTACAGATTAAGAGATGTTTTTGTTTGAAAAGTTTTTGATTGTATGTGATGTAATAGATGAGATACTTCTTCCATAGAGATGATAGACGTCTAAATCTCTAGGAGAAATTGATTGGATTAGGGGGATGCTTTTAAGAAGCCCATGGGTCCTTGTATTGTTAGCCCAAGAGGAGGCATTCTGAGGGTCATCGAGGGTCCTTGTATGAAGCTCAAGAGGAAGCTATAGGGTATGGTTGGCTTTGGCTTTAAGAGGGATTTCACCGGGAAACCATCCTCTTAGGATTAAGAGCAATTTCACCGGGAAATTATACTCTCTGGGTTCTATCCTAGCGCGGGTGATTCTTTGTATTGGAAGCCCAATAGGAGGCTGTTTAAGAGATTTCCTGGTCTCTTTCTTTGTTTGATGCCCAAGAGAAGGCTAAACTCAATGAGGAGTTCTTTTGAACGAAGCCCAAGAGGAGGCTAACTCAGCAGGGGAGTATTGTCTTATATGAAGCCTAAGCAGAGGCTAAACTCAGATGAATGAGTTTTCTTATATGAAGCCTAAGAGGGGGCTAACTCAGATGAAATGAGTTACCTTGTACAAAGCCCAAGAGGAGGCTAACTCTGTGGGGAACTTAATGGTTAGACTAGTTGTTATGTTATAACCAGACAGTTATATAAACAAGTATATGAAGTTTATTCACAGGAGTTTATGAAGGAAATATAAACAAATGCATGTAAAGTTTATTTACAAGAGTTTATGAAGGAAATATAAACAAGTGTGTGTAAAACGAACGTTTGAAACGAGCGTAACTTGATTATTTACAAGTTTGGATGTGTACAAGGAAGTAAATATGTACACGAATGAGTATTTATGTACAAGGAGAGGTGGATGTACATAGGAGGGTTGGGACTTACACCGTAAGGGAGGCCCATTGGTTTAAAAGCAGTTTCACCGGGAATAATGCTCCTTTTAATACCAATGGTATTCAGTGTATATACAAGAGAAACGAAAACAAACGGACGAAGTTTGTCTGTACTTGAGTATTTACAAACGTATCTGTATTATGTACAAGTAAAAATTGGTATGTACATAAAAGAATTGGATATGTACAAGGATATAATTATGTACGTAAAAAGAATTTTGGGACTTACACCGTAAGGGAGGCCCATGATCGGTTAAGAAATTTGAGGAAAAACGAGTTCCATTTTATCTTCAAATCGGATCGATCATGGAAGAAAGGATGTAAGTTTGATGAAAAGTTTGAAAAGCTCTTGAAATTGTTTTTGAAAGATAAAATATACTTACAAGAAGTTTGAAAAAGTTTCAGGTTTTGAAAGTTTGAAAGAAACGTCTTTGAAAGTGCTTTGAAAAGTACTCAAAACGTATCGTTTTCGGCTCGATAAAAATGTAATCAAACGAAAGTATTTTTGAAATTTTTTGACATTACTATAAAATATACATGCTAAATGACAAGTGTACAAAAAATAACCTCAAAATGAGGAGTTTTGATTGGGTTTTGAAAGAGTCAAAGTTTGAAAAAAATATGAAGAGAAAATGAAAAAGTTTGGCAAAAATGGTCCCAAGGCTACTCGAACCCGGGACCATTGGCAAGGCGTGGCATGACAAAGTGTTAAGAGTGAGCTGGAAACCGCTGGGGCGGCAATACATCCGTGTATTTATCTCAAACCATGTTATAATATTATAAACTAACTGTTTGAATTTGAAAAAACGCGCGCAATCATCTTCTTCTTCCGCGATCCTTCAATCATCCATGGATTCGTTGTTTCTCAATGAAATTGCTCGATGTAAACATCAAACTTGATCGAAATTGAACCAGGAACATGATGATGTGGTTTAATTTCATTTATTTTTAGTTTAACATGATTAAATTTCCAGAAAACACGAAGAACCCTAATTCTTTAAAATCAAATTGAAATCGTGTATGGACATGGATTCAAGCAATTAGTTTAGGGTTAATGATCAGTGATAGTGCAGAAACAAAACGGTCAAGCCATTTTTGAACTGGAAGTTAGAAATCAAGGAGTTCGAAGTTGAGTCACTTACCTCTTGAAGCTGAGATCGAAATCTTCAAAGGAGTGTTTCCAGTTGTTGTTTAAGGATTGCTGGAGCACCAGCGAGCTTCATGGAAGGTGTGAGGATGGTCTGCTTGCTCTGAAATTGTCTGGATCATTCCAACCAAGTCCACTTGCATATGCTTGAAATGAAATTTGAATCCGTTCTTGGAGGTGTTACAGATCAAAAGTGATGGTTTGTATCATCCATATGGAGTATGTTGATGATATTTGAATGATAAAAACACAACTTGCTCGAGCCAAACATCAGTTTTGAAAGTTAAGGCAGTTTTGGCAAGTTTGAAAGTTTGAAATGCAATTCTGGTTTTTAGCTATTCTTATGTTGATTTTAAGTTTCAAACCAATTATATATTGATTTTAAGACATGTTAGACACCAAATCTCTCATGGTTTTCCACAAGTTTTGAAAATTGCAAGAATTCTCACTTTGAACTATGTTACTTGAAATTTAAGAAAGAAAGGAGAAAGCTTGTTTTGGCATAGCTTTGGTGTGGTTTCAAATGGCAAACATGACCTCTATTTATAGGTCAAAAAATCAGATTAGCAAGTGAGGAAGATTGGCTTGGATTTGGACAACTTGCCTTAGAGGGCAAGAAAGTCATTTTTGCCATAAATGCAAAAGGAACCTTCCTTTTAACCATGGTTAAATTTCAACTTGATCTTATCTCATCATAATTACTTTCCATCTGATTTTTATCAGTTCTATCCTTCTTGCTAGGTGGCAAGGCTTCTAGAAGGAGATTTTGCAAAAATGACTTGTAATTTTGAAGGTTGTACTTGAAAATCATGGCTTTTGGAGCTCTATGTTTCAAAATCAAAAGTATAGCTAGACACCATGGATTTGCAAGTTCTTGGACATTTTGGAAAGCTTGTTTCAAGGTCTACAACTTTCATGTTTTGAGTTTTTTCTAATTCCAAATGGAACTATGTGAAAAATTGCCATGAAAGTAGGAAAAAATGTGAAATTTTAACACTTGAAAATTTTTCTAAGTGTTGAAAATTTTGACTTTTTGTTGACTTTTCCAAATTTCTTGATTTTTTATGATCATGATGGATCATTTGAAGTATTTTGATGATTGAAAAAGTTGACCAAAAGTCAAAGTTTGACTTTTCAGTGCAGATGAAATTTCATCAGATGATCCAGAAATTGACTGATGAAAATTGTGAACTTCTGTGATGTTTTGAATCCAGAAATTAGGTCAACATGTTGTATTGAAGATAGAAAGATCAATCTCTAGGCAAAAAAAGTCATTCATTGATCAAAAAATCAGTGATTGCTTATCCTCGATAAAAAACCCTAATTGGTCGATCCTCGATATATCATGAGAAAAAATTGGATATCTGAAGATCAGAGGTTGATGATTTGATTAAGATAGATCAATTAAGGTGAGTGAAACTCAAACCCTAATTGATTACCTCTTGAATCAGATGAAAAATTGATGAAACCCTAATTTTGACTGTAGCGCCACACGATTAATTACATTACGAGCTTAGTGATGCAATAATGCAAATGTAAGGTGGTATATTAGGTCAAAAATTGGGGTATGACACAAAGCGCTGCAAGTTTTCTCGAGCTGTGAGTATCTTGTTTCACAGTCGGTATACCTTTTGCTAAGGTAGTATATTGCATACTCGTTTCGACGAGACTCGTCATGTTTCCCCGACACACACCCCATTGAATTCTCTAATATTGTTAAGTACATGATTAAAGGTCTTCCTTCAACTGGTGGAATTAGGATTGGAGGTTCTTGTAGGTACTCCTTGATATTGTCAAAAGTTATCTGGCAATCGTCGTTCCATTCTACTACTTGATCTTTCTTCAGTAACTTGAAGATTGGCTCACAAGAAGCAGTCAGATGTGCAATGAATCTGGCAATGTAATTCAGTCTTCCTAAGAAACCTCTGACTTCTTTCTCGGTATGGGGAGCTGGCATTTCTTAAATAGCTTTAACCTTAGCAGGGTCAACTTCGATACCTTTACCACTAACAACAAATCCCAGGAGTTTTCCAGATCTGACTCCAAAGATGCATTTGCTGCGATTTAGTCTTAATTTGTATTTATTTAGTCTATCAAACAACTTACACAAATGATCAAGATGTTCTTCTTTGGTTTGGGATCGAACTATCATGTCATCGATGTAGACCTATATCTCGTGATGGACCATATCATGGAATAAAGCTACCATAGCACGTTGAAAAGTTGCGCCAACATTCTTCAACCCAAACAGCATGACCTTGTAACAGAAAGTGCCCCATTGCGTAACAAAATTAGTCTTCTCCATGTCTTCGGGGGCCATCTTGATTTGATTGTAATTGGAGAAACCATCCATAAAGGAGAAAACTTTATGCTGAGCGGTGTTGTCAACCAGGACATCAATATGTGGAAGTGGAAAGTCCTCTTTCAGACTCACCTTATTCAGATCTCGGTAGTCAACACACATACGCATTTTACCATCCTCATTATGTACGGGAATGACATTTGCAACCCACTGCGGATAAGAAGTAACGACTAAGAAACCGACATTGAATTTCTTCATGACTTCGACTTTAATTTTCTCAGACATTTCAAGACGCATACGGCGAACTTTCTGCTTCATAGGGAGAAAACCTTCTTTCGTTGGTAGTCGATGTACCACAATGTCGACATCTAAATCTGGCATGTCTTCGTAAGACCAAGCAAAAATCTCGATATAATCTTGCAGCATCTGGATCAATCTCTCTTTAATACTGTTCTCAAGACCCGCTCCTATCTTGATTTCTTTTTTGTTTTCATTGGTACCTAGATTTACAATCTTGACCAGTTCTTTGTGCGGATGCATAGCTCTTTCCACCTGCTGTAGTAGTCTAGCAATTTCTCCTGGAACTTAACAATCATCCTCACCTTCGTCTTTGGCTTGGTAGATCGGATTATTGAAGTCATATTTAGCAATAGAAAAGTCGTTATCCACGAGATCTAGAGTGAATGTGGATCTGCAGTTTATTACGTGGGTGTGTGTAAGAACACATAGCTTTTGAAAAGGTGATAAAGTAAAAGGAAATACAGAGAGCACAATATTTGAATGCAAAATTCCAATGATTTATTGAATGAAAATATGCGAATGACAAACAATTATCCTCACAAATGAGCCATTGTGCCCCGGGAAAGGCACTAGGCTTAAAGTCTTATTGTTGGAAACTATAAAGCTTAAAATCATAAAACAGAAGAAAAAAACAATTACTCCTTGTTCGCGTTAAAAAGTGACGCGCAAGGGAATCGAATCTTAATTCGGATCCTCTAGCTCGAAATGATTTACTCTTTTGATTTGTTTATAAAGATGCCGCGAGCATCAAGCTTTATTATTTCCAACACAAGAAAAAATGATTATGAAAAAGGGGAAAGCTGCAATACCCTCAATTGATTTGATATGCATTACGACTAGTGCGAACTAGGCATAGCATTAGGAGATTCGGGCAAGGGGTTTGTTATATAAAGGGAATAGATGGAGCACCCTAAATATATATAGTTATCTATAGCTTTATATATGAATATGTTTGATATGTTTGTGTGTTTTAAATTGCTATTTCTATGATTGGGAAAGTTTCTCCTTTGGATTTTAAGAAGGATAGATTATGTGGGATCCTAGGTTTTGTTATTATTGTGCTCACAAAGATCATTGGGATCCTCTGCATACATATCCCTTAGTGGGAATTGATGTGCGATAAACCTAATGTGTCTAACGGAATCTTAACTGCAAGCGCACAGCCTATCGCGGTAGTAATAAAAGATTGTCGATCCCACAGAGACTTTGTAATCACTCTAGTGCTGGAAAGTAATGTTTGTTTAGCTAAGGCGGAAATTGTCACGTTTGGTTTTAGGAAGGTTAAGGAAGGTAAATTAATTGGTTTTAATGTAATTATAAAATGAAAGGGTCGGTATGCAATAGAGTCGACTTAAAGGATCTAATCGGACCTAGGCATATAAGGATGGTCAACTTAGTTTATCAGAGAATTAATTAGTTTAAAACCCTCGACTCACACTTTCATGGTCTTATCTCGGATTATCGTCTAAAGCCCTATACACCTTTAGCTAGCCTATAAGTGTTTAGAAGTATTTTTGGAAACTTAATTAATTCTAATGTTTTAAAGCGCTTTCCGTATTTAAATCAAATGCCTAACTTTAGCTATCCGGTTAAAAACCTCACACTTTCGTGGTCTCGATCTAACCTATTTATCTTCTTACTTTCGTAACGAAGGTTTTGTTTTTAAGCATAAAAAGTTATAACCAGAGTTAAGTTGATTAAAGTTTTAGCCTAAGTTGTTGATCAGATGCCTAATGTCTCTTACTATCCCATACCGACACTAAAGGTTTAGCTAGCCATGGAAATTAAAACTAACGTCTGAGAAGTAAAACAAACAAATACAAATTGGACATTGTAAATAATAATAATTTAAATTGCATTAATTAATTAAAGAATACTTGTAACAAATTGCAAAAAAAATAAAAAACCTGAAAATAAAGCAGTATCCTATATCCTTCTTCCACAGGTCGGAAAATCGGATTCGGAAATTGAAACGTAAAAGTTCTGAGGCTTGAATAATAAATCCTAAACTATAATAATAATTTCCTAATGTTGGAGATTATTATTTGGGAAATGAAAATGAAAGAACGGGAAATGTTGAATGCAGAAAAATAATAACTGATGGAATACTGGTTTGATTTGTGAGCTTCCATAAAGAAAATTCTCAAAAACTCCGTCCGTTTGATGTTGGAAGCTGAGGTATTTATAGAGAGTGAATCTGGAAGTTGGTTCCTAAAATTCCTCACGTAGCTTTCCTTCCACTTCTCCATGAATATAGGAGTGTGGGGTTGTTGAGGTTGAATGTGTGATCGTGGGAGAAATTCCAGGAGAGAAATAAGGATGTGAAACTCCTTACATTAAGCTTAGGCCACGTTACGCATATTTTGAAAAGCGGTATAATGCGCGTTCGTTCGTGGTGAATGTGTGAAGCAGACTTGTGGTTTCTCCGTGTTACGGTCGTGGTGGATACGTGGCGGTCGTAACACGCTTGATATGTTACGGTCGTTGTGGATGCGTGGCGACCGTCACGCTAAAATTGTAATCTTTGTGATTTAATCTTTTTCTTGTTCTTTTGGTGGTTTCTTGCATTGTTTCTTGTTTCCTTTGTTTTGAACTAAGTTGTGAATACGCAAAAAGTAATGACAATCTCGAAATATTCGGAGTTAATCGGGTCAAATTAATAAAACGGTAAATTTCATGTAATATAAGCGATATGATTTCGCGTTATCAAATTCCCCATACTTAAACCTTTGCTTGTCCTCAAGCAAAATAATCAATTAGAAGTATCGGACAAGTTTTTATAAGCATATGACTAGTATACCTTTTGTTTTCAAATAATCATAAGAAATCCTAAGTTAGTTTGGCCAAGAAAGCGAATGAAACAACGACAATACGTTAATGACACAAGCAACGGGCTTGTGACGACTATCCGTTTTAGGCGAAATGTCCAATTATATCGTTATAATTCAACTCGAAGCTCTCGTTCCTAGTTCACCCGGTTTCGTTCTCGCGCAATCACATTAAGCCCATTATCTATACACATGCGTAGTGGAATAGCGGTTAGTGGTGCGATCGAATACAGCGGTTTGGCACAATTATGTGGCAACCTCTTATATCCAATTGCATGATGCGGGGATCAAACCGTAATCGCCTACCGAGTTTAGTACGGATGCTTCTAAACCACCAAAACAATGGATTCTCATGTTACTTAGTGAAAGCTTCCGCATCCGTTGGATTAAACGATCGGGTGAGGATCGCCCAATTTAATTGGTGCCTTGGCTATTTCCTTAAATCATGTAACATTTTTTTTTAAAGCAATTTGTTTAGATCATCCACTTATGTTCATCGGCTTCCCACGTGGCTTGTGTTAAGACTGGTGCCGACTGCTAGTATAAACTACTAGGGGCTAA
The DNA here is from genome assembly GCA_021764765.1 of Vicia sativa. Lineage (NCBI taxonomy): Eukaryota > Viridiplantae > Streptophyta > Magnoliopsida > Fabales > Fabaceae > Vicia > Vicia sativa. Next base: position 261,253,092 of record CM038794.1, on the reverse strand, counting down.
TTTAAGGTTCAAAACTTAGAATATCGATATAACGAAAACAGGGACGATACGCGTAAGTAGGGAGTCAAAGGTGTCATAACCGTATAGTTCTTGTTGGATCGCTCTCGGCCTTCTAACTAAGATTTCGGTAAAAGTAGGTAACTAACGATTATGCGAATATAAATGCGAAAAATTTTTGGTATGGCTAAATAAAACGGGGAGAAATGAAATAACGAAATATAACTAAAATAGACATGAAATTACTCGTTCTGGAATTTTAAAATGCAGTACTCCTCCCACACTATATCAAACATTGTCTCAATGTTATGATATAATGGCGAGGTTAAATGAAAGATACAACGGAAAACAAGGAAAACAACAAAGAAAGAGGAAAAAACTACTGGCGACCGCGGCGGCTTCGGGTTCTGGACCTTCTGGAAGGAGTAGCTTCAGAGTCAGTGCTCTATGGTCCGAAAGATGAAACATCCATCCTCAGAGCGTTCAGCTCGCTCAGCACTTCCTCAAGCCTTTCATTCGTCGAGCGCTGACCACTTAAGATTTGAGCATTCTGCGCGACTAAGGCGTCGAAGCGCTCCTGATGCACCCTCTCGGCTCTGGCAGATATAAGATTTTGATGGTGGATAGCTCGGAGGATCTCGTCAAGAGACGGAGGTGGAGGAAGCGGAGGGCGACTCGGTATGTCGCACGGAATAGCTCTATCGGTTCTTCTGCATCATCTCGGGGCCGACATGAGGTTCTTCTTGAGCAGCGGCGGGGCCTTGAGGTCTTCAAGGTTGAAAAGCGGTTGGCTCGGTTACGAGGGTCGATCCCAAGGCAAAACAATATTAGTATAAACGCGGTTTTGGATCCTTTGGATGGAACTTGCCATCGTCCGCTCGTAGATGAGGTGGTGATTTGCAATGGTCAAGAGCGAAGGTCGGGATGGTAGATGACCAAGGGTGTCACCATGGTTTAGTGCTAAAGCCGAGAAGTGACAAGCCCTCCAAAATAGAAAGTTTTCCACCTACAGTGCGGATGGAGTGGATATGGGCGGGAGGAAAGGTGCGGCATTGATTTTCGACCGAGAATGCATGATGCATGAAGAGCGACTCCTTGGAGTTTAACTTAGTTCTTGTCTCTTGCGAAGATTGTGTTGCCTAGAATGCGGTGGAAATAGCGTATGGGTGGGTTATGGATTTGAGTGGCGTTGAGATGATCATAGGAGTGAGCTCGGTTGTTTGTGAGCTATGCCAAAGGTCGAAAGATGCTTCTCCAAAGTTATGCAGTGCGGAGATGGGAACCTTCCTCGGTCGAAATCAAGCAATTGTCAGCAGCGTTACGAGAGAACTCGTATTCGGTACCAAATATCGAAACTTCACAACACGGAAAGTTGGTTAGTGGAACCGGCGGAGTGATGTAGCGAAAGGCGAGGAACTCGAGTGAGTGTCTAAGTAAATGGGTTGGGGCTGGCTACAGGCTCCATATTGACACTCTGAAGAAGGCGTTGAACACCTTCAAGCAAACCAAGGTCCCTCAAACAGTCAGTATCAACATACCGAGTGGGGTGCAGACCACGGCGTTGGAATTTCAAAAACTTAGTGCGTTGGGTCTCACCATGCTCACCATCACGTAGGATAACGCCAGGAATAGGTTGGGGATTATTTGCCATTTGCATGCAAGGATTGTTGAGTGAGAGTGGGTGTTATTGGTGAATAAGAGAATGAGGACGTGATACGGGTAATGTGTGTATATATAAGGGAAGGAGATAGTGGGAAGTTTGAAAGTTGAGAGGGATTGATGGTGGGTTGAATGGGTAATTAACGGGTAGTTAATGGGGAAGTGGAATGTTTGAGTTATGGAAAAGAAGAGAAAAGGTTGAGGGAAGGAAAAAGCTACGTTACGGAGTTCATGTAGCCGTGTTACAGTCGTAACACCTAGCGGCGGCGTAACGCTGAAGGGGCGTTACGGTGGGAATGGATTACGATCGTGGCGCTACAAATTTTGTAAATTTTTACAGAACAGAACATACTTGCACAGAGTAACATTATATATTAAACAGAACATCTCAGATACTCCAACATAAACATAACACTATTCCATTCAACATACATATTCCAATATAGATAATTCGCAATAGAGTAGAAAACCATAAAACATTGTAAGCATAATAATGATTGTAAGTTTAAAACTGAGAACAAACAATCAATTGTATTGAATCAAATTAAGTAACTTGTTCTTTTTGGCATAATTTAAATGACTTGTAAATAAAGCGGTAATTTAACCAGAATTGAAACTACCTAGAAACAAACGGAATGGGAAAATTCTAAAACTAAAATTGAAAAAGCGAAAAACTAAAAAACTAAAAAACTAAAACTACTTCATCAATTTTTCTTTTAAAATCTCTAAAGCTTGGGTGATGTTATAGAATTGCTCCTTGTGATGTCGGTCAAACCAATAAGATCCGCATAGTCTTCAATTCATCCTTGATTCCATCAATATCATTTATAAGCATCCAAAGTGGTCGAATGGTGTTTAATTGTGTAGTGTTTTCTCCTTGGTTTGTGTCGGGGCCTACTTGTGCTTGACCATATTTGTAAAGTCATGGTAACGGGAGGGTTTCGGATCTTTCGTTTTCGACATGAAATTATCGGCAACAAAATATGATTGTGGTGTTTACGGTGTCTACGGGTGGTCGGTGGATTCAATTCATACAACCAATTATCACGGTTATGGACACTAACTCGGGCATGGTTCGGAAGGGTAAAAGAGTAACAACCGTTTCTTATCGGGTAATCATAAGGTGCGGGCCTAAATTTCCTATTATCATGTTGTTGAAGCAATTCAATATTCATAGGCCTAATTGATCCAAAATGCACATTATTAAGTTAGAAGTCCAAGATTGCAATCATTGTAACCAATCCTCCCACCTTGCGGGAACATTAGGGTCCTCACTAATGCGGGTAAAGGTCTTCATCGAGTGGGACAGCATTGCGTCATGTTTTAAACAAATTCAGAGAGTTCATCCTTGGATCTGACATTTTGGTTTTGTTCTTTTCCAAGCAGTGTGGGCAAGAATCCTATGGAAATAACGGATGGGTGGGTTATGTATTTCATTATTATCCATGCTTTACGGGTCGGGGTGATAGTTTAAAGTACCCGAAATAGTCACTCAAAATCCAATAAATCAGCCTCGGGGTAGTAAATGCTAAGGGTCCAACTAATCCCTAATATAGGTGAACTCCCTACCAAAAGTCAAGGCAATAATTCCTTCGGGCTCCGACACCATGTTCGGGGATGTAAACTAATGAACTCAAGAACTCAAGGGTGAGCTCTCGGTAAGTGATGAACCTATTTTTCAGATGCTCTCTCCCATCCTAGCGGTTAAACATGTAGTAAACAACATCGATTATGCCTAAAGTGTCCATAGTGGGTTCATCATGTCTGAGGTTAAGCGTGGTTCTTTGAGACGAGCCTCAAATCGTCTCCTTTGGTTTCTACCTCTAAAGGTGGTTTCCATAAAATTATGGGGATCCATAGTAAAAGTAAATCGGGAAGCAGTAGAGGAGAAAGTAAAGAAAAAGACTTTCGAAATCTGTGCAAGTAAAATTGTTTTGAAATCGGTTTTATAAAAGTTTAAAAGATGAAAAGTACTTATAACCAAAAACAAAACAAAATAGCAAACAAAAACAAGATAGTAAATAGAATAGCAAACAAAAACAAAAATTTGCCTCCCATGAAGCTTTTTAACGTCATAATGACGAAATGCCTAGTGAAAGATTAGTCGGGAGAAATAGGTAATAATGCGAGTTTAAGCTTATTCGTATAATCTATTATCTATCGATAATCTTAACTGCCCGTTTACAATAAGCGCTATTTCTATCCTTAATTTCTACCGCTCCGCTAGGAAATACTTTTGTAATTTCGAAGGACGGACCATCTAGATTTAAGTTTTCGAGGGAAAGTCTAAGTCTAGAATTGAATAAGAAATCCACATTTTTAGTGCGTTCTTTGTAAATTTTAAGCGTTTTCATAAGCGTCTAGTCTTAATTCTTCCAATTCATGCAAATCGAGGATTCGTTTCTACGATAGTGTAATTAATATTGAGTGTCTTTATCGCCCAATAAGCTTTATGCTCTAATTCTCTTGGGAGGTGGCAGGATTTTCCGTGAGCGAGTTTGAAAGGTGTAGTTCGATAGGAGTCTTGTAAGCTGTCCTATAAGCCCATAAAGCTTCGTTAAGCTTGGATGACCAATCTTTTCGAGATATAGCGGCAGTTTTTCTAATATTTGTTTAATCTCTGTTGAAACTTGACTTGTCCGCTAGTTTGCGGATGATAAGGTGTTGCTACGCGGTGTTTCACGCCATATTTAGATAGTAATTTATCAAATATCTTGAAATAAAATGAGATCCACCGTCGATAACAAGTCGAGGAACACCAAAGCGGAAAATTATATTCCTAAAAAGCTTTATCACCACTCGTGTGTCATTTGTAGGAGAAGCTATTGCCTCGATCCATTTTGAAACATAATCGGCATTCTACAGTATAAACTTGTTTCCAAAGAAGATGGGAAAGGTCCCATGAAATCTATTCCCCAAACATCAAAGACTTGACTTCAAGTATTCCTTTACGAGGCATTTCATCGCGTCTCGAGATATTACGGTGCGTTGGCGATCCGCGATTTTGGCGATGTGGACATCCTTCCACAGTTAGGCGAGAAAAGGCGGATTGGAGGTTTGGCACACGTTTTAGAGGTGCTAGCATGTCCGCCATAAGGAGATGAATGACAATGGAAATAGCGTCTTCTATTTCTTAAGTCGGGTATACAGCGGCGGAAAATTCCATCAGTCCTCGTTTAAATAAAAGTGGTTCGTCCCAATAATAACTCTTGAGATCATGGAAGAATTTCTTTTACATTGGTAAGTTAAGTCGGTGGAAGCGCGCGGCTAAATAGTTAACGATGTCGGCATACCAAGGCAATCCTATGGTCATGTCAATGGCTTCCATGACTTCCTTAACCGGTTTATTTAAATCCATTGAGCTAGGTCGCTTATCATATGTGCTATCGGATGTTCATACGGAAAATAAATCGTTAATTGGCACTTGTTGGGTTTATACCTTCAAGCGGGATAAATGATCCGCTTCTGACGTTTTCGGTTCCTTTCTTGTCCTTAATTTCCAAGTCAAATTCTTGTAAAAGCAAGATCCATCGGAGTCTCGGTTTTGCATCTTTCTTGGCAAGTAAATATCGATAGCGTGGTCCGTGTAGATGATTATTTTGCTCCTACAAGGTAAGAGCGAAATTTGTCAAGGCGAAGACCACGGCTAAGAGTTCTTTTTAGTTGTGGCGTAATTCATCGGTGAGTCTAGCGTTACTTGGCGTAATAAATTGCGTGAAGTTTCTTATCCTTTCTTTGTCCAAGAAGCTGCGCCTCTGGCGTAATCATGGCATCGCACATGATTTGAAAGGTAACCAATCGGCGGTTGCATGATTGGTCTGCGAAATAAGTGCGACTTTAAGGGTTTCAAAGCTTTAAGACAATCGTCATCGAATATGAACTCGGCATCCTTCATTAATAGACCGGTAAGTGGTTTTGTAATTTTAGAAATCTTTAATAAAGCGTCGGTAAAACTGCGTGTCCTAGAAAACTTCGTATCTCGAGCGGTCTTAGGTGGTTGGAGTTCTTTAATCACTTCTATCTTAGCTTTATCAACTTCAATTCCTTTATTGGAAATAACATGTCCAATCGATTCCTTCTCGACCATGAAATGGCATTTTGATTAAGCACAAGGTTCACTTTCACATCGTTCTAAAACACTCTCTAAATTAGATAGACATCCTTGAAACTTTGTCCACACGGAGAAGTCGTCCATAAACACTTCCATGATGTTGTCAATGAAATCTGCGAAGATGGCCATCATACATCGTTGGAAAGTTGCGGAGCATTACATAACCAAAGCGGCATTAAATGCATGCGAGCGTTCCATAGGGACACGTGAATGTAGTCTTCTCTTGATCATCAGGGTGAATAGGAATTTGGAAAAATCCGGAATAACCGTCTAAATAACAGAAGTAGGAGTGTTTGGCTAATCGTTCTAACATTTGATCAATAAAGGGTAAAGGAAAATGGTCTTTCCGAGTAGCTTTGTTCAGTTTTCTATAATCAATGCACACTCTGTGTCCACTAACTACTCTTTGTGTTATCGATTAGCCTTGTGCGTTTTCACGACAGTAACACCTCCTTTCTTAGGTACGACATGCCTTTGGGCTAACCCATTTCTTGTCGGAGATCGGGTATATAATTCCGCTTCCATTAGCTTTTGATTTCATCTCGACTACGATCTTGAGGATCGGGTTGATTCTTCTTTGAGGTTCTCGAGAGGTTTTGCAATCCTCTTCTAATAGAATCGATGCATACAAATTGAAGGACAAATTCCTTTTAAGTCGATATGTTGTAACCTAGCAGCGATGGGTATTTCCTTAGACGTCTAAAAGTTTTTCGGTTTCAAGCGGTCCTAAGCTGGAATTCACTATTACGGTCGAGTTTGTTCGATATCAAGGAATTCGTATCGTAAATTTTTAGGTAAAACTTTCAATTCTAGTTTTGGTTTCTTGGGACATGGCATATGATTAGGTGTAAGTGCTAGACTTTCGCTTAGGCATCATCTTTATATGGTTCTCGCCAATTATCGTCTTGAATATCGGAGGGTTTCAATTTTCATTATTTGAATATGTTTGTTTAGCTTCCATCTCTCGCACTCATCTATTATATCGAGTAAATAACATGTGTCATTCATGGCGGGTGCTTGTAGAAATTGAGTGAGGATGAATTCCACTTTTCCTCTCCGACTTGAATGTTAATCGCCCTTCTTTACATCAATTATAGCTCCGGTGTGGCTAAGAATGGTCTTCCTAATATGATAGGGAGTGCTGAATCTTGGTAATGTCCATAATTATGAAATCGGTCGGGATATAGAATTGACCTATACTAAGCGGAACATTTTCGGTATACCTGAGGATATTTAAGCGATCGGTCAGCTAATTGAGCAGACATTTTGTAGGTGTAAGTTCTCCCATTTCGACTTTTGCAAATAGATAAGGGCATGACAACGATACTTGCTCCTAAGTCGCATAGAGCTTTGTCTATGTGAATTTTCCAATATTACGAGGTATAGAGAAACTACACAGGTCTTTTAGCTTAGGAGGCATGTTATTACGAATGATAGCACTACATTCGTGATAAGAATGTTGTTCCGTTATCTTCTAACTTTTCTTATTAGATAGGATTTCCTTAAGAAATTTATCTGATGGCATCGAGTAATGGCTTACGAGAATGGTATTGTGATATTTAGTTGTTTGAAGTTCCACGAATCTCTTAAATTGGCTCATCGATTTAGAATTTGTTAATCTCGGGGATCGGAACTTGTGGTTTATAGGGCGGTGGAGGCACATAAGGTTTCTCTTTTCTCTGACCTCTTGAGTTTCGTTTTCCTTTTCTTTCGGTCGCTCTCGTTTTCACTCGGCTTGTCTTGCTTGATACATATTGGGTTTTCTAGTCTTGGATCAACAGTCCGTCAAGTTCTTTTCCACTCCTAAGTATCACGGCATTAGCGTGTCCTTCGGGTTAGGTTGTGGTTGACGGAAATATTCGGCGGGGCGTGATGGGTGCTATTTGTTGAGCTACTGTGAAATCGAGTTTCAAGCATCTTGTTATGGGTAGCTAAAGCATCGACCTTGCTAGCTAATTGCTTAATTTGCTCGTTAGTATGTAAGTTACGATTTAAAACATCCTTATTAGTGCAGGATTGAGAAGCAATGAAGTGCTCTATCATAATTTCGAGGTTTGATTTCCTAGGAGCGTTGGAAGTATTAGGTCCGTTATTAGGATGATTCGGGATAGCTTTTGGATAACCGGTGGTGTAGCGAGGAGCTTGTCTGGAGCATACAACGCATTATTGCTTTTATGCGAGAAATTGGGATGATTCTTCCAACACAGGTTATCGTATTCTTGTAGGGATTTCCTTGCACGTAGTTAGCTTGTTCGGTGGTACTCGGTCAAAGAGGACGTTACGGAGCAAGATGTGATTGAATACCACATAAATCGCAAGTTGGAATCACTGCACTACGGTGGCTGCGGGAGTGGCGGAAAGATTCTCTAATTTTGGGTAGAGCTTCCACTTTAGCATTAACTTGATCCGGTACTGTTCACTTGACCTTGATATCCTTTGGGTGAGATTTCTCTACATTAACTCTCTCGCTTCCCCATTGGTAGTGGTTACGAGCCATACTTTCGATAAGTTGGTTCGCTTGGCATATGGTTTATCCATCGATGCGCCACGGCGGCGTCTATGGTTAATCTTGTGTTGTACAAGAGACCATTATAGAATGTGTGAATAATCAACCATTCTTCTAAACCATGATGAGGGCAGAGTCTTAGCATATCCTTGTATCGTTCCCATGATTCAAATAAAGATTCATTGTCTCTCTGTTTAAAACCATTGATGTTGGCTCTGAGCATAGCAGTTTTGCTTGGAGGAAAATATCTAGCTAAAAAGACTTTCTTCAACTCAGCCCAAGTGGTGATTGAGTTGGCAGGAAGAGATTGAAGCCAAGCACGAGCTCTGTCTCTTAAAGAAAAAGGAAATAGGCGCAATCGTATCGCCTCGGGGTTTACTCGTTCGCTTTCCGAGTGTCTGCGTCTTGCCAAACACGGATAGATGTAGATTAGGGTCGTCGGTGGGAGCTCCGAGCGGTTCTGGAGCAGCGGAAAGAAGCGAAGGTTTAGCTCGAAATCGTTTGAGCAATAGCGAAGGCTGTCTTGTTATGAGGCTCCGCTTGAAGGAGCTGCGTAATCCTTAAGAGGACGAGGAGGGGTGGATCGACCATTCTTGGGTCGTCGAGATCGGAAGTTTAGTCGGAGAAAGATTATGGAGTTCACGGTACTCTTGAATTCGTCTTCTTAATCGAAGATAGCGCTCGGGATCGCTAATTGGTATATCGAAGTACGCCTTGGGCAGTATTTGGCATACACAAAGGAAAATAAATAGTTGCCTTAGCCTAGCGATTGCTACTTTAAGAGTGCACTAGTGACTAGATCAAAGTCCCGACAGCGGCGCCAAAAACTTGATGTGCGATAAACCTAATGTGTCTAACGGAATCTTAAGCAAGCGCCTGACCTATCGCGGTAGTAATAAAGATTATCGATCCCAGAGACTTTGTAATCACTCTAGTCTTTGAAAGTAATGTTTGTTTAGCTAAAGCGGAAATTATCACGTTTGGTTTTAGGAAGGTTAAGGAAGGTAAATTAATTGGTTTTAATGTAATTATAAAATGAAAGTCGGTATGCAATAGAGTCGACTTAAAGGATCTAATCGGACCTAGGCATATAAGGATGGTCGACTTAGTTTATCGTAGAATTAATTAGTTTAAAACCCTCGACTCACACTTTCATGGTCTTATCTCGGATTATCGTCTAAAGCCCTATACACTTTCGCTAGCCTATAAGTGTTTAGAAGTATTTTTTGGAAACTTAATTAATTCTAATCTGTTTTAAAGCGCTTTCACTGTATTTAAATCAAATGCCTAACTTTAGCTATCCGGTTAAAAACCTCACACTTTCGTGGTCTCGATCTAACCTATTTATCTTCTTACTTTCGTTGAAGGTTTTGTTTTTAAGCATAAAAGTTATAACCAGAGTTAAGTTGATTAAAGTTTTAGCCTAAGTTGTTGATCAGATGCCTAATGTCTCTTACTATCCCATACCGACACTAAAGGTTTAGCTAGCCATGGAAATTAAAACTAACGTACAGGAAGTAAAAACAAACAAATACAAATTGGACATTATAAATAATAATAATTTAAATTGCATTAATTAATTAAAGAATACTTGTAACAAATTGCAAAAAAAATAAAAACACGAAAATAAAGCAGTATCCTATATCCTTCTTCCACAGGTCGGAAAATCGGATTCGGAAATTGAAACGTAAAAGTTCTGAGGCTTGAATAATAAATCCTAAACTATAATAATAATTTCCTAGTGTTGGAGATTATTATTTGGGAAATGAAAATGAAAGAACGGGAAATGTTGAATGCAGAAAAATAATAACTGATGGAATACTGGTTTGATTTCGGAGCTTCATAAAAGAAAATTCTCAAAAACTCGTCCGTTTGATGTTGGAAGAGGTATTTATAGAGTGAATGGAAGTTGGTTCCTAAAATTCCTCCGTAGCTTGCCTTCCACTTCTCCATGAATATAGGAGTGTGGGGTTGTTGAGGTTGAATGTGTGATCGTGGGAGAAATTCCGGAGAGAAATAAGAATGAAACTCATACATTAAGCTTAGGCCACGTTACGCATATTTTGGCGGTATAATGCGCGTTACGTTCGTGGTGAATGTGTGCGAGCGACTTGTGTTTCTCCGTGTTACGGTCGTGGTGGATACGTGGCGGTCGTAACACGCTTGAATATATTACGGTCGTTGTGGATGCGTGACGACCGTCAACTAAAATTGTAATCTTTGATGATTTAATCTTTTCTTACATTCTTTTGGTGGTTTCTTGCATTGTTTCTTGTTTCCTTTGTTTTGAACTAAGTTGTGAATACCTGCAAAAAGTAATGACAATCTCGAAATATTCGGGAGTTAATCGGGTCAAAATAATGCAAAACGGGTAAATTTCATGTAATATAAACGATATGATTTCGCGTTATCAGGAATCAGAGCATTTGTAGCTCGGATCTAAAGGGATCTATGTTTTGTTTGGTTTGAGGGAGAAAGAAATTTGCTCGCCAAGGATGACACCTTGTGCCTACGTATTTTCAAAAGGATGTTGAGAAAGTCAGAGCAATCGTAGTTCCCACTTATGCTAGTGGAAGCAACGGGATGTTATTAAGAGACAAAGACAAATGTCATCTTAATGAAAAATGTATCTAATCTATTTTATCACATACATTTTGAGGGGTTGATTGATTAAATCTTTCGTCGTAAGTTATAGGTGTTTTGCTTGAGTGTACAAGCGTTACCACTTACAAGTTTAGAAAGATGTTTGAAAGATGATTGAATCTTTTAATTGTAAGCATTGGGTGTTTTGCTTGAGTGTACAAGCGTTACAACTTACGATTAAGAGATGTTTTTGTTTGAAAAGAGTTTGAAAAGTTTTTGATTGTATGTGATGTGATAGATGAGATACTTCTTCCATAGAGATGATAAATGTCTAAATCTCAAGGAGAAATTGATTGGATTAGGGGATTCTTTTAAGAAGCCCATGGGTCCTTGTATTGTAAGCCCAAGAGGAGGCATTCCGAGGGTCATCGAGGGTCGTCGAGGGTCATCGAGGGTCCTTGTATGAAGCTCAAGAGGAAGCTATAGGGTATGGCTGGCTTTGGCTTTAAGAGTGGTTTCACCGGGAAACCATCCTCTTAGGATTTAAGAGATTTCACGAAATCATACTCTCGAGGTTCTATCCTAGCGGGTGATTCTTTGTATTGGAAGCCCAATAGGAGGCATTAAGAGATTTCCTGGTCTCTTTCTTGTTTGATGCCCAAGAGAAGGTTAAACTCAATGAGGAGTTCTTTTGGACGAAGCCCAAGAGGAGGCTAACTCAGCAGGGGAGTGTTGTCTTATACGAAGCCTAAGCAGAGGCTGAACTCAGATGAATGAGTTATCTTGCACAAAGCCCAAGAGGAGGCTAAACTCAGTAAATGAGTTTTCTTATATGAAGCCTAAGAGGAGGCTAAACTCAGATGAATGAGTTTTCTTATACGAAGCCTAAGAGGAGGCTAAAGGGGACCTAGTTGTTAGACTAGTTGTTATGTTATAATTGAACAGTTATATAAACAAGTGTGTTATGTATTCACATGAGTTTATGAAGGAAATATAAACAAGTGTATAAAGCAGCTTGTGTTTAAATGTACACGAATGGGTGTTTATGTACAAGGAAATGAATATGTACATAGGAGGTTTGAATAGGCCCCTTGGTTTTAGTTTCAGGAATAATTCCTCTCTTGATACCAATGGAATTGGTGTATAAACAAGCGAATGTTTGCTATACTTGAATATTTACAAAGATGTTTGTATTATTACTGTACAAGAAATATGTACATAAAAAATTATAAAGGGACTGAAAATTGAAAAAAAATTCGGTTTATCTTAAAAATATGAAAAATATAAAAGTTTGAAAATTAAAAAGTTTTGAAAGAAACATCTTTGAAAAGTACTTAAGAATACCTTAAAATGTCTCGTTTTCGACAATGAAAATATAATCAAAAGAAAATATTTTTGGATTTTTTTTTGACATCATCATAAAATAGGTATATTAAATGATAAGTGTGTAAAAAATCATCTCAAAATGAGAAGTTTTGATTGGGTTTTGAAAGTATTGAAGTTTGATAAAAAAAAATGTGAAGAAAGGAAAAAAAAGTGACAAAATGGTCCCAAGGGGATTCGACCCCAGGACCATTGGGCAAGACAAGGCAAAGGACTAAGAGTGAGGGCAACTGAAGTAATACATCCGTTCATATATCTCAATCCATTTAATTATATTATAAAACGAATTTTTGAATTTCTGGAAAACAAGAAACACGCGCGAACTTGTTCTGCATCTTCTCCAATCCTCATCCAATCCTAGTTTCTTCGTTTCTTGATGAAATTGAATGATGTAAACATCAAACTTGCTCGAAATTTAACCAGGAACATGATGGTGGTGGTTAATTTCATTTATTTTCAGTTTTAAATGATTAATTTTTCCCAGAACACGAAGAACCCTAATTCTTAAATTCAAAATGAAATCGTGTATGGCCATGGAATTGATCAATTGATTGAGGGTTAAGGATCAGTGAAGGTGCAGAAACAAAACGGCCAACCGTTTTTTGAACTGGAATGCATGAATCATAGAGTTCGAAGTATGACTGACTTACCTCTTCAAACTGTAATCGAAATCCTTCTTAGAGTGTTTCCAGTTGCTGTTTGATGATGGCTGGAGCACCACTGAACCTTATGGAAGGTGTTTGATCACTATGCTCACTTTGAAATGGTATGAACTACTCCACCCAAGTCCAACTGCATATGCTTGATGTAAACTTCGAATTCGTGGTTAGAGGTGTTACAGATCAAGGATAATGATCTGGATCACTTATATGAAGTATGTGGATGATGTTTGAATGTTAAAATCACAACTTGCTCGAGCAAATTAACAGTTTAAAAGTTAAGGCAAGTTTTGCAAGCTTTTGGTTTTAAACATGGATTCTGAGTTTGATCAGTTCTTAAGTTGATTTTAAGTTTCAAACAAGTTATATTTGATGTTTAGAACATGTTAGACACCAAGTTTCTCACAGTTTTTCACAAGATTTGAAAAATGCAAAATCCTCACTTTTGAACTATAAAATTGGAAATTCAAGAAATAAGAGTGAAAGCTTGTTTTTGCATAGCTTTGGTGTGTTTTGAATTTGAGGAAATGACCTCTATTTATAGGCCAAAAATTCTGAATGACAAGGCATGACTATCATTGAGAGAGCTTGCAACTTGGCTTAAGTGGTAAGATGGAATCTTTTGCATTTAATGCAAAAGTTACTTTTCTAACCATGGTTAGAAATTTCTTCTTGATCCAATCCTTTCTCAATCATTTACAACTGATATTTATCAGTTATAACTTGCCTCTAAATGGTGACAAGGCTTCTAGAAGGAGAAAATGCAAAAAATGACTTATAATTTTGAAGCATGTACTTGAAATTCCATGGTTTTGGAGCTCTATGTTTCAAAATCAAAAGTATAGCTAGACAAAATGTTTTTGCAAGTTCTTGGACATTTTGGAAATCTTGTAACAAGGGCTACAACTTTCATGTTTTGAGTTTTTTCTAATTCCAAATGGAACTATGTGAAACATTGCCATGAAAGTAGGAAAATTTGGCATGTACTTGACTTTTCCAAATTTCTTGATTTTTTATGATCATGATGGATCATTTGAAGTGTTTTGATGATTGAAAAAGTTTGATTTTGAAAAAGTTGATCAAAAGTCAAAGTTTGACTTTTCTGTGCAGATGAATTTTTATCAGACGATTCAGAATTTGTCTGGTGAAAAATATGAACTTCTGTGATGTTTTGAATCAAGAAATTAGGTCAAGATATTGAATTGAAGATATAAAGATCAATCTCCAATCAAATAGGTCATTCATTGAGCAAAAAGTCAGTGATTCCCTATCCTCGATAAAAACCCTAATTGGTCGATTCTTGATAGATCATGAGAAAAAGTTGGGGAATCTGAAGATCATTTGTTGATGATTGATTAAGATAGATCAATTGAGGTGAGTGGAAACTCAAACCCTAATTGATCACATCTTGAACAGATGAAATTTTGATGAAACCCTGATTTTGACTTCTAGAAGCCACACACGATCTATTCTGTTCTGAACTGTTAGTGATGCAGTGATGCAAATGTAAGGTGGTATATTAGGTCAAAAATTGGGGTATGACACTCCTGTCTAAAGGATATTGGCATAACATCCTTAGCCATCCAATTGTTGAGTCCATCCCCGATAGTAGGGAAGATCCAATTGTTGATGTCGAAGTCACCATCATCGTCTTCTATAGCATGAACTCCATTCTTGTTGATGCGGAACGGATGTCCACCAGCACGTTCGCAACGTATCATCTTCTGACCTTTGGAAGTGAGGCCTAAACCAGTCTTGTCAAATTTGAATGGAAATTCGGGTAACTAGCCCCAAACAGTACAACCTCCTTCTTCAAGTATAGCTCTGGCGTATTTCAGCGAGGTCATCTTCGGTAGAACTCTAGTAATCTTAGGAGTGACAGGAGAGTCGACAGGCATGACTTGTGGAACTATTTCGTAAGCTTGACATGGAGTCTCGATAAATTTACTTTCCATTTCGATATATCGGAATGACTGCAGATGGCTCACCATATATTCTTCTTATCTGCACACTGTGACAATCTTCCTCTTCATTGGGTACTTCAACTTCTGATGCAAGGTAGAGGTAACAGTGCTTGCCCCATGTATCCAAGGGTGTCCGAGCAGGCAAGAATAAGCTAGACGAATATCCATCACAAAGAAAGTAGAGTCAAAACTCTGGGAGCCCACTTTGATCGACAGGTTTATCTCTCCAAGTACTGTTCTCTTCGAACCATCAAAAGCTCTTACGATTATGTCACTGGGTTTCATGACCACTTCTTTACCATCGAGTCTATCGAGAGCACTCTTCGGTAGGATATTTAGAGCAGAGCCAATATCCACCAATACGTAATACAACGTAGTGCCCTTACACCCTATAGAAATGTGCAAGGCTTTATTGTGTTTTCTTCCGGCAGGAGTTAAATCAGCTTCAAAAAATCTCAAACCATTGTCTGCGGTCAGGCTAGCAATACAAATTTCTAATTGGTCAGCAGAGGTGTCTTGCGGTATATGAGCATTCTTCAAAAACTTAACCAAGGATTTAGCAAGATCCTCAGAGCACAACAGAAGGGCTAGCATGGAAATCTTGGACGGGGTTTGTCCCAACTGCTCCATAACATTATAATCGCTCTTCTTAATAATCTTTAGGATCTCCTTCATCTCTTTCTTGGAGGTGTCTTCAGCAACTTCCTTTGGTACTTCCCTCTGAGCAGGTTGAGTCACTTTCTCTTTTCCCCAAGCCTCGGGAGTTGGTTCAACAACATGAACGCGAACTGCTGCAGTAGTGTCTTTTGGAGAAGAGATATCTGGAGAAAACACTCTTTCGGTTCTGGTTACTTGCTTGATCCAGTGATATTGTCAACATCAGGACTAGCAGCTTTAGTAATACTGTCTTCGATGGTCAATGGTTCTTGATTGACGTCATAGTAGTAAACATCGGCTCCATAATTCCAAGGTATAACTTTGTCAGAGGAATATGGAACTGGTCTAGGTGAGGTAATAATCAGAGGTGCCACTATAGGTGTAGGATCAGCAGAGGTGATCCTTATTGTGTTCACATCAACACATTCTTTGGGATAATTATCATCTCCCCATCTGGTTGCTTTGATGTCTTCGATTGCGATCTTGTAGCTTTCAGGGGAAGTATATTTCACCATGAAATCGAACTTTCCACTTGGCTGCCACAAGGTATCCCAGACTTCTGATATGGCTTCTTCTACGCTTACGTCTTCGATTTTCAAGATTTTAGAAACATCTTTGCACAAACTCTCTAAAAATGGAGTTTTCATGAACACTACTTCTCGGTTGTCTATTAGGCGCTGAACACCTCTCTTCAACAAGGCACATCCATTGGGCTCGGATGGGCAGTAATGACAGTTGTCAAAACATCCTGAAAATAAGTGGCTTGTAGTAGATTCTTCTTAACGGTCGTCAAAGGAGTAGTCAACTCATTCATAGCAAATACATATGAGTTGTTATCAATGGTGTTAGTACTCTTGCCATGATCGGGCATAGGGGCGTTGATCACATTCGGGGTTTTGGCATGAAGGTCACATTCAATTTCCTGAGCTTCAATCATGTCTTGGATCTTGTTCTTCAGGGCCCAACAATTGTTGGTGTCGTGCCTTGGGCTATTGGAGTGGTATGCACACCTTGCATTAGGATTGTACTTCACAAATGCTATAGTGACATGCTGAGGAGGATATCTCAAAGTAATCAACTATGCTTTCAACATGTGTTGTAATGCTTGAGACAACGACATGTTCATCTTCGTAAAATGTCTTCTTTGCGTGTTCTGTCTACGCGTGTTGTCTTGTTGACATTGCGCTGGTGTGGGATTGGAAATCAGGACTGCCCCTATAGATTGATTGCGGTCAGCTTTATCACGGCTCTTCGTACCATACACAACATTGGCTTCATTCTTCCCACCAAAAGATCTCTTCGTAGCATTTGAAGATGTCTCGACAAGAATATTTCCACTCTTGATTCCAGCTTCAATATGTTCGCCTGTCAATATCAACTCGGTGAATCTAGCTGAGGAATTTCCAATCAGATGATTGAAGAATGGACCTATCAACGTTCCCATAAACATGTCAACCAAATCCCTATTAGACAAGGGTGACAGGACTCTACCTTCTAGATCTCTCCATTTTGGGCGTACTCTTTGAACTTTTCGTCATGGCCCATAGACATACTCTATAGTTGCATACAGGTCGATGCCAATTCAGAATTGTACTGGTACTATTTATAGAAAGCATCTGCCAACTCATTCCAAGTATGAATGTGAGTGTTCTCTAGCTGGTAATACCACTCTAGTTGTGCTTCGGACAAACTCTCTTGAAAGAAATGCATCCACAATTTCCTATCAGCAGTGTGGGGTTGAATCTTTTGAACATAGGACTTCAGATGAAGTTTTGGACAAGAAATTCCATCATACTTAGCAAAAGTAGGAACTTTGAACTTGAGGGGAATGACCACTCCAGGAACCAAACTTAAGTCGTCGAAGTTCAGTCCTGACATTTTCAGATTTTCCACATCATTTAGACGGTCTTCAAGTTGCTTATACTTCTCGTTGTTAGGAGGATATTGTTCGCTCATATAGTCATCTCATTCTTCTTATTGAGACCCGTGATGGCTTCCTTCATTGGCCTTGACACTTCCTTAAGTTTTGCCACTCTTTTCTAAGAATTCAAGCTGTCTGACTACCTTGACCGGGCCTCTGAACCTTTTCCCCATGTTGAGAATACCAACGATCTTCTTATTTTTGTTTTTGATGAAGAGCTCCTTCAGATCTTTCTGTCCTTGGGCCAAGTTGTGAACATCTCTTGGAACTGAGCATTCTGAGCCTGGAGATCTTTGACATTTTGTTCAAGAAGCATCTTCTGCTGAAATAAACAGCGAGAGGATAAGAAAACCGGTCTTTAGAGTACCTGTTATGAAATGATATGCAATGCAATATTTTCAAGAACCTTAGGAATTGAAATTTGGTAAATAAGCATGAACAAACTTTTATTAATCTGATTAGTAATACCAAAGAAAGTTTAAGTTCAAAAATAAAATTCCTAATGCTTGGGCCTCCCATGGGAGCTTCCTCTTTGTGTTGACGTAGGTGTTAATGATCTGTTCCTCGTGAAGTAGCTTTGTCAGCTCCAATACTCTTTTCTCGCTTGCATAGCATTAGGTTTCGAAGGTATCCCTTTCTTCTTTAAGTTGAATCCAGGATCTCTTCAATTCTTAGAAATCGATAGGCATGTCTGGATGGAAAATGGTATAAGACTCATCGCCTTCGGCAATAGGTTCCATAATTACTGGTAGAATGGAAGCATATGGCATCTTGAGATTTTGAGCATGAGCCCACACCCATTTGAGGTAAGGTTCCCAAGGAATGGAAATTTTATGCCCTAAGGTCTTGGTATCAGTTTTCTTCACCATGCCCCAAGCATGCACAAATCTTTGAACCACCTGGATGATAACGGTATGCAACACATGATCGAGGAAGGTGCACTTCAGACGTTGTTCATTCTTTATCACTGATCGAGGAAGGTGCAAAATAAACCACCTGGATGATAACGGTATGCAAAACATGAGAGTCCCTTGTCTTTTCATAGTACGAGTGTAAAGAGAATGCATAATACCTCCGAGAAAAGTAGGCATAGGGTTATGAGTGAGGAATATCTTAATAGCGCTCACGTCTACAAATTGATCTGGATTAAGAAATAGCACTAGACCATAGATTAGTAAAGCCAAAACATCTTCGAATACGTGGAAACTCATAGCCTTTAAGAATTCTCGAGCCTTCTTTATCAGAAATTTAGCAAGCAATCCTTTAACTCCACTTCTTGTTTCCCAATTAGCTTCAATATTTGACCGCTTTAGGTGTAAGGCTGCTGTAATGTCTTCAAACCTCAAAACTTTTTCTGAACTGGTGAAAGGTATCTGATCAAGGATAGGTATCCTAAGTAGTTTAGATAATTCTTCCATTGTAGGTACCAACTGAAAGTATAGGAAGGTGAAACAATGATGCTTTGGATCAAAGAACTGGAATACAATGCTCATCATATCTCATTCAAAACCGGAGGTAACCAAGTCGAGTAGATAACCATGCCTCTTGATGAACTTAGAGTGATCGGGAACTTTTGAAACTAACTCTTTGATTTGAGAAGGTATACCCACAAAATTGATTCAGATTGTCTTCTTGGAAGCCATAACCCTACAACACAAAGCAAAAGGAAATCGCTAGGTCCTTGAAATGGTTAAAAATGTTATGATGATATGATGTTATGATGTCATGATGCCATGTTTAAGTAGCAAGCACAAACAATTCACACAATATCCCTAGGTTTAAGGCTTGCATGAGGTATAGGTGTCTACCCTAACAGAGTTTAAGTTGGTTCAACCTGTCCTACAATATTAACTGGGTTCTAGGAATCTCATATCACAGATCTTTCTCGCAGACTTTATTTCAATACGACTACCAAATGGTCGACCGAAACATTCCGAAAGTCAAATCTCAATGAGTGTAGCATCAAGTATCAACCAACCTCAGTCTACACCGAAGCCAGCTATCTCACTAACTTCTAATGGCCAGGATGGGTCACTTAGGGTTCTAAAAGTTTAGTTAGTGCTTGATGACACCACGCAGTTGCCAAATATTTCCTCAACTGAACATGAGGAACATCAGGACATCCAAAGTATCGCAATAACCGTATCTATCATTTTAACCGTTTTGGTATGCCAGACAATCGTGATGATCTATTGCTACTTACCTAAGGAAACTTGGATTCGGGTGTAGGATCCCCCACAAATATAATACCCAAGCAACCCTTAAAAGTAAAGCATACAAAGCAAACAGAAAGCGAGTAAAAGTGATCTAAATCCCTAAGGTAACCTCTCTTTGGGTGTTCTCCCTAGCAGAGTTGCCAGTTCTGTAACACGGTGGGAGAACTGACTTGTTTGTTTTGCGTTTTATTGTAAATGTTTCGGATAGCAAGAGTCGCCATCGAATTTTCTTTTATCCAATAAAGGAAAAGTGAAAAGAATAGGAAATTTCTTTGATAGATTCTGAGTACGGGAGGTAATTATGAAAAGGGAAGGTATTAGCACCCTTTCCATCCATAGTTATCTACGGGCTCTTAATTACTTAGCTCACTTTTGAAATTTTTCTTTCTGTGTGTATGTGATTTGAAAAGTATTTGAAAAGTATTTCAATTTGACTTTGTAATGATTCTTGTATCAATCCTCAAGAATGTATACGAAGTGTTTGGAAATGTTTCTTTGAAAAATGTTTAACTTTGTAAAGATTCTCATTGGAATGTATACAAAGTGTCTGTTTGAAAGTATTTTGAAAAGAGTGTGAGGTATGAAAAGTATTTGTTTTGATTGTTGTAAGCAATTTAGAGTCTTTATTACCTACTCAGAAGGTCATTCTTGTTATTTTCCTTCTCCTTTAGGACAACTCTATCCATACCATTAGTTGGTAGGTAACTCTATCCGTTGGATGTGAAGGGACATGCGTAGGGTCATCGAATGGTCATTGAAGGCAACATTGTAAGGATCCCTTAGCATTTTGAAGGGACGATCATCACTTATTCGTAGGCAACAACAGAGGGACGAGATCATATATTCGTAGGCAACATCGAGGGTCATCGAGGGACTATGATCTTTGTATCGAAGGGACTATGATAATGTTATTTGTAAGCGTCTTTGCTAATGGTACCCCTACGTTTGAGGGACATGACCATTGTTTCGTAAGGCAACAAGAGAGGATACCCTAGAGGGTGCATGTGTGAAGAGTGTGTTCAATTCAGATATATTATCTTTGAGATTAGGGTTATCTAACGGTTGATTTTAATCTTGCCATACAATCCTATTAACCATATATCTAAGAAGTGTATATATACAGTTTATAAGAGAGGTGCGGAAAGAAAAAGTGCAGAAAATAAACCCTACGCTATTACAACGCTTTGGGGCAGTTACATTATTGGAGGTGTGGAAAGTAAAGTGCGAGAAATTAAATCTACGCTATTATAAAAATAACCTTGCGACCTATACATTGATTTCTAGAATTTAAAATGCGAAAAAGCAATAAATAAATAAATAAAAGAAAAATAGTTTTAATGTTAGTAAAAATGTTTTAGGGTTAGTAAATCTAATTGCTAGAAAGAAAATATTTTTTGTGAATTTTGGATTGATTTTAATTAGGAAAACAAATTAAAGTTTAATTTTAAGGTTAATTAAACAATTAATTTAATTTAAATAAAAATAAAATATTTTTTGGGGTCAAAAATAAAATAAAGATTTTTATGACCTAAATCTAAAGGAAAAAATATTTTTGTGATTGTTTGTATATTTTAAAAAATATTAGAAAAGAAAATTAATTGGAAAAAGAAATTAGAAAAGAAAATATGAAAATATGAAGAAAAATGGTTAGTGAGAAATTTGGCAAAAATATGTATAGCCCTGGGAATCGAACCCAGGACCTTATGGTTACCAACACGCGCCTCCAACCATCTGACTCATGTGTCCTAGCTGTTATTGGAATGGAAAACAAATAATATATAATAAAATATAATTTCAAAAGATAATTTTTAAAAACGCGCGCCAGGGGTCTTCGTCCCCAAATTCAAATTTCGGGTATCTTTACCGACGACCAATCTGTGGTTAAACCTTTTACCTACGGTCACGTTTGTAGCTATAGCACATGTAACTTCAAAAATCAGGAATCGACAATATAAATTAAAGTTGAGACCATGGTTCGACTGGAAATTTCCTTCTGAGCACAACGGTACCATCGATTTGGTCCAATTTTACCTCTAATTGGGTTTCCCTAATTTGAAGCTTTGAAACCCTAACAATGGCGTAATTCGATCCCGACACTTAAACTCAAATCGGACCATCCAGATAGCTCGCAAACCTCATTCTAAGCATGAATATACAATCGAAACATGTTAAATATGTGTGTATGTATGAAACTGAAATTGAAAGAAAAGTGTTTAAACCGTGATCTAGAAATCGTGTTTCAAGAGGTGTTGGTGATCTGTGATGGCCTGGAACGATTCAGAGAGCTCCATGGAATGTTGATTGATGCTTGGAATGGCCTGAACCAAAGCAAAATTTGGCCTGCCACTTTCTTGAAAGCCACAGTTTTTTTCAAGTTTGATTAGGGTTCTTCAGCCTCCAAACATTCGTCCTAGGCATTTGGAATTCTTGTCAATATATAGAGGACTGAATTAGGTTAAGAATTGTGTCAATAATATATTGCATTGATGGAGAAATTTTTTGATTGGAAATTGATTCAAAACTTGCTATTTTTGGATCAATCTTGCACCAATCAAGCTTGCAATGATTTTCTTGAGCTCCAAGGTAAATCTTTGATTAATTTTCTGATTGAGAAGAAAATCCATGCGCCTCTTGCCAATTAATTGGTATTTTATTTGATTTATTTTGAATTTAAATGAATAAAAATAAAAAATAAATGAAATAAAAATCATGGTCGTGAACCAATGGGCTTAGAAGTCCTCTAACATGTTATATCCACGTTCACACTTCAAAAATTAGTCTTTTCATCTTTCCTAAAGAACACATGCTCGCAACAAATCCTCCAATGATGGATTCATCCTTTCTGTATGACCGTCCATCTGAGGATGATACGCCGAACTTAACCTTAACTTAGAGCCCAACGCGTCTTGCAAACTCTGCCAAAAATTAGAAGTAAACCCCGAATCTCTATCCAACACAATACACAACAGAACCCCATGCATCTTTACAATCACCCTAGTATAAATATCCATGAGCTTCGGTACTGGAAAGGTGATGCCGATAGGTATAAAATGAGCCGACTTTGTAAGCCTATCAACAATCACCCAAATTGAATTATGTCCTCGTATAGTGTTAGGCAACCCCGTCACGAAATCCATCGAAATACTATCCCATTTCCATTATGGAATTTCCAACGGTTGCATCAAGTCTACAAGCTTCTGATGTTCAACTTTCGACTTCTGACAAGTTAAACATGCATACATAAACTGCACAGTATCATGTTTCATTCAGGCCACCAAAACAATTTCTTCAAGTCTTGATACATTTTAGTAACTCCCAGATGAATGCTCAACTTACTACTATGGCCTTCTTCAAGAATTAGTCTTTTCATCTCCGCATCATCAGAAATACAAATCCGATCACGGAATCTCAACACACCTTGCGCATTTAGATTAAAATCACTATTTTCAGACTGATCGATTCCAACCATCAAATCTATTAGTTTCACATCCAACTTCTGAGCTTCTTTGACCTTATCTAGGAAATCATTGTTAATCTTCAACATTTCGAGCATAAAACTCTATAGCATCGTCTCGCAAACTAGACTCATATCTCTGAACTGCTCAATTAATTATAACTCCTTAACCATCATTGTTGACATATGCAAAGTCTTCCAACTCAACGCATCAACCACCACATTAGCTTTACCTGGATGATAATTCAAACCAAAGTCACAATCTTTCAATAATTCTAACCACATTCGCTACCTCATATTCAACTCTTTCTGATCGAACAAATACTTTAAACTCTTATGGTCACTGAATCAACTATACATATCTTCTATACAAAAACAACTGCAGCAAGCTCCAAGTCATGCGTAGGATAATTCTTCTCATGAATTCTAAACTGTCTTGACGCATAAGCAACTACCTTATCATTCTGCATCAGCACTCCACACGATCCCATCTTAGAAGCATCACAATATACTACAAAAGGCTCCTCAGGCTTCGGTAACGTCAAAATCAGAGCCAACGTCAACCTCTTCTTCAGTTAAGTAAAACTTTCTTCACATTGAGCGTCCCACACAAAAGCTTTACCCTTGCAGGTCAATTTAGTTAACGGAAGTGCCAACTTGGAAAAACCTTCGATGAACTTTCTATAATAACTAGTCAATCCCAAAAAGCTTTTAATCTCGGTTGCCAGGCTTTGAGTTTCCCATTGCAACACTGCATCTACTTTAGATGGATCCACAGCAATGCCACTACTCGAAATGACATGGCCGATAAAACTAACCTCTTTCAACCAGAATTCGCATTTAGACAACTTTGCATACAATTTTCTTTCCTTCAAAATCTACAATATTGTTTTCAAATGTTCTGCATGCTCTTCTTCTGAATTGGAATAAATCAAAATATCATCAATGAACACCACCACAAATCGATCCAAATAAGCATGGAAGATACGGTTCATATATTCCATGAATACTCCTGGCGCATTGGTAACATCGAAAGGCATCATAGAATACTTTTAGTGTCCATTTTGCGTTCTGAAAGCCATTTTGTGAATATCTTCATCTTTTAATTTAATCTGATGATAACCTGATCTCAAATCAATCTTGCTAAACACACTAGCACCCACTAATTGATCCATTAAGTCATCTATTCTTGGAAGCAGATAATTGTTCTTAATTGTCACTTTGTTCAAATGTCTATAATCAACACAAAGTCTCATGATTCCATCTTTCTTCTTTACTAACAACACTGGAGCTCCCCACGATGATACACTTGGTCTTACGAATTTCTTCTCAAGTAAATCTTCCAATTGTTTCTTCAATTCCGACAACTCAGATGCAGACATCATGTACGATGCCATAGAAATAGGTCTGGTACCAGGTACAAGATCAATACCAAATTCAACTTCTCTTTCTGTTGGTACATTAGGGATTTCGTCAGGGAAAACTTCAGGAAACTCACGCACCACATGCAACTCTTCAATTATAGCTTGATTCTCAGAAGATAGTGATGTTGTCAATGAGAATACCTGAGCTTTACTTATCATCAACTTCTTCAGCTGTCTGACATTTAATAAACCAGCGTCTTCTTCAATCGAAGAAAACCTCATGGACTTGTTATAACAATTAATATGAACAAAGTTATATTCTAACCAGTTCATACCTAAGATTATATCCAATCCACTCAACGACAAATAAACCAAATCAACAACAAAGTCTCTGTCGAAGATTGACAAATGACACTTTAAACACACAAAAGAAGTAGTCACCGATCCCTTAGGAGGAGTCTCGACAACCATCTCTCCATTCATAGAATACAACACACGACCCAATCTTTCAACAGAATCAACATAAATAAATAAATGATTAGCACCAGTATCAATAATAGTAATTAAAGGAGATATTAATGAAACATGTACCTCTGATGAGTCTGTCCTTACTAGTTGTATGAGTTCCAACCAACACGAACACTTTTCCACTGGTCTGCGTTTTCCTTAGTTTCTGACACTGACTACCAATGTGTCCCTCTTCACCACAGTTGAAACAAACAATCTCCTAATGCTTACAATTAGACATAACATGCCCGACTTTGCCACCACGGAAACACTTCTTTATTTCATAATTGCACGCATTACTCTTATGACCAGGTTTTACACAATTGAAATAAGTCACACTAGCAGGAGAATCTCCCCCACTAGTTCTCCGACCTTCAGCAACTTTCTGTTTACCCCGACCAACTAGAGTATCGTACGACTTACCACGGTTTTGTTGGTGCTTGCCTCTTTTCTCTTTAACGATCTGGTAATATGCATCGTTATCTTCCTTATAAATCCTGCAGCTATCAACCATATCAGGAAAAACACGGATCTTCTGATACCTAATTGCCTTCTTAATCTTAGAGCACAACCTGTTATCAAACTTGATGCATTTTGAAAATTTAGCATTAGCACCATCAAAATGCGGATAAAACTTAGCCAGCTCGACAAACCTCGCAACATATTTAGTAACAGACATGCTAACCTGCTTCAGCTCAAGGAATTCAATTTCTTTCTTACCCCGAACATCTTCAGGATAATACTTCCTCATAAAATCTCTACGGAACACAGCCCAAGTGATCTCTTCACCTGCAACTTCTAACCTTGGACGTGTCTCTAGCCACCAGTCACCAGCCTCGAGTGCTTGCATATGAGTCCCATAGCAAACCTTTTACGTTGGAGTGCAGTCCATCACACAGAAGATCCTCTCAATCTCCTTCAACCAATCCAATGCTCCATCTGGATCATACTTTATCTTGAAGGTAGTGGATTCTCCCTCTGGAAAGTTGCCAAACTACGAGATCCAGCATTCTCGTCAGTATTCGGCTGATTCTGCATAGCATGAGCCATAACTTCCAAAGTAGCAACAATCACATCATCGTTCCTTCCAGCCATTTCAATTTATCACTATAACATAAACAACAGTTAGAACTAAATAAAAATACTCGATTGTTAAAAGAATCGACAACTTGGCCAGACGGACCAACTTGCTCTGATACCACAAATGTAATACCCCATTTCTACCCGGTATTTATAAACAAAATTAGAGTGATAAAATTTCAACCAAATATGGGATATCACATTTTCAACTTAAAAACCAACGGCATAAAGCTCATCATAACAAATATATAATCAGGGACAACTCATAGTAACTATTTAGTCTTCAAAATAAATCAACTTTAATAAATAACCACGCAACGGATTCACAACTTAAACATCAACTTATAACATCTTTGTCTAACTGGAAACAACTTCAATTAAAATGAGTAAACTTCTCAAAGCAACAACTTAAAATTCAACTTAAAAACAACAACGAGCAAAACATGCATTCATTCCCCCGAGTGTTACGTATCAGAGAAAATGACACCAACTCGAACTAATAACGGTAACAGCTACTAAGCATCAACTAATCCTCCTGATTATCTGCACGTTACCCATGTAGAGGCAACATCACAACAAAAGAGGTGAGATATCGAATGATATAAACAAAAATATGATAATCAATATATTAGACTATAATCATATAAATTTCCACTGATTCATAACATCCACAAAATAACAATCAATAAGCAACTTAACACAACAACAACTTCAAGATGCAACTCAAATGCAACTCAACTGTGCATATGCATGTGGTACCATTGAAGCAGAACTCCCAACTTATAAATTGCCAGTTTATCGAGGCATCAAGGCATAAGCCTTCAACTTTTGCCAAACCAGACCAATGTGGTTCAGCATTCGCTCCAACTTAGAAAATGCAATGTATGCGACGTTTATGAATAACATACAAGAACAATAACCTAAAATATGCATCAACTACAACAACTTAAATCAACACTGGTCGTCAGACCTACAACTCAAACATGTCCATAAATTGGGACAATTCAACTTATTCAGTTGTACCTGCAAGTCAACGTATTCCACATTGTTTTCAACAAAATAAACCAACCACAATTACCTATTAATATATACTAACTCCTCCTCCAAATTTCAGTTAATTCCGGACAACTTATTTTACCATTTAATTCACTAATTCGGCTTATTCGGCGTTATTTCTATCTCGTGTTATCACTGCCAATTATTTACTAACTTCTAATGATTTTATTATTCTGTTATAATCAATTCCCTATATCCAAAGATTATGCTGTCAACAAAATTCAACTCTGCTACTAAAATATCAGTATCCATTAGAAAACATGTTATCGTCTTTTTTTTTTTTTTTGCTAAACTACAATATATATCATACTAATTTATACATTGCTAATTAATTATACTAATCTATTAATCCAATATATATTATGTTTCAATTACTCCATTTTGTCACTACCTATACAATAACTTACTACTTGCCAAAAATCAGAAACACAGAACTCCAAAACAAACACACATGTAACAGGAAGGAAGAAAACGCACAAGGTGGGATGCCCATCCCTACATCATGGGGCATCCTCCCTCTCACATATATATATATATATATATATATATATATATATATATATATATATATATATATATATATATATATTATTCTTTTCTTTTCTCCTTTCTTACAACAGGGATTGTCAATATTTCTTAAGGTAAAGAACTGGCCAAAAATTAAATTACACTGCTACCTGCCTAGGACTACGTGGCCATGTGAAGGAAAAGAGAATGGGAAGTGGGGCGCCCACCCTAGCTAAGGGGCATCCGCCCTCCAAGAGATATGGGGCCCACTTTCTCTTCTCTTAAATGAGAGACGGTCTTCCTTAACTTTTATTCTTCTTCTACCTGTTTATTTTATTCGATACAATACTATATGTTCTTATTTTTCCACCCAGATTACCCATGATTTTCCAGAAATTACCTTCTATTCAATAACTCAAAACACACCCTGTATCAAAATTTCTACAACAACACAATACCAACAACAACATGGTCTACAATTTTCATTCAGCACAACATTATCAATGGTAATCAAAATTCATCGGAAACAAACACTACAATTCAACACATCACAGTTAAAATTCATAAAATCTCAATCCCACATATCAATCATCATATTCCCGGTTATAAAATTCGAACCCCATCCTTACCTTGAATTGAAGGAAGCTCTACGATTAACAACGAATTTTGGTGAATCTATCCGGACCCTAATTCTGCAACAGATAGACTAATATAAATTTCTGGTTTTTAATTCTATTCACCGAAATTAATTCAACACTACATGGTATATGTAGGAGACTGGTTTTTCTACCCTTTCGTTGATCAACTTGCAAGTTCGGGTTTTTTCTTTCCTTCACGTAGCAAGCAAATTATTTTCCTCTTCCAACCTTAATCACCTAGCAAGCCATTTTTTATATATACTACTTGTTTCAACTAGTTTCCGTTCAATTTCTTAATGGGCCTACAAATAACACCTCTATTTTTCTATTTGTCACATACAACTTAACTCAACTAAATTAATTAATATTCTAATAAAACTAATATTATTTTCTAATATGAATTTCTCCCGGCTAAATCGACCATTTACCGGATTATCAACTTATCAACTCAAACAACATATTCAACAAATATGCGGAAAAACACTTAAAATATTTAATTAAAATATTTAATTAAATACAGATGTTACAATGACAAACAGTGGAATCCCAAGCTCGAGCTGACGAGGCACAAGCTTCCGACCTATGGGCTGTACGACGTCCTCCGACCGGTTCTCATCAAAAATGGTTGGCTGAGCAGTAGACGCATACTCCCACACCCAACGTCAAAGACTTATAGTTTCTACTGTTGTTTCGGTACATATTCCTTCTCTTGTGTCTGGGGTTGAGCAGCATACTGAGGTGTTTGTTCTTATGTGGAGCTGGCAGCTAAGGAGATTTTGGAGCTTGCAACCGAGTAGGTTGTGGAGCCGACAATTGAGGAGATTGTGGAACCGGCAGCTGCGCAGATTGTAGAACAGATTGAGGAGGTTGTTGCTGAGCAAGTTGATGAGGTGTTCCATGCTGATACAGACACCACGACTCAGACCGTCTATGGAGCCATTAATTCACACTAATAGAGGGTTTCTAGGAGGACCTTCAGACAATTCTGTGCTGACAGGATTTGCTAACCTTACAGGATATGACATGGCGATGTATATATTTTGTTTTATTTAATTGCATGAATAGGGATTTTATTTAAGTGTTTGAAAGTTATGTAATATATTTTTTATTATTGCATGAGCGCCCGGTGCAGAAGGTCACTTCTCATGATTCGAAGTTGAATAACTTCCTAGAGTGTCATATGCCTGATGATGTTTGTCGTACTGTTAGATATTTCTATTTGCTAGAGTTCGCGTAATGCTCTTTGATCATGTTGGACACAGAGACATCATCATTTCATCTTCCATTTGGGAGAATGACGATCATGTTGGATGATATTGATTCCCTAGTTCACAATCCAATCGCTGGTACATTTTTTACACCTTCCCATATTAACCAGGTGACGACGGTGCACATGGTGATGGATGATTTGGAGGTATAGGAGAAGAGGGTACTATAGGAGTTTGGGTTTAACCAAGGATTTCACCTGAGGATGCCGTGGTTGAGGAGATTATAAGCAGAGCTCGTGGAGGCCCTTAGGTACCAGCTTCCGCTAGGGCTTAGATGCTACATCTGATGTCATGTACTCTATTTGCAAAAAGTTTGGAGTTTACATAGATGTTCGCTACCTATTTTTATTCAACACACTTAACACTCTATGTTGGGCTTGGGGGTGGCCGTTTTGACCATGCTATACAGGACACTTGATGTTGCTTCTCAGCCTCAGAGCATGCAAATTGCTAGTTGCCTTAGCCTGTTACAAGTATAATATAATTTATTTCATGGTTTTTACTAATTATTTCAGTGTATTTATATGATGGTTTTTATTTATATAGTGTTGGATAAACGAGCACTTCCCTCACATTTGTGAGAGGATGACTGAGCGTGGCCTGTCTACTCTTCCATGTGCGAGGAGATGGAAAGGAAAGGCTTATCCAGGAAGATTTCATCTGGATACCATATACATCTCATCAAACTCATCATGCTTTCGAGGAGTCTACTTTTTATTTAGGGCATTATATGGGAGAACCACGTGGCTAGACACTTTCCTAAGAGGTGTCTATTCCAGTATAGTTATGTATAGGGAATTCTTCGTGCAGTTCTAGTGACTCCAATTGGTGACATTGATAGATGGTTTCAAAGTCACATCATCACTCTCCCCGAGAGATCATGGATACAGCAGTTGTGGCTCAACATCCATCATAGTGCAAAGATGGATACCTAAAATGGTTTCACAATGTTTCACACCCCTGAGTCGGCTGCAACATCTGATATTCTCGGGCCTTTAGGTGCCAGGGTTTTTGCCGAGCCTCCACCACCACTTTCACCTTCCATAGGTAATCAGGATTAGCCATTTATAAAAAAGAATTAGCCAAAGAAAAATATTTAGCGGGCGGAACTGTTTCTTAACTTCTAAATGTGGTAATTAGATTGTTAACTTCTAAGTGTTCTTAAAGTCTCTTCTCAATGTCTCATGTTGGAACCTTATTAGATGGAAAATGCAAATTACTTATAAAAAAATAGTCAACTTCATTGGGGTGGACCTAGAATCTCCAAGATATAATTTTTTGTATTTTGTTATTTTATAATCTTACTAGAAGCAAGATGCAAAATATAGATTACTTATCATTTTTTTTTGGTTTAATTATATTTTTGGTCCCCCTATTTTTTTTGTTTTTAATTTTTAATTCTCTCATTTTAAAATCCTGCGTTTTAGTTTCTTTTTTAGTTTTATTTATTTTTTTGGTCCCCTTTCTAATTTGACTCTAATTTTTTATGACATAGCAGGTTGACTCATGACATGGTAGGTCCAAGTTCACCAATTTAATTTTTACGTTATTTTTTAATTACAATTAATTTTAAGATTAAATTAAATATTGAAGAATTAAAGAATATGAACCCTAATCATCTTCTTCTCTTTCACGATCAATTTGTTCTTCAATATAACCTTACCACACCCTCACCTTCCCACACACAACAACAGCCATATCCTCAAAACCCCTCATTCTAAATCCCCATTCATTCAACCCTTCTTCTTCTTCTTCCAAACTCCACCCTTATCACCCATCTTCATTTTATTTCCATCCATTCCAACTCACTCAACAAGAAGAATATCCTGAAACTGAACCTATAACCTTACGGAATTCAGTCCCAAAATCATGGCAATCAAAGAGACTCTTTGTTGGTAACTTGCAATTTTCATTGTCTTCTTCCCAATTGGCTCAACTCTTTGCAGAAGCCGGAAATGTTGTATCTGTAGAGGTTTCAAACTTTCCTAACCCTTCTCATTTTTTATCACGGTTTTTTTGTTTGTTCGATAACTGAGGAAATACCCAAATTAGGGTTTATAAAACTTTATCATTTTAGTCTTTTTCACTATCAGTATTCGAAAATAATCCCCGAAATTGCGAAATTTTAATCAAATTCATGATCTTTTTGTTTTTGGAATACTGTGGATTTTTTATTTGGGTTGTGTTTTCTGTTTGGTTTGAGATATGCAGATTGTGCATAATGGCTTCGCAGATAGAAGTAGAGGATTTGCGTTTGTTACAATGGGAAGCGTGGAGTAGGCTGAAGTTACCAATTTGACTCTTTCTCATTGAACAAACGAAATAGAAAGAAAAAGAGAATGACCGCAGTAAGCGTGCAAGAGAAGAAGAACAAACTGATCGTGAAAAAGAAGAAGATGACTAGGGTTCATATTCTTTAATTCTTCAATATTTAATTTAATCTTAAAATTAATTGTAATTAAATGACATGGAAATTAAATTGGTGAACTTGGACCTGCCATGTCATCAGTCAACTTGCCATGTCATAAACAATTAGAGTCAAATTGGTAAGGGGACCAAAAATAAAATAAAAACTAAAAAAAAACTAAAAAACAGAATTTTAAAATTAGGAGACTAAAAGTTAAAAACAGAAAAAATAGGGGGCGAAAAATGTAATTAAGTCTTTTATTTTCTCTATTCAATTTTTTGATTAACTTTTCAATGAGACCAGTTGTCTAAACTTGTTATCATTTTAGGTTTTGGCCTAGAATCTCCGAGATATAACTTTTTTGTATTTTGTTATTTAATTTTTGAAAAAAATTATTAGGCCAAAGTATATGAGTCAAACTTAGAACACGAAATAATTTTTTTTTCTTAGCAAAGTCTCATCGTTTGAATATCATTTTTCTTTGTCATGTCACTCACTTTAATTTTTTGTTTAAAACAAGATATATTTTATTTTATTTTTAATGTGTTTTTAAAAGTATTCTTCCATAGAAAATAATTTGTTCCAGCTATTCATCCATTAAAAGGTATTTTTACCAATGATGGATTGAATGAATATTCTTATTGAAAATATTATAATTATTGGAGGTGAAGCTTTTTATGAATTAGATTGAATTTTTCTTAAATTTGTTTAATAAACTAATACTCAAGATTAATTAATTGTTTTAATTAATCCATTATCATTTAAATTTAAATTTGAATTCTTTTGATTTTTTATTTTGCCAGCCGTAGTTATAATTACCTTTAATAACAAGACATTTTAAAGCAATTTTAAGTGCTATACAAGTTTTTTTTTTTTAAAAACTATAAAATCTCTTTTTTTGGGGTAGAGAGTTTGACATATACATTGAATGAATGTCTAAAACTTAAAAGACAAATATACTAAATACAATAGCAAGTTTCCACACTTTTTATATATTTAAGTTTTGTTTCTCTGAATTAGAAGCCTAATATTATGGGGATAAGCTAAAATTAAAAAGTAGTACAAGATTGATTGCGAAACCAACCCTAGTAGTTATTTTTTCATGTCCTCTAGCACATTTCATTGAAGGTGATGATACTGAAGCCAACCCAGTTAATTGCCTCCTTTTTGGTTGAAATGCCAGAA
The DNA here is from genome assembly GCA_021764765.1 of Vicia sativa. NCBI lineage: Eukaryota > Viridiplantae > Streptophyta > Magnoliopsida > Fabales > Fabaceae > Vicia > Vicia sativa. The sequence continues at coordinate 261,219,970 of CM038794.1, read as the reverse complement.
ATCATGTGAATCCCTTTATTTGATCCCTTCCAAGCCCAACAGGTTCAACACTGTCTCTTCAATGTACTATTTATATATAAAGATATAATGATTATTGTGTAAGGTTTTCACTCTTCAAATATGAAGTTACTTTGTTTTATAAATTTGGGAGTCATTGAATGCCACCCTTCAATTCAATTCATGAATTCAATTCATGAATTCAATTTCAAGTTCACCTAACTAGTTTTGCGTAAAACGTTTAGAATTTAATTCTAGCCTCATGCGTGTAGTTCTTTCATTTTGTCAGTTGCATCATTAACTTTTGTTATCCATATACCTTAGAATTTAACAAAAATAATAATAGGGTAACATCTTCTCTATAAGTGTTTTTGGGGATGATGAAGTCTGGTAAATGATTGTGTTTGTGATATATACTCTTAGTCAGTTCTGGAAGGTGTTCGAGAAGAGCAATCGTACAGGGTTCCAGTTTTTTAGGAGCACCAAAATATATATTTTTAATATCTATATATACATATAAAGTTGACTATTTATTTGATACACATAATTTATAAATATAATTTAAAAAATTATGAATTAAGAAAAAGGGCACCAAATTCGTAATTTTGACTTGGCACTCAAAATCTCAGGAAGGACCTTCTGCTCTTAGTAGATGAGGTATACTTCCTAACACTTGGACGATTAATTTAGTGATCCTCCTAAATGTGAGGTTTAGTGTATATAATATTGTGCAACTAACTAAGACCATATTGTTCTTTAATCTTTATAGTAGGTTTATAGGTTTATAGAGTTAGAGGCCCTAAAACATTTTTTTAAGGGTAATTATCTCTTAGGACAAATGTTGATAGATCATATGGACCTTTGTATTTTGAGGATCATAATAGTTGGACGACCTCGATGTAGTGCACTTTTAGGAAGAATGTATCTTCCAGTTCACTTATTATCATATGACTTATGGTTACCCGATTTTACATGGACGGTGTCTCGGTCCGAAATGGAACATGTAGCGGTATAATTGAAAAAGGCTTTGGAGTGCAGTGAGAGGTACATGCTTAGTCTATCATCCTTATCAAGTCACCATTTTGTAAGTTTGAGCGTCAACTTTAAGATAAAACGCTCTTTTTTTTTACAAGTCGCACAAAACTATAATAGATCCGTCCATAACGTGCGATCGTGCGTAAAGCATGCATTGAACCAAAAAAAGTTATAGGAAGTCGTGGGACTTGACTAAGCTTCCTAGTTTTTGGGGAACTAACCAATCATTCTCGGGGTGATTGCTACATTCAAGGAATACTCAGTTTTCGACCCCTATAACTATAAATACATTAGTATTGTGGTTCTAAAGGACAATAAACAACAAAGAGAAAATACACAGATACAATAGCTTCTCATCCCACTTGAGCTACCTCTTAATACCACAACAACTCTAAAGCCTTTTACAACCTTTATCAACTAGAGGTTGCTATACATTTGTATTTTTAGTGAGTAAAATTGGTGCTAAACATATGGCCTCAGTAAAACTGATTTGGGCAACCCAAACCATTTACTCACAATTCATCTCTCCATCTTCTCACGAGGATGTTCAAGCAAAGTTCAAAGAAGACAATCAACACTATCGCTGAAGGTTACATTGAGGGGGAAGGGTGAATCTAGATCCTCCCAAAGAAGTTATGTTTAATAGGTGTTAACATCATACATAACATGCGTAAAAGCTCTTAGTGTCTCCATAATGGATTGAGAGCCCCTAGTCACCTTCTCGAAAAATACACAATTGAGATACTCCCCTACAATAAAGATCTCATGGTCATCAAGATTTGAAACGAGTGCTAATCGACCCTAAAAGCCTTCATAAATCTTATTCTTGAGCACCTTCTAAGGGATTCAACTAGATCCCAACAACATTGGGTCTTTCCAAAGGGACTATGGTCAGTGTGTCATGTGAATAAGTGGAAGTTAAGGACAACATCTTCTTTGACATAAAACTTGATGCATGGGAATGTGTCAGAACCATCGAGGTAAAGTACCTATTAGTACACGTCACATCCCCTTACAATGTCATCCTACGAAGGCTCGCTCTTAATCTATTAGGGAAGGTCTTATCCACCATCCCTTACCCCAAAAAGATATGGGGTACATTTAGAGGGTATCAGATGATCGTCCAAGAATATTACCAAAATATCCTGAAAGTTCCATCACTAGTCCTGAAATGGATGACACTGATACACAAAGTTGGGATTTAATGTTGGGGAGGAAAGTTAAAGGCTTAGCCCAACCAAATATTTAAAATTAAAGAACTAGATCGGGCCTATGCACTAGGAATCCACTAAACTACGCACCTTAGTTTCGAATTTGAAGTGGAAGATTTGATCACCCTACTTAGGAAGAATGTCTACATGTTTTCCTAGGCACCCTTGGATATGCATGGTATAGATATGTGAGTGGTGTGGCATTGCCTTGCTATAGACCCTTCAGTTAATCCAGTGTTTCAGATAAAGTGCAAGGTAGGTGAGGAGAAAAGAACAATGATTTATGAGGAAGTTTATAAGATAAAAATCGTCAGTTTCATAACAAAGGTCAAATAACCTTCGTAGCTGAATAATGTGAATGGTCTTAGTATGAAAGGCATCAAACAATTGGCATGTGTGCATTAATTTTAGAAACCCAATTTTGCATGTCCCAAATATCCATATCTTCTCCCTAGAATATATCGCTTGATTGAGGAATCTTAGAGTTACAAAATGTTGAGTTTCATGGATACTTATTTAGGGTACAACCAAATTAAGATGGATCTCATAGATTCACCTAAGACGAGGTTCATATCCAACCATGGTAATTACTATTAAAACACATTCCTTTTAGGTTTAAGAATAATGACGCCACTTATCAGTGGCTCATGGATGCGGTGTTCTCAAGGAAAATATGATACAACTTGAAGGTTTACATTGTTTACATGATTATGAAGACATCATAAGAGGAGATCCATGTAGCATACTTAAAATATATCTAGGGGTCGTTTAGGAGTTATAACACGTACTTGAATTTATCCAAGTTCTCATTCAACATACAAGTAGAAAAATTCTCAGGTTTCATGCTCACCAAAAGAAGCATAAGGAGAACCTAGACAAAGGCCAAGCCAACCTAGATATGAGGAGTCTTCTAAATGTCAAAGAGGTTCAGAAGCTAATTGGGTGTTTGGAAACCCTCTCTCTCGTTTTCTTTCTAATGCAGTTGAAAAAGCTTTCCACTTAATTTCCACGTTAAATAAAAAAGAGAGACTCAAATGGGAAAATGTATATTTTTATCATAGTTAAAGGTGTTACTAGCATCATCATCCATCATGAGATGCCCAATAACAAGTTATCCCCTATATCTTTGATCAAGGTGAGGCATACGATTAAGTATATTAAAGATGGGCAAATGGAAGAAGGTGAAAATGTTATAGAAAAAGAAGACAAAGAGAAAATAAAGTCATGAGAAGGTTGATACAAAGAAACATGAGCATGCGAAATAACAATCTATTGAGGAACAGCTGGTGGAGATCTAGTATGCACTAATGCAAGATACAATTTTCTATAGGTCATTAGAATATGATCAAATTGAGTCTTCCTAGGCACACGAGCTTGTTAATTACGTTGTTGTTATGGAAACTATGGTTGATAAGTCTGATAAGATGGATTCTAATTAACCATTGTAGTAACATCAAAAATTTGAGGTTGTTGAGAACACTGGTGATTATTTCCACCCCTGGATCTTCTCTAACTTTCTTGAGAAATGTCATTAGAACCTCATTCCTTCTTCTTCTTCGAGAAACTATTATCATACTTATTTGCTCCACTGGACGAACTTCCATCATTAGACAAATGATCTTCTCAAACACCTTCTTCCAACCTGGCTCACATATCAACCATATCAGTAAAGTTATTAGGAGCAATGACAATTATCCTTTCATAGTAAATGGAACTCAAAAGATTGAGAAATATATTGGTCATCTCCTTCTCCTCCATCGGGGGGTTAATATGAATTGTACTTGTGCTTTCTGTGACATGGCATGAAACTGGTCACGATCAGGAGCCATATCCAAATTGTAATTGTATTGGAGAAAAGGATTCTGCAAGATCATTAAAAGAACTTATATGAGCATTGTCCACCCCCCATATACCACTTCAAAGTTGCACTAGTCAAACTGTCTTGAAAGTAGTGAATCAACAACTTATCATCATTGGTGTGAGTAGACATCATCCTACAATACATGGCTAAATGACTCTTAAGACATGAGCTACCCTTATACTTTTAAACGTCTGAAACTTGAATTTGGAAGGGACCTTAACATTAGGCACCAAGCACAAATCATAAGCATTCTTACCAAATAGCTCTTTACCCTTCATAGCTTTAAACTCTTTATGTAACTCATGAAAATAATCTAGAAATTCACCCATTCTCTCATATATATCCACATTCTCATTGGGCGCAGGGTGGAATACAAGATTCTCTTATTGTGGCACAACATGAACAATCAGAGGAGCAATAACCATCATTAGATGAACAAAAGGGGCCTGACTCACAAGAGGAGCCTCAGTAGCAAAAATGAAATTCTCAGGCATAAAGTTAACAAGCATACCCCATGGATAACCCAACGGCGTTTGATTCTAACACAGAGGTCCAACAGACGCAGGAGTTGTTACAATATCAAAATTAACAGTAACTTGAGGTTAAGACGGAGGATGAGGTTGAGGCTGATTTTCCTCTACAACCAAAGATTCCAATAAAGCGATCATCATGTACAGACCGGTCTTCAAACATTCACCGCTTCAAGGGCATCTCTTTGTTCTTGCTCAAAGGTATCCATCTTCTTTCTTAAATTGGCACGAGTATTGTATCGATGAGTCGATATGTCTTCAATGAAGACAAATGAAAAGGAATGAGATTCTGAATAACTTGCGAAAAACAAGACCAATGATGTATGATGCATGCAATGCAATGATTTTTTAAAGGTTTTACTTTAATTTTTCAAGGAATTAAGAAATTATAAACAAATTTCAAACACCATAAGTAAATAACTCATTAAACACCATATGAGACCGACCATATCCCCATGTTCGACATCTGGTTCAGAGAATTAGGGTCCCGACTTCCTTTCACCGACTTACAGGTGGCCGTGTTTGATCAGCTTCGTTTGACTCCGTCTCAGCTCCACCCCAACACCATCGCATTTATCCGAACGTTCGAGATCGTGTGAGAAACGAATTTGATCCAATGTACGTATGCAAACATCATTTTCATTTTATGCAAAGTTTTTTACGTAAAAGTTATTTTTTTGCATTTAACTTCGATCAATATTTAAGTCTTTTACATTTCATGCATCTTTACTTTATTTCTTTTATTGTACTTTCAAGATTTTGCCTACGTCGTAATCTTTGTCTTTTTTACCCAACAATTATACAAATTTCAAAAAAAAAAATTGCACATATATCTCAGGATCATCTACTCGATCATGCAAATAACATTTTAAAAAGACGAGCACTTATTTATTTAATTTCACGATAAATAGTATCACGAAAAAATTCACTATTTGAACGAACGTGCATTTCTAATGGGTCATAAGAGTTTATTCCTAAGTAGATTTTACTTTGATGTTATCCCCGTAAACCTCCAACATGTATCCGATTTGATATTATAAAAACCTTATAACCTTTATAGTAGGTTTTGAGGGTTAAATGCCATAAAGAGGTAGGTAAATAGCATGACGAGTGTATCTTTCAGTCTTCCCTTTATTCAATGACTTCTAGTGATCCAATTAACCAATGTTTAGTAGGGACTATAACAATATTTTAAAAATACATACACTTAATCATGTTTTTATAAACTGAATATCATTTGAACACAACTGTAGAAACTTATTTCTCGTGTCTTATGACACTTAAATGGATGAAAAAAATTCAAAGAGTTTTAATGACGTTATACCAAAACTTGAATAGAAAATTGTCTCATCGTCTTAGTGTTCTTTAAGACTATAAATATATTAAGCTTTATATTTAATAAAAGATAAAATATTTTTATTTATCCCTTAACTATTGAATTGGGTTTGATCTTTTAATTATTTTTTGTGTCACATTGATCTTTGATCTTTAAAATATTTCATTTTAATTTTTTGTGTCAATTTTTAAATTTTTTTATCCATTAATTAAATAAAAATAATTAAAATAAAATATTTTAAAAGTTAAAGAACCAAAAAATAATTAATAATATAGATAATAATGATAATATAAATAATAAATTGTGTATTGTGGTAAGGCATTTGGAAGAAAAAAAGAAATATGAAAAGCTTTAAAGTTTATTTAATTATATAGCACCAAGTAATGGAGACAATAAAGGCTTTGAACCAAATGGTTCTCTATAAATAGCTTCATAGCTTTCCCAAAATATCACACCATTGCCAATATTCATGCTTACTTTTTGTAGCCTTGAGAAAGAGTCTCATATAAAGAAAGAGTTCGTGTGACTATACATAATATATTATATAGTCCAACAAAATAATGGTTTGTTTGGTGTTGTAGAAATTCTTTTGGCCATTATTCTTTTCACTGCAATCCATTATTGGAAGCTAAACATAAACACACCTATAGCAAAGTGGCCTTTGATGGGAATGCTCCCTGGTCTCTTATACAATGTATCCAATTTCCATGATTACATAAACTCAAAACTAAAACAAAATGGAGGAACTTTCATTTTTGAAGGACCGTGGCTAACAAACATGAACATTGTTTTCACTTGTGATCCCATGAATGTGCAGCACATTACAAGCACAAAGTTTGAAAACTATGGGAAAGGAAGTGATTTCATAGAGATTTTCGAAGTACTTGGAGATGGAATTTTCCGGTCGGATTCCCACGTTTGGAAGTACAACAGAACCCTACTTCATTCAATTTTCAAGCAAGAAAGCTTTCAGGTATTTATTCAAAAAACCATTGAGAAAAAAGTTTTTAACTATCTTCTTGTGTTTCTTGATCATGCTTGTAAAAATGGAGTGCATGTAGATTTGCAAGATGTTTTTCAAAGGTTAACTTTTGATAATATATGTTCTATAGTATTAGGGTTTGATCCTTGTTGTCTTTCTATTGATCTCCCTGAAATTGCATGCGAGAGAGCCTTTACTCAGTCTGAGGACACATTATTCTCTAGACATGTAAAACCGAGATTTTTATGGAAGCTCCAGAAATGGCTTCAAGTTGGTGAAGAGAAAAAGTTTATGGAGAATCAGAAAATTGTTGATCAAATGGTGTATTCACAAATCAAATCGAAACGAGAAATTAAAGAAGAACAACAATCTAGCTTGCTAAATAAGCTTATGAATGAAGTGAGAGATGGACAAAATCTAATAGATGACAAGTTTCTCAGAGACACAACAATCAATCTACTTGCAGCTGGGAGAGACACTATTAGTTCTGGCCTTACTTGGTTTTTCTGGTTGGTAGCAACACACCCTTTTGTTGAAGCTAAGATTCTTGAAGAGATCAAAGAAAAACTACCATCAAAAAAAGATAATAAGAAAGATTTAGGAGTGGAAGGGCTTAGCAAGTTGGTTTATCTACATGGAGCTTTATGTGAAGCCTTAAGACTTTATCCACCAGTGCCTTTTGAGCATAAATCTCCATTGAAACATGATGTGCTTCCTAGTGGACATAAGGTTAAGGAGAATACAATGATAGTGTACTCTCTATACTCAGTTGGAAGGGTGGAGGAAATATGGGGAGAAGATTGTTTGGAATTTAAGCCAGAGAGGTGGATTTCTAAAAAAGGAGGGACAATTCATGTACCTTCTTACAAGTTCATTGCTTTCAATGCTGGACCACGGAGTTGTTTGGGTAAGGATATAAGTTTCATTGAGATGAAAATGGTTGCTGCAGCAATATTGATGAATTATCATGTTCAAGTGGTGGAAGATCATCCTATAATCCCAGGTGTTTCTGTTGTTCTACACATGAAACATGGCTTGAAAGTTAATATTAAGAAAAGATAATCCATTTGAGGATTATAAGGGATATCTTTTGAAAATAACTGAACTTTGTGTTCAGATGTTATATGTAATGTTTGTTTAAATTTGGATTATGTTGTAAGGTTTGTTTGCTTTTTTAATGCTAGAGAATAAATATATTCTTAGTGTTGTGTTTTGAATGTAATGATTATTTGAATAAGCTTATGAATGAATATTTTAAGGTTATTTGCTAGCTGTTTTTCTATTTTTAGTTCATTGTTTATTCCCTAGTTATGAGAAAATTTTGTTTTGCACGTTGAACATGTCCTAGTATTTTTGGTTTATGGTTTCTTTTTAAGTTATTGGCTTAAATGCAATTTTGGTCCTCCTAGTTTTAAGTTTCTGAAATTTAAGGCCCTCTAGTTTAAAAGTCAGATTTTAGGTCCCTCAACTTTACCAGAGTTGAGATTTATCAAGTCCCCCTTCAAATGGCTGTGATTTTGATGACTTGGCAAGGGGATTTTCAGTAATGTCATATATTCTAAAATTATTTAATCTGATATTATTACTAAAAACATTTCAAATTATTTATTTTTTAAAAAAAATATTGTAAATTGAAATTGGAAATGGGTGCCCTAATTTTCCAGAAATCATATCCCCTTCATTCACGAGCAAAGCTTTCCTTCGTCCTTCATCGTTCATTCAACTCTTCATCTCAGTCCGTCAAACATCTCTTCATCCCAATTGTTAACAACACAATGTATCAGAAATCAGTCTCTGCTAATAGCTACAGGAACCGGGTTGTGAGAAACGAATGCTTTTGTGAAATCGATGCTCCGTTGATGACGACGTGGACGAAATCAAACCCTGGATGTCGCTTCTATGGGTGTGGAATGTACAAGGTATGCTATCTTTGCCCTGAAAATTTGTTACTCACAATATGCGTTCTGAATTTCTTTCTTCTCCATTGATGCAGCTTCAAGGTTTTAATAAGTGCAACAATTTCGTTTGGTTGGATGAGGAGATGAACCCAAGGGCAAAGGAAGTAATTTCTGAGTTACTGCGCAATTTGGATGAGGAAAAGAAAAGGGCTAAAGATGCAATCTCAAAAGAAGAAGAACTGAGGATGAAGATGAAGTTAATGAAGAAACATGTGAAGTTCAATTGGTTCACCACAGTTTTTGTTTTGGTTGCATTAGTTACAACTCTATTAATGAAATGAACTTTAGGTAGTTTTTGTTTTGATTGCATTAGTTGCAGCCATATTAGGTGCATTCTAGGTTCAATGTACTTTATGTAAGTTTATGGATTATTGTATGGATTATTAGGTTCAATCTATTTTAGGTTCAATTGATGTTATGTAATTGTATGGATTATTAGATATTGAATCCATTATGTTGAGTGCATTTTTATTCCAAGATTGTAAACATAACCATAACAGTTAACCATACAAGGTTGAATAACATAACTATAACAGTTTCAAAATCGTAATCATAACATATCTATTGCATAATTGTAAACCTTATGCATAACAGGTTCCAATATAGGTTCCTAATAACCATAATAGGTTTCGAATATGACCATAATAGGCTCCTAATGACCAAAACAGGTTGACATGACCAAAAAATTACAGGATCATAACATGGTTAACATGAACAAAATATTACAGGGCCATAATAGGTTCAATACATGACCAAAACAAACAGGTTCCTAATGCACTAATGCAACATCTAATCTTGGGTAGCTTGTGGAGCTTGAGATCCCTGCCCAATTTCAACTTGAGATTGTTTGTCCTTCTTTGTTTTCTTTGTTGCCTTCTTTGTAGTATTTGTTGTCTTTGTAGTCTTTGACTTCTTTGTAGTATTTGTTGACTTCTTAACCTTGTTGCCTCCCTTTTTTATTACCCTGTCAGCAGCTCTCTTACCCTTACTAGATATTTTGTTGTGGCCAACTTGTCCACATTTGTTACATGTGACTGATGCAAATTTTCTTGGGAGCACATGAGGGTTCTTAGGCTCATCAGTAGACTTGTTTTTCATCTTCTCTGGACGTCCAATTTCCCTTGTCATTATAGGAATACAAATGGGCACATGGTCAATATTAGTCCATAGTTGTGGCCCATTTGTGGGAAAGACAATAGTTGCATATGTCTTCTCAAATGTCACTTTGCTGCATAAAATAGAAACAGAGTCACAATTAGATATTCTAAATAAACATAAACTGAATCATATTCTAAATGTAGAGTAAACATAAATTGAACCTATAATAAGAAGAGACATAGTTTTCAGGTTTTTTCTTATATTCCAAATGCATGAAATCACATGACAGCATGGTATTCTAGACAATTTCCATTTCCTACAGCTACATGATCCCTTGTTAAGATCCACTCCAAGATTGCCCTGTTATAAGCCTCACACATGTTATTTACCTGAATATCACATATTGATATTTCAACATAGTAATGTGATGATATTTGTAACACCCAAAATCTACCCATCAAATATTAATAAAAATCATAGTGCAAAATTTCATCATACATGGGATGCCACATTTACTTCACATAAAATAACATGTATTAATCATATTTATTCAGATACATAACACTTAACACCTGGATGAATCTATAATAAAACTAATTCAACTTTTAATCAACAATAATTCACTTAACATTTTCATTCAACTAAAACAACTTCCAAAATGACATAATACTTATTAAGTTCAACTTGAAGGTCAACAACTTATAGTAATAACAACAACAAACACAACAAAAGAAACAACTTAGAGCTTATCCCCCCGAGTGCTACGTATCAGAGCAATTGACACCAACTTGAACTAACAACAACTAATTATTCATTCTTGAATACCTGCACGTTATCAGTATAAAGGCAACGGCGAAATAAATGAAAGGGGTGAGATATCAAAAAATATAAACGAAAGTATGATAATCAATATATTAGACTAGAATCATACAAATTTCACTCCTTCGTACAACAATCACACAACAACTATTGATAAATAACTTAATAACATTAACGAGACATTTGATTCGATCAACGTAGCAACTTAAATCAACACAGCTTAATAACAACGGCAGCTTATGTCAAGCTTATTAGACGGCATCAACAACTTATATCAAACAACAATTTATCCAACCGCAATAACAACATATATCAAACAACGATTTATCAAACAATAATAACAACATATATCAAACAACGATCTATCAAACAACAATAAAAACATATATCAAACAACAACCTCAACGTCAACAACAACAACAACTTAAACATCAACAACAACAATTACAACAACTTAAACATACAAATCGAATGCGACTCAACTATGCAAATGCATGGGGTGCCATTTGGAGCAGAACTCCCAACTTAAACACAACTTAAACATATGCTAGTTTATCGAGGCATTAACAAGGCATAAGCCTTCAACATGGTGCCATCAAGTCCAACTTAATCATGCAAATGCTATGTATGAGACAACAACCATAACATCAACTTATTCAGAACAACACACCATGACAACATCAACTTCAGCAACAACTCAAACAACAACTTAAACAGCAACTTAAACAACAACTTAAATATGCACTGATCGTTCGACCTACGACTCAAACATGCCCATGAATTGGACAATTCATCTTATTCGACTGTACCTGCAAAACAACTTATTCGACATCATCTCGACAAAACAAACCAACCAATATCACCTACTAATAAACACAAACTACCCCGATAATTTTCGGTTAATTCCGAACAACTAATTATACCGCTCATTTCGGCTAAATCGAGATTGTTTCCAACATTATGTTGTCCGGCTGTTGAACTAAGTTTCCAGTTAATTATTTCCGCTACTGTGATTAATTATTACAGATCCAAAAGTTTCTACTGCCGTGCTAAATTAATATTTCTGCTACATAAAATTAACTCTGCTAGACTTTTTTAAGTCTGGTAACAATTTATGTTTTCTGCTACACTAGAGTTTGATTACAATTATTTTCTAATCCTGCTAATTTCCTTCTACTGATTATTACATGATTATCCACTGATTAATTTTCATTATAACAATTACTATGTCTAAACATAATTACATCATACTTAATTACCTAAAACAATTGTCAGAATTATCAATTACTAATTTCCTAATTCCTGTATCAGTAAATGAAAACAAAATAAATTGGGGAAGGGAAGTGTGAGGCGCCCACCACAAGGGGGTAAGGCCTACGCCTCTAAAGCCTAAGGGGGGAGGCGCCCACCTCAAGCCAATGGTGGCCCCTGCCTCTAAATTCTTCATCTCCCTTGTTTCACTTATGCATTCCATGTTCATCCTGCCCAGTTTCTTCATTCAATTTTCCATCTCAATCGATTCATACGATTCATTACCATAATTTCATATAATAACTCAGCAATAATTTCAATTAACAAATCAAAATCAATTCAACATGCTTTTCACGGAACAAACCATAATCAACAATTTTCCCAGAACCACATCACTAATCAATTTTTTTCCAGAAAATGCAGTTTATCAAAATCAACTCAACATTTAACATACTACAGCAAAATTCATACATCCCAATTCCACCTATCAATCATCATATTCCCGTTTATAAAATTCGAACCACACCTTATCTTTCGATTTTCCGGACGGTCGAATCCCAATTTTTGGTTCCGGCTAATGCACTTCTCGTATCCTCTTCTTCCAAACTTTGTGTTTCTAATTCTTCCTCTAGCCATCCTCTGCAATTTCTTCGATCAATTTCCATGGCTTTATTCTCCTACCAAAACCCGTATATTCTCCAACTGCTACGTAACATGCCTTAGGTTTGTTTTTGATATATTTGTACATTCACTTACTCTACTAACCTAATATTTCATTATTCCCAATAATAATAAAATTATCATATTGTCTTATTGGGCCAACTAGTTGCACCTCTAATTTATTATTCTTAACACAACAATCCGATCCACTTAATTAAATAAAATAGTCCAATAAATAAATATTATTATTCTTAATATTATTCTTCTGATTAAACTGACTAAAAATACGACTTTAAACTTAATAGCTCCGATCGACATATCAACTTGACAGCCCAAACAACATAGCAATTCAATTACGCATCTTAAAATAATACCGACAAATCCAATTTTGACTAATTCCAATAATTAAATCCTTAAATAATTTAATTAAATAATTAATTAAATTCGGGACGTTACAATATTGATGTTAATGTTTGGATTTTTGTTTGTTGCTTCTGAGTGCCTACTTTTTTTAAACTTGATTTTTAGTTCTGTTAGTGTGTTTGAAGTCAGGATCAGTACATGGCGATAAACTTTCTTTTCCTGTTAAACATTATATTCAGAAACTCCTTATGGTAGAAATAATAGTAGAGTTACTTAATTGAATTATATAGAAGTTTTAACCGTTATTTATAGATTATGTTTGTTGAGTATGTATGGTTCATAGTCTCATATTCACTAATAAGTCGATAGATGCTCAAGTGTAACGAGTAGAGTTGAAAGTGTAACAAACATAGCTGAGTGAGAGTGTCTGTCATTTGGGCTTGGCCCATTTGTATGTCGGCTTCCAACTAGTAGGGTTGGGGGTACGAGGAAACAAAGCCCCTTATTGTATGTTGAAATAGCTTTGTACTCTATAACCCTAAGCATTCCATTATTTGAACACAACTTTATACTATGTAAACCTAAAGCCGAGTTTGTTATTGTAACAATACTATATTGTATGCTTGTGAGTAATATATTTTAATTGTTTTCATTCACAATTGTGTTATTTGGTTTGTGTTTTGTTACATAATATTGTGTACATCTACCCTCTCCAAACATCATCGGGTGGATCGTGTACTAGTCCACCTTTTTTATATGTTTATTCTATAATATATTCTGAAAGGCAGTTTTTTTTATGTTGTGGTTGGGTAGGCTAACAAAAAAAATTAACTTGTCCAAATCTACAGCTTAACATGGAAGGGACATATGGATCTGAGTGGCAAGTGGAAGAGAAGGTGAAGCGCGTAGAAATGGTTGATCCTGAAGCATTATATATATTTGTGCATGAGTGTGATAATTCAAATGCTGATGAGATGACAACCATGTTTACTGCGGAAGATACTTCAACCTCGTTGCCTCTAAATGAATCCACGACAACATATTGTCCCAGAATTTAAATTCTTGAACATTTTCAAAATGTTCACGAACATCACGGCGATACAACTTCGGTGACATCGGGCTTAGGAATATTATCGGGGTGAACCATACCTATGTAACATAATAAAAGTCATAAATACACATATCACAGTGAAATCTGCTGCATAATTTCAAAACAGAGACAGAACCGAAAATAAACTTCTGGTTTTGTTCAACTACAAACCGAAAATAAACTTCTGGTTTGTACGTAACCTTATTTTCAGCAAAAAGTACAGATTAATGCAGTCAATAAGGGATAAAAAGGGATGATGTTTACCTGAAATTCTTCTTTGTTGAGCTTTTTCTGATATGATGAGCCAAAAAAAAGTGGATTTGGAGTGGATAATGGATTGGCAATGGAGAGGGTTTTGAAGAGGTTTGAAGGAGAAAGTGTGTTATAGTGGTGATCACCATGGTTGTTGCTTATAGCAATCAGATTCGTGACAAAACTGGAAATAAACTTTCGGTTTCATACAAAATAACCAGTTGCCATTCAATTCAATGTTCTCGCTTCTATGGCCGGAGTTTTACTTCCAGTTCTATATTGGAAGTTAATCTCCGGTACGTTTTTTTACAATTTCAGGGGTTACACCATATTTTAAATTTGAACAAAATAAGGTGCGAACCGAAAATAAACTTCTGATTATTAGTAGGGCATTTTAGGATTTTCATGGGGTGTGCCATACCCTTATAGGGTGAGTTAAAAAATATATGTATATCTAGTATTCTGATTATCAGAAAGCCTAACTTCATTTTGATAAGTTACCAATAAACTGCATATTCCAAAAGAGCATAGATAGAATGTAGTTTGTGTAGAGACATCATTTCCCATTTCAAAATTGTTGAGACAAAAAAGGTAGAGAGAAAAAATCACTTTTACAAAATTTCACCAAGACCAAACACAAACTCCTTAACCTAAAATTAACCTCAAAGTCAAAACCACTTCTCTCTCATTGTAACAATAACCTTCTTCATCAACTGGACACTGAACAAGTGCGCCAGCAAAACATGAACAGAACATTACGCCGCTACACCACAACCTTCCACTTCCTCACCTTCAACCTCCCCTCATGTCCTCCATTTCCACCTTCACCACCACCACCGCCACCACCCCACCACCACATCACCACCACCACCACCAACATATTCATTCAACACCCCCTTATCCCAACATATCACCTGTCTCTTCAACAAACACCTAACTTCCCTCACAACCACCAACCAACACCTAACCGCCATACACTTTTACAACCAAATCAAATTCCACAAAATCATCACCTCGTGTATAATCACTCTCACAATCTTAATAACCTCTTTCTCTCATTTGGGTCATGTCTCTTTATCATTTTCACTTTTCGGTAAAATTCTCAAACACGGTTACGTTTTAGATACTGTAACACTCAATGTACTTCTCAAAGGTTTATGTATCATTGGTCAAGTTTTTAAGGCATTGGAGTTTCATGATGAGCTTGTTGGTAAAAGGGTTTAAATTGAAATATGTTATGGGATCTTGATTAATGGGTTGTGTCTAGAAGGGAGAGTTCATGCGGCTATTCATTTGTTGAGAATGGTTGAGAAAAACTGTTTTTTTTTTGTTAAGGCTAATGTTGTTATGTTTAGCACTGTAATTGTTTGTTTGGGTAGAAATGGGTTTTTGAATAAGGGTTTTGATTTTTATTATAATGAAATATTGGTTAATGGTGTTTGTCTGAATGAGTAAACGAATGGACCGTTGATATGCGCATTGTGTGGCACTGGGAGATTTAGGGAAGGTTTTGGATTGTTGGATGAGATGGTTAGGGACGGTTTGTATGTGAGTGTTTATAATTTTACGATTTTGAGTGATGGGTTGTGTAAAAAGGGAATGTTAGTGGATGCACGAAATGTGTTTGATGAAATGTTTAAGAGAGGTTATGAGGTGAATGTTTGTTACGTGTACTGCTTTGATGGGTGGGTATTGTTCGAAGGGGAATGTGGATGAGGCTAGAATGTTGTTTGATAAGGTTGTTGGTTGGGGTTTTGTGCCTGACGTTTGGACTTGTAATGCTTTTATTCATGGGTATTGTAAGGTTAAGATATTGGATTT